>JARQOC010000001.1:10931626-11326626 GCA_033576535.1 Allobates femoralis
GGATATTTGCTGACCTCTAACATCAGTATACTTGATGACACCATATTTAAGTTACAATGACTATCTAAGCTATCGGTAGAATAGTAGGTTGCCTCTATCCATTTTTTGACCTCAGTACATGTAGATCCAATTTCTATTCGGGGGTCACTCTGGGCATTGCTCTATTTATTTGCAGATGGCGCCTACTCTCTCCAAGTTATCCCATTGATTTTCCCCTGTCAACATTATATATTCTTCATATACACTAGTGTAAATATACCTTATTCTATAGTACTCATCCATGTCTGTATTTTTTATCAAAGAAAGAAGCTTCCTTAATATAAGACCCCCCACATCCATCCCGTCCAACACCCCCCCCTATAAAATAGCCTAAAGAAACTGTGCTGAGTGTATTACCCAATATAGGAACATTGATAAAGTCTTAGTCAGATATAAGTACTCTCCAAACAAAATTGCATAGCTTTTATTTAAGGGGAAAAAAAATAACAACAAACAACAATGCTCGGGCTAGATTAACCATTCTTCAGCTTATGTCTCCTGCCTGGAGCCCTGTGGGACGTTGATGTCCTTGAAAGAATGGTACAAAGAAATGCCAGAGGGCACTAGCTGATATTATCATTCACATATCAAATTTGTTACACCACTTTATCGGTCACAGGGAAAGCAATTATAGTGCAGTTCAATTTTACGCTCAATGGTTGAACTGGGGATCAAAGTCAGGGGCTTTTTTTTTTCCCTGTTGGAAAAGCGTTAACCTTTTTATTAGTTATTTATAATAACAAAGCAACACCTCGCGCCTCACTCACTCACATAGTTTATATATACATCCCTCCGATAGACCAAGACCATAGCCAAATGTTTAAGATTCGTTTTACAGTGGAGTTACCTTGGCTTATTATGAATTTTTAAAAAAGCATAAAAATGCAATTCTTCTTTTTGATGATTGGAAAAATATTTACATACAATTTTCACTACTAAGTAATTTTAATAACATACATAAATTAAAACTAGTGATGAGCGAGCACTAACATGCATGAGTGTTCTTTAAGCGAATCGAGCAGTTTGGACGCACTGACGGGCTTGACTTGAGCAACGAGTATAATGGAAGTCAATTATTAGGCTTTCGGGCTCTCTGGCAACATAAGCCAGCCATAAACAGAGCATTTCCGAGGGAGGTTGTTTTTACCTTCACTAAAAACCATAGAGAGGCTGCAAGTGGCTCTCAGTAGGGTTCTGGCTTCCATTGTTCACTGAAAGGAGCCAACTCTTTGTGTTGGTACCTCCATCAACTCTACATCTGAGCACCTATTGAGTAACGAGCATGCCCAAGCACCCGACGCTTGATCGAGTATCGAGCAATGGCAAGCAAGCTCGCTTATCAAGAGTCAAAACCCAGTGCAGGAGTTGAGGTATGACATTAGGTCATAGGCATTAGTGATGAACAAGCACTTTAATGCTTGAGTGCTCAGGTCGGACACTTGGACGGGCTTGACTTGTGTTCTAAGTAATGAAAGTTAATGGGAAACTGGAACATTACTATGGAAAAGTCTTCTTCACAAGCATATACAAAATCTGTAATATCATTAGGCATGGATGGCCACCGTAAGATTATAGCAATCGCTTTCTGTGTAGCTGTGACCCCAGAATGACCACTCAAGTCGGAATCATGACACTCCTGCCACAGACGTAATCTTAAATTCTCAGGCACAAATAATTTGGACCCTGGAGTAGTGGATTGAGCCAATAACTGACCTTCACAAATCCCACTATACCCTGAGAAAGAATTGAGGATGGAGGTTCTAGAGGAGGAACTGAAACAAGGCTGAGTGATAACGTGTCAGCACTCACATTCTTAGAGTCTGGCCTAAACATTATAGAAAAATGTAATCTTTAAAAAAAATAAGATCCCTCTGGTCTGTCTTGGAGTTAATCTTTTAGCTTATTCATTATAAGCCAAATGTTTATTATCCATCACAACAGTGACCTGATGAATAGCTCCCTCCAAAATATGTCTCCATTCTTTCAAAGCAAATATGACAGTGAGCAGCTGGCGATTCCCAACATCATAATTTTTCTCAGCAGATTAAAATTTCCTAGAAAATAATTCACATCGGCCAGAGTTGGACAGTGTTTTGGGACCTTGAGATAAACAGCCCGTACCCCGACCTTTGAAACATCCAACTTCACAATGAAGGGTTTATGGAGATTGGGTTGCATCAAAACTGGAGAAGACATAAGATCGTCCTTCAATTTACTAAGGCCCCAATAGCATCCAGCAACCAAACCTAAGATCCGCCCCCTTACATGTGAAATCAGTAAGAGGTTTGACGATCTGAGAAAAACTTGTAATACATTTTCTATAGTAGTTGGCAAATGCTAGAAAATGTTGCAATGCTCAAAATCACAAGATTGAACCCAATCAATAATGCCCTGCACCATCCAGGATCCATCTTAAACCCTTCAGCCGATACAATGAACTCCAGAAAAGATATTAAACAAAACAAGTACATTTCTCCAGTTTAATAAGCAAAAAATATTCTCTAAACTTTTATAAAACAAAGCAGACATGTTCATAGTTGGAATCCAGACAGGGGCGGGCTGGCGCTTCTAATTCCGGGAGGCAGAGTCGACCAGCCCGAGGTGAGGAGCAGGGGGGGGGGGGGTGCTGGCAGTGAGCCCGAGGCGAGGAGCAGGGGGGGTGCTAGCAGTGAGCCCGAGGTGAGGAGTCGGGGGGGATGGTTGGGTGCTAGCAGTGAGCCCAAGGTGAGGGAGGGGGAGCTAGCAGTGAGCCCGAGGTAAAAAGGGGGAGGAGGGAGGGGGGGTTTGGAGGGTTTTCGGATTACCAGCCCACTTACCACAGTGCCCGGCCGTCACGACGGATTGGCCGCAAAGCGGAGGCGGACCGGCCCATTTCTGTATGGGGGTGGCCCTGGAAGAGGCCAATATCACCAGCCTGTGGGGCACTTGCCCCCCTGCCACCTGGGCCTGTCCACCCTGAATCCAGATCAGGTGAGTAAATTAGAATGTCGCCAAGATAAATCACAATAAACCTTCCAATAAAATTGGGCAATATATCATTCATAAAGTTTTTAAAGACTGCTGGCACATTGGTTAAACCAACCCGTACACTTTCGTTTTCGTATTCTTCATGGAAGAACATTCAAGTCTTGAAAAATTGTGAGCTTTGCAGTTTGTACGGCAGAGTCATTTTCTATCTTAAAGTAACTGGGTAAGTCTCCCTCTTCTGTAGAGTGTAAAATCTTATGATAAGCTGGGTCATTTCTCTTTCTCCTGTAGAGTGAAAGCTCTCTTTATCAGCAGGGTCCTCTCTCTCTCTTTTCTGTAGAGTGTATGCTCTTATAATCAGAAGGATCCTCTCTATTTCTCCTTTAGATAGGATCCCTTTTACCCTGGCTCTTATAGTCAGTGGGGTCCTCTCTCCGGTAGAGTGTAAACTCTTATGGTCAGCGGGGTCCTCTCTCTCCTGTAGAGTGTAAGCTCTTTTGGTCAGCGGGGCCCTCTCTCTCTCTTTTCCCTCACTTGTAGAGTATCAACTCTTATGATCAATGAGGTCCTCTTTCTCTCTCTTGTAGAGTGTAAGCTCTTGTGGTCAGTGGGGTCCTCTCTCCCCTGTAGAGTGTAAGCTTGTATGGTCAGCAGGGTCCTCTCTCTCTCTCTCTTTCTCTCTCTGGAGAGTATCAACTCTTAGGATCAACAAGGTCCTCTTTCTCTCCTGTAGAGTGTAAGCTCTTATGTTCAGTGAGGTCCTCTTTATCCTGTAGAGTGTAAGCTCTTATTGTCAGAGGGGTTCTCTCTCTCCTGCAGAGTGTAAGCTTTTTGGTCAGTAGGGCCCTCTCTCTCCTGTAGAGTGTAAACTCTTATCGTCAGTAAAGGGTCCACTCTCCCTATCTCCTCCCAATTTTGCAAGTAATAATAAACTTTCCAGTATTGAGAAGTGTAGCCCCCCACTAGTCAGCGCACTACAAAAGGGTACTGCATCCCTAACAGAAGGTGCAGTATGCTTTGTTCTGGTAAGGAGTAGTAGAAGCCTGAAGCTCTATCACCACACACACACACACCACACCTAGTGATAGGGAACCAATCAGACGCCCAGTTACTCGGTAACCGGTCCGGTGGGAGGAGAAGCTAGGTTATAAAGTGAGTGGGTAAAGTAGAATAGAGCAGAAGTGCAGAGCAGTTAACAAAGAGCAACAGAAGAACAGACAGCACAGAAAAGAGTAACAGCAGAGAACAGCAGAGGAGAAGTAACGGGAGGGCACCTCAACCTGGTAACCCTGAAGAGAAAGGGGCAGAGATAGAGGGTAACCAAACACCCTGGCCCAGTCCAAAGTGGGGTACTGGCTCCGACGTGCATCAGAGGTCCATCCCTGAACCGCAAATTACCAGCGTGGTCGATGTCTTTTTAGGAGCACGATCCAACCGGCCTAAACCAAGTGTGGCGCCCCGCAACGAGTGCGTCACAGGAAGGTATTGCATCCCTGACTGAAGATGTAATATCTTCCGTCTCAGTGATGAAATGGTTAAATCCAGAGCTCCATACACCACATGCATCACTCAGAGGTAGAGGGCCAATCAAGTCCTGGTGGGAGGAGTGTAAGGTGTAGTGTGGGGGAAGTCAGAGAAGTAGGAGTAGTTGGAGGAAGAGAAGAACGTGGGAAGGAGAGAAGGAGCAGGGACCTGCACAGTGCCATGCAGCCCTGGGAAACAGTAACTTAACCGGCAGGGCACCAGCAAGCGGTGACCCATACCGGGAAAACGAGCAATAAGCAACTAAGCAGCGGGTAAAAAGACACCCATGCCCAACCTCACCGGACACCGGTTCCGAGCCAAACAGACGTCCACCGCTGTTCTGCAAAACCGGAGTGATGGAGCAGCTTTTTAGGAGCGCCTCACTACAGCTCCAAATCAGCAGTCTTACCGGCGAGGTACCCACCATTGAGGTTCAGGACTCTTCTCGGTTAACGTGACTAAGTTGAAGTTCTTCCAGTACCCTGATCCGGTGCACTAAGGCAGCAAGGCAACCAGAATACAACAGTTAGTAAAGGAGGAACACCGTGGAGCTCTGGACAGAGACTGTTCACCTCTGAGACCACCCGGTCCGTTACCTAAAGACTGTATACCGTGTATTGCACCGAACTTACAGTAAAGACCCGTTACAGAGAAGCATCGTGTCAGTGCATTTCTTCAAGAACTGCTATTAACTCTTGCCCCTCTCCACTACCCGAGCTGCCGTATTCCATCAAGTACAGCTCCTGGCCCCGGGGACTCCTGGTCATCCTGTGGGGACATCCCATCTAGCTGCCGCACATCCCCCGGGGGCCCATGCAGCGCCGGGGTCATCACCGGATACCACAGGTGGAGTCACGACAAACAAGACTTTATCCCAACCCTTTAATCCCCTTTTTATTTGACCACCGGGCCCCACAGCCTCAGGCGCGGAACTGTGTCAAGGGAAGCATCGCCTGAGACGTGAGAACTCGGCAACGGTGAGTCACAAGCACGTTCTCCACCAGAAGCACTAAACAGGGTTGGGTTCACCTTTGGAGAGATAAAGGGTTCCCATATGCCCCGACAGGCCTGGTTCAAGAAGTGGGATTGTGCAGGGCACCACAGAAAAGGACAGAGGAAGTGATAGAGAAGGAACACCAGTGGAGCTTCGAAGGGACAATGCTCACTGCCAGAAGCACCCGGTCCACTACCTTAGCTGAAAGAACTACATTACCCTGTAAACCTGCAGATTACCAGAGTAAAGTACCCACTCAGAGTGAGCAACATGTCTGTGTTCCTTTCTAATGAACTGTGGTTTACCTGCCATATACCTCACAGCGGAGGCCACGCTGCCCTATTCCACCATTGCTACTTCCAACACCCCGGGGACTCTGCTCCTCCTGTAGGGAGCTACGAAACCTTGCTGCCACCCATCCCCCGAAGTTTCCAGCAGTGCTGGTGCCATCACCGGACCTACAGGTGGCGTCACGATTGACTTTATTTTATTATTTTTCCCCTTTTCATTGTTTGCTCAAGGGCATGGACTCGGGCACTGACCACCCGGGACATCCCCGTACCAGTATGCCAGAGATCCGAGTACCCCGACCATTGGCGCCAGACAACTTCACACAAATATATTTGCCGCAAATCAAATTTTGGGGGAAAATTCAGTGAAGAAGTCAAACTCGAATTTCAAGAGCACCACTCATCTCTATTCCTGCTAAATATAATTCCAAAACATTATGCCATGTCTGTGGTCTGTTTCTAGGAGAGCTAAATGATCCTTGTGTCACATAAGAGGATAACAATATTGTAGAGAGTAGAGAGATATGACAACTAGTGATGAGCGAGTAGCGAAATAATCGCACTCGCTATACTCGTAACGAGTAGTTTTTAATACTCACATATTAGTCCGAATAGAGAGTCCAATGTTAGTCAATTATGGTACCTTTACACGAAAATACCTTCTGTGGAGCACCTTGTGGCGACGTGTATTTGCGGCATCAGGTACCGTTAGCAAGCGTTGCAAACGTGCGCGTGCACGTGCGGTGCCTACCTGTTGCTACCCTCTGTGTTGGCGTGTAAAGGTACCGTTAGTGATAGGCTCCTACACACATCTGACTATAAAAGGAGTCTTTCCAGGGCAGGGCAGGAGGGTGGGCTTTGTAGCATACACCTAATGCTGCTTAAAACACCTTGTTGTGCCCCCTCAGTTATCCTAACATTCAATCTGCTCCCACTGAAGTTCCTCGCTTTGTGTACTGAAGGGAGCTGTCACAATGTGTCAGATCGATAACGATGGACACATCGCTCACAATCACCTACGATACTCACCAAGTAACCAATATCGCGAATACCGTACTATCCGTGCGAGTAGCGAATAGTAACGAGCACACTCGCTCAACACTAGTGACAACTCGTCTCTTCAGAATTCCATATAGGTCTTTGGTTGTGCTCATATAATAATAATAATAATAATAAAGCTTTATTTATATAGCGCCAACATATTCCGCAGCGCTTTACAATGTAGGGTTAGCGTACAGAAAATATACAGTAAGTAATTACAATAGAGAACAAATAAAGTACAATCATTGGATACAAAAACAATAGGCATAGAATCAATGTGAAAAAAAAAATATAATAAATAAAGCAAGAAATGAAGGTGACCCTGCTCAAAAGAGCTTACAATCTACAACGGGATAGGGGTTGTACAAGGTGCCGGGGCTTATTGCACTGGTGGTCCAGGCATCTTGAGGAAATGGGGTATAGGGCTAAGCTTACATGAATGGTCATCAGTCTGTGTAGACCTTTATGGTTTGGTGGAGTTTGTAGAAGAATAATGTCCAGAGGATAGCCCATTCACTGTCTACGGTACAATGGACATGTTAGGGAGTATGATAGGCCGCCTTAAAAAGATGCGTCTTTAGGGATCGTCTGAAGCCATGCAAGTTGTGGATAGTCCTGATTTCTTTGGGTAAAGCATTCCAGAGGTTTGGTGCAGCTCTGGAAAAGTCTTGGAGCCGGGAGTGGGAGGATCGGATTAGTGCAGATGTTAGTTGAAGGTCATTTGAGGAACGCAGAGAGCGGGTGGGGTGATAGACAGAGATGAGGGAGGAGAGGTAGGGGGGAGCTGCACTGTGAAGAGCTTTGTGGGTGAGAACAAGCAATTTGAATTTGATCCTGTAATATACGGGCAGCCAGTGCAATGACTGGCACAGAGCAGAGGCATCTGAGTAACGATTGGCCAGATGGGTGATCCTGGCTGCTGCATTAAGGATGGACTGGAGAGGAGAAAGTCTGGTGAGGGGGAGGCCGCTTAATAGAGAGTTGCAATAGTCAAGGCGGGAATGGATTAGGGCCACGGTGAGGGTTTTTGTTGTTTCCAGGGTGAGAAAGGGGCGGACTCTAGAGATATTCTTCAGGTGTAAGCGACAGGAGCGGACGAGAGATTGCGTGTGGGAGGAGAAGGAGAGATCGGTGTCAAATATAACACCCAGACAGCGAGCCTGCTGCCTAGGCGTTATCGTGGTGCCACAAACTGAGAGAGAGATGTCCGATTTAGGGAGGTTAGTGGATGGGGGGAGCAGAAGAAGTTCAGTTTTGGAAAGGTTTAGTTTCAAATAGAGAGTGGACATGATATTGGAAACTGCAGCTAGACAGTCATTGGTGTTCTTTACTACCGCAGGGGTAAGGTCAGGGGCTGAAGTGTATAGTTGAGTGTCATCAGCATAAAGATGGTACTGGAAGCCAAATCTGCTGATGGTCTGTCCAATCGGGGCCGTGTAGAGAGAGAAGAGGAGAGGGCCAAGGACTGAACCCTGAGGGACCCCAATAGTGAGGGGAAGAGGGGGGGAAGTGGAGCCAGCAAAAGATACACTGAAAGAGCGGTCAGAAAGATAGGAGGAGAGCCAGGAGAGAGCAGTGTCCTTTATGCCAATGGAGTGCAGCATAGAGAGTAGGAGCTGATGGTCGACAGTGTCAAAAGCTGCAGAGAGATCAAGGAGAATAAGCAGAGAGTGGTCACCATTACGTTTTGCTGTCAGAAGGTCATTGGTCACTTTGATGAGGGCAGTTTCTGTGGAGTGAAGGGGGCGGAAACCAGACTGTAATGGATCTAGAAGAGAGTGAGCGGAGAGGTAGCGGGTGAGGCGGGAATAGACCAGGCGCTCCAAGAGTTTAGAGATGAAGGGGAGATTGGAGACTGGTCTGTAGTTATTTGTGCAGGTTGGATCGAGAGTGGTTTTCTTTAATAATGGAGTAATGATCGAGTGTTTGAAGGAGGAGGGGAAAATGCCAGAAGAGAGGGAGAGATTGAAGATTTTGGTTAGATGAGTGGTGATGACTGGAGAGAGGGACTGGAGCAGGTGTGAGGGAATGGGGTCGGTAGTGCATGTGGTGGGACGAGAGGAAGATAGGAGCCTGGAGACTTCTTCTTCTGTGACTGGGTCAAATGTGGAGAGTGAACCGGAGGGGATGTGGGCAAGAATGGGGGTGGCAGTGCTTGGAGGCTGAGAGCTGATTTCCTGGCGGATGTTGTCTATTTTATCCATGAAGTAGGAAGCCAGGTCATCAGCACAGAGATCGGTGATGGGGGCCTGCACTTTAGGACTGAGGAGAGAGTGAAAGGTGTCAAAGAGTTTTTTTGGATTGTTGGATAGTGAGGAGACCAGGGTGGTGAAGTAGGTCTGTTTGGCAAGGTGAAGGGCAGAGTTGTAGGTTTTGAGCATGAATTTATAGTGGATAAAGTCTCCTGGTGAGCGAGTTTTCCTCCATAGGCGTTCAGCACTCCTGGAGCATCGCTGGAGGAATCGGGTTTGTGATGTGAGCCAGGGCTGTTTTGTTCTCTGTTTGGAGGTTCTGCGGGTGAGGGGCGCTACTTGGTCCAGGGAGCTTCTGAGAGAGTCATTGTAGTGATTTACTGCCTGATCTGGACAGGAGATTGAAGAGATTGGGGACAGAGATGAGATGAGGAGTCTGTGAGTGCCTGAGGGTTAATGGCCTGTAGATTTCTGGATGTGTGATATGTAGGCTTGGGCTGTGTTGGCCGAGGGTTAGTGAGTGAGAAGGAAAGAATGTTGTGGTCAGAGAGTAGAGTTGAGTTATCCAAGGGGGAGGATGAGCAGAGCCGGGTAAAGACAAGGTCAAGGGTGTTACCGTTTTCGTGTGTCTTAGAGGTTGAGAGCTGTGATAGGCCAAGAGAGGTAGTTAGAGATAGGAGCTGGGATGCAGATGGGGAGATGGGGCTGTTTATGGGAATGTTAAAGTCTCCCAGAATAAGGGTTGGTAAATCTGAGGACATGAAATGCGGGAGCCAAGCGGAGAAATGGTCGAGGAACTGGGTGGGTGACCCTGGGGGGCGGTATACCACTGCTACTTTGAGGGGGAGGGGATGGAATAGCCTAATGGTATGGACCTCAAAAGAAGGGAATGAGAGTGATGGGGCTGGAGGAATGACCTGGAAAGTACATTGTGGGGACAGGAGGAGGCCGACTCCACCGCCACGTCTGTTCCCAGGTCTAGGGGAGTGAGAGAAGTGTAAGCCGCCGTAAGAAATAGCAGCAGGGGAAGCAGTGTCTGAATCCTGGATCCAGGTTTCTGTGAGGGCCAGCAGGTTAAGAGAGTTGGTAAGAAAGTAATTGTGAGTGAAAGGAAGTTTGTTGCATACAGACCGTGGATTCCAGAGAGCGCAATTAAAAGAGGGAGGTGAAGGTGTGCAGGTGATATTAATAAGGTTAGTGGGGTTTCTGTGTGAGGTGGGAGAGGGGTTGAAGTTAGCAGATGGCGGACCAGGGTTGGGAGAGATATCACCTGAGAGGAGCAGCAGTAAAAAGAGAAAGAGCAGATAGTTTTTGGGATTAGGACATGATTTATTATGACAAGCTTTGGAATATGATGGGCTGAGAGTCTTCAGTAAACTGAAGATAGCATGGGAGCTGTACATAGAGTAGGGCAGGAGAGAGGGGCTGATGTGAATGAGTGGTGATGGAGGGGGGATGGGGTGATAAAAATTGGTGGCAAGAGCACATAAGAAAACAAACAGTGAAATACAAGACATGGTAAAGATTAGTAGTGAATGGAGTTATGCACAGTGTTGGAGTGTCCCTCTATGTCATTGTCTTCCAGCAAGAGCGCATAGAACAATAGATGGTGAAGTAATGGACATGGTGATAGGGAAAGGAAAAGACGTTTTTTTTTTTTTCCTCTCCCTGTTAAATAGAGTGGCTTACCTGACTCCTGCCCTGACTAACTGCCATGAAATAACTGCCTCCACTTAGCATTCAATGCCACTTTGCATGAGATGCCACACGTGTACGACCCCCCACACGTGTACCCCTTAAGACTGAACTAAATTTATAGGACACACTACCAGATTCAGGTGAAGGGGATTGTGGGAGGGAACATGGTATCAGGTAATTAAAAACTACAAGGAACAGCAGGGGTGAAATAGGATGAAGGCAACAGACATTAGTCAACACTTCCTCTACACTATAACACCTCCAACTAGATAACATTTACAACTGTGGCAAATTGTCATATACTTTGAGTGAGGAATGCATAAACATACAGATGACACAGGAAACATTGCAATAAGTGCGGAGATGGAATATTACCATTACACTCTGATTCAAGCTGAAGTTACAAGGAGATCATTGCAGCAGTCACAGGTATATTTAACATGCACTGGTACAATGGGTTGAGAAAGTAGATGACAGCAAGCAGTGTTGGAATATTACCATTACACTCTGATTCAAGCTGAAGTTACAAGGAGATCATTGCAGCAGTCACTGCAGGCCACTGAATCACTTCCACCCTGTTCTTCTTCAGAAATACATCAGTGGCCTTAGTCGTGTAGGTTTTAGATCATTGTCATGTTGGAAAAGTGTCCGTCTACCAAGGGCACAGAAACAAGTTGTCATCACTCTCCGTCCAACATCCAAGCTCCAGACTAATAGAGAAAGATTGATGATACAATATGTCACCAACTTGTTCATAGCATTCCGATAAGTATTGATGAAGGTAATACAAAATACTATAGATGTGGGGTGTACTCATTTTTGAGTCAACTGAATTGAGAAGCACTGAAGATTTTGTAATTAAAGTTATATTATTAACCTTACGTGTTATTCCATGAAACTCAGTCTTGTCAAGTGTGGAAATTGTTCTTGGGTTCGGTGGGATATTTTTTAAGGAAAGGGGTGTACTTATTTATGTTGATCACTGTATATTTACCTATGAATAACCACATGGGGGTTTATATTATGATTTACCAACATGATGAAAGGGACACGTTATCTGTGATGGATATTCTACAATGAAATGGCTATGACTTTGTTTTCTTAGTCTTTATATTTAAGAAGTTAGGTGAGGAGGTCATTGACTTGCGGTAAAAACTAATTCGAGAGGTCTTCAATAAATGTTTATTATAGGAACTTTAGCCAATGAACTTCAGACTCTACAACAACATCAACCGCTGAAAACCAAGAGGCAATTTATCTCCTGAGTGAATACCCAATTATGCCCTGAAGACACAACTTTGCATTTTGATTTTTGAAGTGGATTCTCGTGAACTTGGTGAATTCACTTGGGACTCTATTGCAGTTTACAAGTGTAAAAGTAAGTTCATATCATATTCATTTATATTTTTGTAAACAACATGTACTCCCTGCAGTGGCGTAACTAGAGTCTGATGGGCCCCGGTGCGAATTTTGGACCTAGGTCCCCCCCTACCACACACACAGTCGTTGGTCAGCTATATGGACCCTTGTATATTTCCTAGTATATATGATCCCCTTCCTGATATATATGGTCATCCTACTGATATAGAGCCTTGTGAAAGTATTCAGCCCCCTTGAACTTTTCAACCTTTTGCCACATTTCAGGCTTCAAGCATAAAGATATAAATTCAAATATTTTTGTGAAGAATCAACAACAATAGGGACACAATCGTGAAGTGGAACAAAATTTATTGGATATTTTCAACTTTTTTAACAAACAAAAAACTGAATAGTGGAGCGTGTAATGTTATTCGCCCCTTTACTTTCAGCACAAACCACTCAAAGTTCATGCGATCTCTGAATGATCCAATGTTGTCAAATGACGGTAATGATACTAGAATCCACCAAGTGTGTATAGTTCCTATAAATGCACCTGCTTGTGATAGGATCAGAATTACTGTGTGTCAAGTCATCATGAAACAAGGAACCCCAGGATAGGTCGAGATATTGTTGTGGCGAAATTTAAAGCTGCATTGGATACAAAAAGGTTCCAAAATTTTTTAGAATTTAATCTTTATGTTGAAGCCTGAAAATGGTGCCAAAAAGGCCAAAGACTTTCAACAACTGTTAGATATGATCTCTCTGTAATATCTCCCTAGTGGCATAATGATTCCTCCTCATGTATATATGGTCCTCCTTGGGTATATATGTCCCTTCCTGGGATATATGGTCCTTCATTGTGTATATATGTCCCCTTCCGGGTATATATGTCACCTTCCTGGTATATATGGTCCTCCTTGTGTCCGTTTCTGGTACTTACGTCTTACACTATGTGTCCCTTCCTGGTATATATGTCCTCCTGTGTCCTTCTGGTATATATGGTCCTTCCGTGTTATATGTCCCCTTCCTGGATATTATGGTCCTCCTGTGTACCCTTTCAGTATATATGGTCCTCCTTGTGTCCCCTTCCTGGTATTTATGGTCCTCCATGTGTCCCTTCTAGTATATATGGTCCTCCTTGTGTCCCCTTCCTGGTATTTTGGTCCTCCTGTGTACCCTTTCTAGTATATATGGTCCTCCTTGTGTCCCCTTTCTGGTATTTATGGTCCTCTTATGTACCCTTCTTATATATGGTCCTCCTGTGTCCCCTTCTGTTTTTTTTTATGGCCTCTTTGTCCCTTCCTGGTATTTGTGGTCCTCCTTGTGTCCCCTTCCTGGTATATATGGTCCTCCATGTGTCCCCTTCCTGGTATATATGGTCCACTTTGTGTCCCCTTCCTGGTATATATGGTCATCCTTGTGTATATATGTCCCCTTCCTGGTATATATGGTCCACCTTGTGTACCCTTCCTGGTACTTCCTGGTATATATGGTCCTCCTTGTGTATATATGTCCCCTTCCTGGCATATATAGTCCTTTTTGTGCATATATGTCCCCTTCCTGGTATATATGGTTTTCCTTGTGTCCCTTTCCTGGTATTTATGGTCCTTCTTGTGTACCCTTCCTGTATATATGGTCCTCCCTGTGTCCCCTTCATGGTATATATGGTCCTTTCTGTGTATATATGTCCCCTTCCTGGATATTTATGGTCCTCCTTGTGTACCCTTTCTAGTATATATGGTCCTCCTTGTGTCCCCTTCCTGGTATTTGTGGTCCTCCATGTGTCCCCTTAAGGTATATATGGTCCTCCTTGTGTCCCCTTTCTGGTATTTATGGTCCTCCTTGTGTACCCTTTCTAGTATATATGGTCCTCCTTGTGTCCCCTTCTTGGTATTTTGGTATTTATGGTCCTCCTTATGTCCCCTTCCTGGTATTTGTGGTCCTCCTTGTGTCCCCTTCCTGGTATATATGGTCCTCCATGTGTCCCCTTCCTGGTATATATGGTCCACTTTGTGTCCCCTTCCTGGTATATATGGTCCTCCTTGTGTATATATGTCCCCTTCCTGGTATATTATGGTCCACCTTGTGTACCCTTCCTGTACTTCCTGGTATATATGGTCCTCCTTGTGTATATATGTCCCCTTCCTGGCATATATAGTCCTTTTTGTGCATATATGTCCCCTTCCTGGTATATATGGTTTTCCTTGTGTCCCTTTCCTGTATTTATGGTCCTTCTTGTGTACCCTTTCTGGTATATATGGTCCTCATTGTGTCCCCTTCCTGATATTTATGGTCCTCCTTGTGTCCCCTTTCTGGTATATATGGTCCTCCTTGTGTCCCCTTCCTGGTATTTATGGTCCTCCTTGTGTCCCCTTTCTGGTATATATGGTCCTCCTTGTGTCCCCTTCCTGGTATTTATGGTACTCCTTGTGTCCCCTTCCTGGTATTTATGGTCCTTCTTGTGTCTCTTTCCTGGTATCTATGTTCCTCCTTGTGTGCCATTCCTGGTATATATGGTCCTCCTTGTGTCCCCTTCCTATTATATATGGTCCACTTTGTGTCCCCTTCCTGGTATATATGGTCCTCTTTGTGTATTTATGTCCCCATCCTTGTATATATATCCCTATTCTGTTCTTAATGCATAAATGAAAACAACAGCATGGCACTCACCTTTCCTCTGCTACCACGTTGCCTGGAGTCCTCCTGTAGCCAGTCCACAGTGGCTGGCCAGTCAGCTGATATCAGAGTGCAGGGGGCGATGGCAGAAGCATAGTAATGTCATGCGCGGGCCCGTGTCGCTGCACTACCGACCGATCACAGCCAGTGTGTGTGCCGGCAGAGTGTATCGCAGTTCAAGGATCTGACAGGTCTCTGCACCACGATGCATTTCAGCTGGATTTGCATCTTGAGCGAGGTCACAGGTCCAGCTGAAGCAGTGGGCCCCTCTAGCCCCGGGCCCAGTTGCAGCCACGGCCCCTGTGACCCTGGTCGTTATATACAAAGTACAAAGTTCTACAAATCAATTAGAAATAAATATCTACTAGACCAAGATAACACAATCTTTGGAAGAAAACCATACATTTGAAAAAATATTTATATGTCCCTTTATTTAAACAGTTTACAAAACACAATATTATCTTCCAGAGAAAAAAACGTTTCATTTATTTTAACATACCAAATTTATAACAGGAAACAAGTTTGTTTTCAGAAATCTCCTGCAAATTATTTAAATTTTTTTAATTTTTCCTTCCATCCAGTTTATTTCAAAACAGTTGATTTGTATTAATTTCGAGGTCTCAAGGAGGCACAAAGAGCTGAATTCATCAACGCTTTCATGCCAGAATTCTTGTGTAAAGGCTGCAAAAATTGACCAAATTTTGGTGTAAGTAGGAGATTTTTGGTGTTTTCATACTAGTTTGTTTTAGCTCCCCAAGATAGGCAGAGCTGGGGTAGGATGGGTAATTGGCAGGGGCAGGAAGCCACAGATTGTGTCATTCCTCACGTAGAAGAAAGAACATCCAAAAGCCTTAGTTTATTTTGCTTGAAATCAAGATGCTCTTAATGGACCCACTTGAAAAATGATGTGCTTACCTGCTTTTATCATAACAAGGTGCTGAGAATCATCTGTTTTCTCTGAATATGTGTCATGCTTTATGGTGGGTTTACACGTCGCGATATCGGCGTCCAACTCCGACCCAACTCCATCCAAAAGTCACGTGGTTCGGGAGTTGGACCCGATATCGTTCGCGCGTTGTACGGTTTGAACGTACAATGCGATGCTGGAACGATGCCAAAACGATATCGGGGTTGAATGAGCGTGCTCTTCAACCGCCCGATATCGTATGGCCGTTGTAGCCGCATCGTCCCGTGTGACAGCCCAACTCCGATCTGTACGCCGACGCTACCCATTAACTCCCATGTTAAATGGTCGTTACTGGGTTGGTGGGCGTAGACATCGGAGGGACGTTGTTTCCCGATATCGCAATGTATAAACCGCCGATGCGATATCGGGAAAAGCGCACTAAAAATGCGCGCTCCCGCGCCGTTGTATAGCGATATCGCCCCGATATCGGGACGTGTAAACCCACCATTAGAGTCAGGGCTTGATCCAGTGGCTTCTTGCTCTGTGGTTGGTTTCTGTCCCTGCTGAGACACAGCCTGGTCAGTCTCAATCCACATGCTGATGGTTCTCTTATCTTTGCTTTTTTTCCCTTGTTGTGCTGATAAAGACCCACTAAGAGTTGAAACCTTTCTGTTTATGATGGAATAAATTAAGGCTTTGGTGACCTTTTGTCATTTCATTTGGGCACTGTCTGGATGTTCTTTCTTCTACATGTAGATGCTCCGGATGAACCCCTTGAAAAAGTGACATGTTTACCTGATTTCGTCCTGGAAATCATATATTTTTTTAAAATATTTGTCATGCCTCAATGTCAGGATTCGGTCTGGTGCTTTTTTGCTCTATTGTCGATTTCCATCTCTGCTGAGCCACAGCCTGGTCAGTCTCTATCTACCTGCTGATGGTTCTAATATCTTTACTTTTCTTTCCTTGCTGTGCTGCTAGCCAGTTGTTCTCACTTTCCCATTTTGTCTCTGTCCTATCACATTCCAGATGAGACTATTTACACTCACCGATCTCCTCTATGACCCCTCACCATGCGCGGCATGATCAATGCCGGTCTTGATAAATTAGGCCATAGAGTTTTTGTGAAACCCTCTTTATTGTTCTATATGGCACCAGATAATTCATACATAAATATGCTCTACTAAAAGTATTCTAAGGGTAAATATCTTCTATAGTTGGGATCTGATAAAGTGCAGTACGAAATCCAACAGAAAAAAAATAGTACTTCTGGATCAAAAGAGTCCCAACACGTCTGATTATCCACCATGCTTGGATCCTTCAGACGAAACCTGAAAACCCATCTCTTCAGGAAAGCTTACAGCCAATAATGAGCACGCTGCCACCTCACGAACACCGGAGCTGCCACCTCACCATCACCACCACCAGAGTGGCCACCTCGTCATCACCACCACTGGAGAACCACATCGCCATCACCACCTCCAGAGCGGCTACCTTGCCATCACCACCAACACAGCAGCCACCTCGCCATCACCACCAATGGAGCTGCCGCCTCACAATCACCACCACCAAAATGACCACCTCGCCATCACCACCACTGGAGCTGCCGCCTCACCATCACCACCGCCAGAGCAGCTGTTTCACCACCACCGGAGCTGCCGCCTCACCACCACCAGAGCTGCTGCTTTGCCATCACCACCACCAGAGTTGCCACCTCACTATCACCACCACTGGAGCTGCCACCTTTCCATCACCACCAGCAGAGCGGCCACAACGCCAGCACCACCACCAGAGCTGGCACCTCACCACCACCAGAGCTGCTGCACCCCTGACCTACTGTCTCCTCCCCAATATTCTGTAAACTGTAGTAGTGTCCTAAGGAGGTCCATGAACACATTCTTACAGCTCAGAGATTGTGTAGATCCATAAGACGCCAGTGTACCCAAGACCTTAAATGTAACCAAATCAACTCCAAAAATGTATTTTAATTACACAAAATTAAGACAAACTTGAAAGAACCTAAGAAAACCTACAAGAAATAAAGCTATAAAACACGAAGGTTCCACCGTTCCTAAAAGTGTATAAAACTACAGTATAAGAACTATTCCAAAATTCTAATCACGGAATCCTAACTATTTGCCACTTCCCCATGTTTTTGGTTTTTACTATGTACCTCAGGTTTAATAGAAAACACTTGGTAAAGGTTGCATTGTATGATAGAAAAACAGAAAACCTTACCCAGCGACACGCATATAGGAAAAAAAAAACACATTTTACCAAATGAGGAACATCTGTAGAAGTCACAACCTGTTCACTGTTTGGTTCAAAAGTTAACTAATGGTTCTCCTCAAGAAATGTGACTACCGATAACCATATGTGGACGGCTAAACTGTTTGTGAGGGTTTTCTTCTCTTTTTTGAAACTCAAATGTCAGGCTTCTCATGATTGATTTAGTATGTTTTGTGACATGTTTGATTCTGGACTGTGAGAACCTTACCAAGAAAGCCATATTGAATAGAGAAGTAGATGATTGAATAGAGAGGTAGATAGAAAGATACATTTATATATATATATATATTATATATATATATATATATATATATACTAGATGTAGGCACGATGCTATCGCATCGGGAGGGTGGTGTCTGTGTGCTATCTCTCATCTCTGTGCCAGTCTCCCCCTGTGCACTGTCTCCTCTCTGTGCCGTCCTCTGTCTCCCCCGTGTGCTCTGTCTCTCCCGTGTACGCTTTCTCTGTCTCCCTGGTGTGCGCTGTGTCTGTCTCCCCCGTGTGCGCTGTCACCCCGTGTGCACTATCTCTGTCTTCCCCGTGTGCGCTGTCACCCCGTGTGCACTATCTCTGTCTTCCCCGTGTGCGCTGTCACTCCTATGTTCGCTGTCTCTGTCTTCCCCGTGTGCGCTGTCACCCCCGTGTGCACTATCTCTGTCTTCCCCGTCTGCGCTGTCACTCCTGTGTTCGCTGTCTCTGTCTTCCCCGTGTGCACTGTCTCTGCCACCCCCATGTGCACTGTCACCCCCGTGTGTGCTGTCTCTGCCACCCCCCTGAGTGCACTGTCTCTGTCCATTCTGACCCTTGCCTGGCTCCCCCCTACATTCTCACCCCTGCCTGGCTCACCCCTCACCCCCCTGCATTCTCACCCCTGCCTGGCTCACCCCTCACCTCCCTGCATTCTCACCCCTGCCTGGTTCCCCCCTCGACCCCTCTGTTGTCACCCTTGGCTGGCTTTACTGATGCCGGCTGCTGAAGGCTTCAGGAACACACTCTCAGTCTGTGGAGTGGGTCATGTGACAGGGCGGGCTATGTCACACAGCCCGCCCTGTCACACGACTGCTCCACAGACAAAGAGTGTGTTCCTGAAGCCTTCAGCAGCCAGCATCGGTAAAGCCAACCAGGGGTGAGAACGGAGGGGGGCAATGGGGAGGACGGAGGGGGTGGACGGTGGTTAGGGATGCTGGTGCCGGAGTTCCGCTGGCGGTAGTGTGTGGCAGGCAGCACTACCGCCAGCGGACACCATATTGTTACACCCAAGTGGGTGTATAATTGCCTTGTGGCCACCGGAAGTGACATAGCGTTACAACCGATGGAAGTGGCCACAAGGCAATTATGTTATAAGATATATATCCTCTGGAGCTGCCACCTCACCATCACCACCACCAGAGTGGCCACCTCGTTATCACCACCACTGGAGAACCACATCGCCATCACCACCTCCAGAGCGGCTACCTTGCCATCACCACCAACACAGCGGCCACCTCGCCATCACCACCAATGGAGCTGCCGCCTCACAATCACCACCACCAAAATGACCACCTCGCCATCACCACCACTGGAGCTGCCGCCTCGCCATCACCACCACCAGAGCAGCTGCTTCACCACCACCGGAGCTGCCGCCTCACCACCAACAGAGCTGCTGCTTTGCCATCACCACCACCAGAGTTGCCACCTCACCATCACCACCGCTGGAGCTGCCACCTTTCCATTACCACCAGCAGAGCGGCCACAACGCCAGCACCACCACCAGAGCTGCCACCTCACCACCACCATAGCTGCTGCACCCATGACCTACTGTCTCCTCCCCAATATTCTGTAAACTGTAAGCCCACAAGGGCAGGGTCCTCTCCCCTCTGTACCAGTCTGTCATTGATAAATTGTTTACTGTAAACTATATCATTTTGTACATAACCCGCTTCTCATATACAGCCCCATGAAATTAATGATGCAATATAAATAATAATAATAATAGATACATGTAGTTCAACCTGTAATCCTACTGAGTATAACTGCAACCTAAAAAAAACTTAGAACATTGGATGTAATTGTAGTGAGCAGTGCTAGACAGTTCTTCCCCAGGAATACGACATGATGAAACGTGCGTCGGGTGTCACAATGCATGTACCATGTTCATGTTAGGTGTATAACATAACCATAGGTAAGATGTATTTATTTAGCTAATAGCTTTAGTATTTTTACCTTCTACCTAATGGTATGGGCTACATAGTGCTTGTTTCCAACAGCTAGCACTATGTATATGTAAAGAGGTGGACTTGCAGTCGCGTTCCTACTTGAAGACACCAATCGCTTTATTGTATTGTCAGATGAATTGTGTCTTGCATCTCTTTAAATAATGTATAGCACTTTTGTATATGAAGTTACCAGGCTTCCAGGTAAGTAATAGTTAAGTGTTGGGACTAGCAAGCAATGGGAGGCCTTGGCGTGAAGGGTTTGTGAGTTTCCTCTAGGACTTCAGTTAGAACTCTGCTTGTAACTAAAATAGGCCTATGGTCTGAGAGGTCATTAAGGCCGCATACAGTGGGTAACTCGTGACAACAATCTAAAGGAGGAAGGAGACCAAATAGAGAACCTAAAGTCCGAATTGAAACATACACTGAGAGACACCATCAAAGCTTGAGACCGATCATCCAACGAGGTGGCCCCATACAGAGAGAGCCAACAGGATGGGATTTGAGTTACCAGGGCCCAAGCCTAAGAGGTAACAGGTCAGGACAAACCGGTATGTGATTAAATTCGGCTTTCAAAGCGGCTCCTACTCAAGCGTCTTTGAGCAAAATGATCTTCACTGACAGCATGGAAAATCCCCTGCCTCCTCCTCTACGAGGAGAAGAGACATAGAAATGGAACCATTTGGAAGCATGAGGTTCTATTCTTGCCTTATTGGTCGGACCTCTTGTCCATCCTCTATGAAAACAAGAGACGTGGAGCCACAAAAATGGTAGAGTGACGGTCATGGACTGTACTTGGTTGTGCTGAAACTCCTTCTATATTGAGCGTATAAAATGAGTATCATTACATCAGTAAGCTGGGATACATGTTGATGCTTTTCGGCTTCAGGTGCAAGCCTTAGTCAGAACAGAACTGTGAACTAAAACTGGAACTAGAACTGTGTCTGAACAAGTACGGTAAAACTGAAGAGGCCTGGACGTTACGTGCCCGATATCTCGTGTGTAAAGCTGTTATGAAAGAACTGTTAGCTGCTAAGTTGAAAATGAACTGGTGGTCTCCTTGCAAAAGAGTATTGTTATTTGGCCCTAGCCACCCAGAGACTGTGGCAACATGAGGCCTGCACAACATAAGTCCACGCTCTCAGCCAGGACTGTTACTTTCATTTGACTCACTGGGGTGACCGGGGTCAATCCCTCAACCATGACTACCACCACATGACAATGTACAACAGAGATAGGGAAAAAAAAGCAATAACACTGAAAAAGCAGCCTACCACCTGCAGTGAGCTTCAGTCCACCAAACCGCCACATGAGCAGCTCTACCCTCACCAACTGTATCCTCACTCATCCCCTGTAGACTATGTGCCCTCACAGGCAGGGTCCTCTTTTTACCTACTGTATCCTCACCCATCCCTTGTAGACTGTGAGCCCTCATGGGCAGGGTCCTCTCTCATCACCTACTATATCCTCATCCATCCCTTGTACACTGTGAGCCTTGGACAGGTTTCTCTCCTTCACCTACTGTATCCTCACCTATCCCTTTTAGACTGTGAGCCCTCATGGGCAGGGTCCTCTCTCCTCACCTACTGTATCCTCACCATCCCTTGTAGACTGTGAGCCCTCATCGACAAGGTCCTTTCCCCTTAACTACTGTATTCTCACCCATCCCTTGTAGACTGTGAGCCCTCGTGGGCAGGGTTCTCTCTCCTCACCTACTGTATCTCACCCATCCTTGTAGACTGTGAGCCCTTGTGGGCAAGGTCCTCTCTCCTCACCTACTGTATTCTCACCCATCTCTTGTAGACTGTGAGCCCTGTGGGCAAGGTCCTCTCTCCTCACCTACTGTATTCTCACCCATCTTGTAGACTGTGAGCCCTTGTGGGCAAGGTCCTCTCTCCTCACCTACTGTATTCTCACCCATCCTTGTAGACTGTGAGCCCTTGTGGGCAAGGTCCTCTCTCCTCACCTACTGTATTCTCACCCATCCTTGTAGACTGTGAGCCCTCATGGGCAGGGTCCTCTCTCCTCACCTACTGTATCCTCACCCATCCCTTGTAGACTGTGAGCCCTCATCGACAAGGTCCTTTCCCTTAACTACTGTATTCTCACCCATCCCTTGTAGACTGTGAGCCCTCGTGGGCAGGGTTCTCTCTCCTCACCTACTGTATTCTCACCCATCCTTGTAGACTGTGAGCCCTTGTGGGCAAGGTCCTCTCTCCTCACCTACTGTATTCTCACCATCTCTTGTAGACTGTGAGCCCTTGTGGGCAAGGTCCTCTCTCCTCACCTACTGTATTCTCACCCATCTCTTGTAGACTGTGAGCCCTTGTGGGCAAGGTCCTCTCTCCTCACCTACTGTATTCTCACCCATCCTTGTAGACTGTGAGCCCTTGTGGGCAAGGTCCTCTCTCCTCACCTACTGTATCCTCACCCATCCCTTGTAGACTGTGAGCCCTCGTGGGCCGGATCTCTCTCCTCACCTACTGTATTCTCACCCATCTCTTGTAGACTCTGAGTCCTCACGGGCAGGGTCTTCTCTCCTCCTGTACCTGTCTGTACCTTGCATGTATTGCTTATAAATATTGTACTTGTCTATGTATGCCCATATCCACATGTAAAGAGCCATGGAATAAATGGCGCTATAATAATAAATAATGATAATAACATATCTGATTTGTACAGGGACACTTTTTCACCTATGTATGTCCTTTCTTCTATTATGTTTGACATTTTTCTTATCAGCATTGTGTAGTGTCTATGTATTGTACTTTTTTATTGCCTTACATTACCTTTATGTCAAACTTCCTATGAGAATATCACCCTTTTTTATATTTGTCCACATGATTTTTACATATTGGTACAATATAGATTATCTTTTATATACTTGTGTGGTCATACATGTAGGTTCAGCAGATGCCGCCAAGGCAAATGAAATCATGGGATACCAAAAAATAGATCTTTCTAATAATCTTTTTAAACTAAGACCTGTAAGTATTGACAAGGAGGAATCCACTATTTTCTAGAGGAAAGAAGTTTTTATCATCATCCCAGGTCACAATTCCATAGATTCAGATATAAAGGCCCGTGTTGCATTCTAAATAAAAAAAGACACACAAATTGCCCTCCCCCAATTATGTAATAATGTTCCCTATCTTGGTATATATGTCCCTCATCCTGATATATCTGTCGCCATCCTGATATATATGTCCCCATACTGGTATATATGTCACCATTCTGGTGTATACATCCTCATCCTGATATATATGTCCAATATCCTGGTAAATATGTCCCCATCCTGGTATATACAACCATATCCTGATATACAGTTCATGTCCCCATCCATGTATATGTGTTCCACATACTGGGCCCATCCTGGTATGTATATCCTCTATCCTGGTCCATATACATATCCTAGAATATATGTCCCCATCCTGGTATGTATGCCCTACATCTTGGTATATATGTCCCCTATCATGGTGTATATGTCACCCATCATGGACCCATCCTGATATATATATCCCCATACTGGTATATATGTCACCATTCTGGTGTATACATCCCCATCCTGATATATATGTGCCCATTCTGATATATACAGTATGTCCAATATCCTGGTAAATATGTGACCATACTGGTATATACATCCACATCCTGATATATGGTATATGTGCCCACACCCTGGGCCCATCTTGGTATGTATATCCCCTATGCTAGTATATATACCCATCTTAGAATATATGTCCCCATCCTGCAGCCATCCTGGTATGTATATCCCCCTGGTCCATATACACAT
Organism: Allobates femoralis; assembly: GCA_033576535.1. Lineage (NCBI taxonomy): Eukaryota > Metazoa > Chordata > Amphibia > Anura > Aromobatidae > Allobates > Allobates femoralis. The sequence continues at coordinate 10,955,588 of JARQOC010000001.1, forward strand.
CCTAGAATATATGTTCCCATCCTAGACCAATCCTGGTATGTATGTCCAACATCCTGGTATATATGTCCCCCATCCTGGTGTATATGTCACCCATCATGGGCCCATCCTGAAATATATATATATATTTTACGGTACATGGCTCAATCCATTGTCCCATTGATGTGGTGAAGTAGTCCTGTGCCCTTACAAGAGAAAAACCTCCAAAACATAATCTTTCCACCACCATGCTTGACTGTAGGGAGGGTGTTCTTTGGGTCATAGGCAGCATTCCTCTTCCTCCAAACATGGCGAGTTGATTAATGCCAAAGAGCTCAATGTTTGTCTCATCTGACCACAGCACCTTCTCCCAATCACTCTCAGAATCACCAAAGTGTTCATTGGCAATCTTCAGACGGGCGGCACATGTGCCTTCCTGAGCAGAGGGACGTTGCGGGCACTGCAGGATTTTAATCCATTATGGTGTAATGTGTTACCAATAGTTTTTTGGCGACAGTGTCTCCAGCTGCCTTGAGATCATTAACAAGTTCTCCCTGTGTAGTATTAACCTCCCCTTGGAAATTACAGACAGTTTATGTCTTTGTCAGTGGGCAAACGTACAAAATCTGCAAGGGATCAAATACTTATTTCCCCCACTCTATGTACTTTTTGCTCTGTGTTACACCTTAATGTTTGCTCTTCCATCCCTATGTGTGTAACCTTACATTTCTTGAAATGTCTTTAGGATTTTTTTAGGGTTCCATCCATCAAAGGCCACCGGTACAGGGGGACAGCACAGGTGTAGGGTTATTTTAATTTCAGATTACTTATGGGCTTATCATAGTAAAAGCAGCATTATGCCACGGCTTTACAATCCTTTGATGTGTCTTGTTAGACATCTTGCATTTATCCCCTCGGAATGACAAGATAATACAAGGACAGGTGTCTATCTCCTCCATTTATTATTCTCCTGTCTGCGATCACTCACTTCTCTTTTCTTCTTTGAAATTGGAGCAAATATGTACCATTTTTAATGAGTCAGGCTGCTGTTCTCATGTGACATGTCATTGCCTGCGGAGAAGGGGCTACGACCATGACCTCACATGACTCTCATTGTTTATAGGTGTTTAAGGTGGATGGAATGCCATATTTTACATATGCCTATACCTGCTATCACATGCAACAAGAGAAAAATAGCTGACTATGAATAATTTAAGGACTATTGATATCTTTACATTTCTAACTCACAGTGAAGGTTACAGAAAACTCAATAGATAGATAAAAGAGATGATGGATAGGTAGATAGACATTGACAGATGAGAGAATAAATAGATGAAGGCGCCGTCACACACTACGATTTGTGCTGATCTCACCTATGATGTCAGGGGTGCGGCTCGTGGACACATCATTAGTGAGGTGTCACATGTATAGATAACGATGTCAGGGGTGCGGCTCGTGGACACATCTTAGTGAGGTGTCACATGTATAGATAACGATGTCAGGGGTGCGGCTCGTGGACACATCGTTAGTGAGGTGTCACATGTATAGATAACGATGTCAGGGGTGCGGCTCGTGGACACATGGTTAGTGAGGTGTCACATGTATAGATAACGATGTCAGGGGTGCGGCTCATGGACACATCATTAGTGAGGTGTCACATGTATAGATAACGATGTCAGGGGTGCGGCTCGTGGACACATCATTAGTGAGGTGTCACATGTATAGATAACGATGTCAGGGGTGCGGCTCGTGGACACATCGTTAGTAAGGTGTCACATGTATAGATAACGATGTCAGGGGTGCGGCTCGTGGACACATCATTAGTAAGGTGTCACATGTATAGATAACGATGTCAGGGGTGCGGCTCGTGGACACATCATTAGTGAGGTGTCACATGTATAGATAACGATGTCAGGGGTGCGGCTCGTGGACACATCGTTAGTGCGGTGTCAAATGTATAGATAACGATGTAGTGGTGCGGCTCGTGGACACATCGTTAGTGAGGTGTCAATGTATAGATAACGATGTCAGGGTGCGGCTCGTGGACACATCGTTAGTGAGGTGTCACAATGTATAGATAACGATGTCAGGGTGCGGCTCGTGGACACATGGTTATGGGTGTCAAATGTATAGATAACGATGTAGGGTGCGGCTCGTGGACACATCGTTAGTGAGGTGTCACATGTATAGATAACGATGTCAGGGGTGCGCTCGTGGACACATCGTTAGTGAGGTGTCACATGTAAGATAACGATGTCAGGGGTGCGACTCGTGGACACATCGTTAGTGAGGTGTCACATGTAAAGATAACGATGTCAGGGGTGCGGCTCGTGGACACATCGTTAGTGAGGTGTCACATGTATAGATAACGATGTCAGGGGTGCGGCTCGTGGACACATCATTAGTGAGGTGTCACATGTATAGATAACGATGTCAGGGGTGCGGCTCGTGGACACATCGATTAGTGAGGTGTCACATGTATAGATAACGATGTCAGGGGTGCGGCTCGTGGACTCATCATGTAGTGAGGTGTCACAATGTATAGATAACGATGTCAGGGTGCGGCTCGTGGACACATGGTTAGTGAGATGTCATAATGTATAGATAACGATGTGAGTGGTGCGGCTCGTGGACACATCTTAGTGAGATGTCATATTATAGATAACGATGTCAGGGGTGCGGCTCGTGGACACATCATTAGTGAGGTGTCACATATATAGATAACGATGTCAGGGGTGCGGCTCGTGGACACATCTTAGTGAGGTGTCACATGTATAGATAACGATGTCAGGGGTGCGGCTCGTGGACCATCATTAGTGAGGTGTCACATGTATAGATAACGATGTCAGGGTGCGGCTCGTGGACACATCATTAGTGAGGTGTCAAATGTATAGATAACGATGTAGGGTGGCGGCTCGTGGACACATCGTTAGTGAGGTGTCACATGTATAGTAACGATGTCAGGGGTGCGGCTCGTGGACACATCATTAGTGAGGTGTCACATGTATAGATAACGATGTCAGGGGTGCGGCTCGTGGACACATCGTTAGTGAGGTGTCACATGTATAGATAACGATGTCAGGGGTGCGGCTCGTGGACACATGTTAGTGAGGTGTCACATGTATAGATAACGATGTCAGGGTGCGGCTCGTGGACACATCGTTAGTGAGGTGTCACATTATAGATAACGATGTCAGGGGTGCGGCTCGTGGACACATCGTTAGTGAGGTGTCACATGTATAGATAACGATGTCAGGGGTGCGGCTCGTGGACACATGTTAGTGAGGAGTCACATGTATAGATAACGATGTCAGGGGTGCGGCTCGTGGACACATGGTTAGTGAGGTGTCACATGTATAGATAACGATGTCAGGGTGCGGCTCGTGGACACATCGTTAGTGAGGGTGTCACATGTATAGATAACGATGTCAGGGGTGCGGCTCGTGGACACATCATTAGTGAGGTGTCACATGTATAGATAACGATGTCAGGGGTGCGGCTCGTGGACACATCATAGTGAGGTGTCACATGTATAGATAACGATGTCAGGGGTGCGGCTCGAGACACATGGTTAGTGAGGTGTCACATGTATAGATAACGATGTCAGGGGGCGGCTCGTGGACACATGTTAGTGAGGTGTCACATGTATAGATAACGATGTCAGGGGGCGGCTCGTGGACACATCGTTATGAGGTGTCACATGTATAGATACGATTCAGGGTCGGCTCGTGACACATCGTTATGAGTTCACAGTAGATAACGATGTCAGGGGTGCGGCTCGTGGACACATCGTTAGTGAGGTGTCACATGTATAGATAACGATGTCAGGGGTGCGGCTCGTGGACACATCGTTAGTGAGGTGTCACATGTATAGATAACGATGTCAGGGGTGCGGCTCGTGGACACATGGTTAGTGAGGTGTCACATGTATAGATAACGATGTCAGGGGGGCGGCTCGTGGACACATCGTTAGTGAGGTGTCACATGTATAGATAACGATGTCAGGGGTGCGGCTCGTGGACACATCGTTAGTGAGGTGTCACATGTATAGATAACGATGTCAGGGGTGCGGCTCGTGGACACATCATTAGTGAGATGTCACATGTATAGATAACGATGTCAGGGTGCGGCTCGTGGACACATCGTTAGTGAGGTGTCACATGTATAGATAACGATGTCAGGGGTGCGGCTCGTGGACACATCGTTAGTGAGGTGTCACATGTATAGATAACGATGTCAGGGGTGCGGCTCGTGGAACATCATTAGTGAGGTGTCACATGTATAGATAACGATGTCAGGGGTGCGGCTCGTGGACACATGGTTAGTGAGGTGTCACATGTATAGATAACGATGTCAGGGGTGCGGCTCGTGGACACATGGTTAGTGAGGTGTCACATGTATAGATAACGATGTCAGGAATGCGGCTCGTGGACACATGGTTAGTGAGGTGTCACATGTATAGATAACGATGTCAGGGGTGCGGTTCGTGGACATCATTAGTGAGATGTCACATGTATAGATAACGATGTCAGGGGTGCGGCTCGTGGACACATCATTAGTGAGGTGTCACATGTATAGATAACGATGTCAGGGGTGCGGCTCGTGGACACATCGTTAGTGAGGTGTCACATGTATAGATAACGATGTCAGGGGTGCGGCTCGTGGACACATCGTTAGTGAGGTGTCACATGTATAGATAACGATGTCAGGGGTGCGGCTCGTGGACACATCGTTAGTGAGGTGTCACATGTATAGATAACGATGTCAGGGTGCGGCTCGTGGACACATCGTTAGTGAGGTGTCACATGTATAGATAACGATGTCAGGGGGGCGGCTCGTGGACACATCGTTAGTGAGGTGTCACATGTATAGATAACGATGTCAGGGGTGCGGCTCGTGGACACATCATTAGTGAAGTGTCACATGTATAGATAACGATGTCAGGGGTGCGGCTCGTGGACACATCGTTAGTGAGGTGTCACATGTATAGATAACGATGTCAGGGGTGCGGCTCGTGGACACATCGTTAGTGAGGTGTCACATGTATAGATAACGATGTCAGGGGTGCAGCTCGTGGACACATGGTTAGTGAGGTGTCACATGTATAGATAACGATGTCAGGGGTGCGGCTCGTGGACACATCATTAGTGAGGTGTCACATGTATAGATAATGATGTCAGGGGTGCGGCTCGTGGACACATCGTTAGTGAGGTGTCACATGTATAGATAACGATGTCAGGGGTGCGGCTCGTGGACACATGGTTAGTGAGGTGTCACATGTATAGATAACGATGTCAGTGGTGCGGCTCGTGGACACATGGTTAGTGAGGTGTCACATGTATAGATAACATTCAGGACACAGCAGCGATGTTACGTGCAGGGATCGTTCACACAACCAGCGATTGATGCTTGTCAATGATGTGAATAGGAGAAATCCGTCAGGAGATGGTTATGGCGGTGTCACAATGAACGATGCAGCAGATTGGATGATCGACATCGTCTGATGTGGGGTCCGGATCTCATATCTGCGATGTACGATCTGACCACTTATCACTTGTAATATGAACCTGTCACACGCAACGACGCGGTGCAGCGACTGAAAATCTGCGCCATTTCAGCGATATCTTTACAGATATCGTACCGTATGACGGCCGCCATAGATAGATGAGAGATAATAGGTAGGTAGGTATATAGATAGATACCGTATATACTCGCGTATAAGCCGAGTTTTTCAGCCCAAAAATTGGGCTGAAAGTCCCCCCCTCGGCTTATACGCGAGTCACTGTATACAGTATACAGTGCCCCCCATCAGTATACAGGGCCCCCCCCGCCGCAATCCTGTAAAGGAAGAGATTAGTATACTTATCCCTGCCGCTGTCCCGCCGCCATCACGATCCTCCGTCTTCTTCCGGTTTCCTCTGGTGGGCACAGGCAATGACGTCATTGTCTGCGCGACCGAGGAGGAAGCCGGAAGAAGATGGAGGATCGCGATGGCGGCGGGACAGCGGCAGGGATAAGTATACTAATCTCTTCCTTTACAGGATTGCGGCGGGGGGGCCTGTATACTGATGAGGGGGGCCTGTATATAGATGGGGGGCCTGTATATACCTCTGGGGCATCTGTATACTACCACTGGGGCTGCTGTATACTGATGGGGGGGGCCTGTATATTCCTCTCAGGCATCTGTATACTACCACTGGGGCTGCTGTATACTGATGGGGGGGGCCTGTATATACCTCTGAGGAATCTGTATACTACCACTGGGGCTGCTGTATATAGATGGGGGGCCTGTATATACCTCTGGGAATCTGTACACTACCACTGGGCTGCTATATACTGATGGGGGGCCTGTATATACCTCTGGGGCATCTGTATACTACCACTGGGGCTGCTGTATACTGATGGGGGGGGCCTGTATATACCTCTGGGGCATCTGTATACTATCACTGGGGCTGCTGTATACTGATGGGGGGGCCTGTATATACCTCTGGGGCATCTGTATACTACCACTGGGGCTGCTATATACTGATGGGGGGGCCTGTATATACCTCTGGGGCTTCTGTATACTACCACTGGGGCTGCTGTATACTGATGTGGGGGGCCTGTATATACCTCTGGGGCATCTGTATACTACCACTGGGACTGCTGTATACTGATGGGGGGCCTGTATATACCTCTGGGGCTTCTGTATACTAACACTGGGGCTGCTGTATATACCTCTGGGGCTTCTGTATACTACCACTGGGGCTGCTGTATATACCTCTGGGGCTTCTGTATACTACCACTGGGGCTGCTGTATACTGATGGGGGGGCCTGTATATACCTCTGCGGCATCTGTATACTACCACTGGGGCTGCTATATACTGATGGGGGGGGCCTGTATATACCTCTGGGGCTTCTGTATACTACCACTGGGGCTGCTGTATACTGATGTGGGGGGGCCTGTATATACCTCTGGGGCATCTGTATACTACTACTGGGGCTGCTGTATACTGATGGGGGGGCCTGTATATACCTCTGGGCTTCTGTATACTAACACTGGGGCTGCTGTATATACCTCTGGGGCTTCTGTATACTACCACTCGGGCTTCTGTATATACCTCTGGGGCTTCTGTATACTACCACTGGGCTGCTGTATATACTTCTGGAGCTTCTGTATACTGCCACTGGGGCTGCTGCTGTATATACCACTGGGGAGGCTGCTGTATACCACACTGCTGGGGGCTGTATACTTGTGCTGGGGTCCACCCTCGCCTTATACATGAGTCAATAGGTTTTCCCAGGTTTTGGGGGCAAAAGTAGGGGGGTCGACTTATACACGGGTCGGCTTATACACGAGTATATACGGTAGATAGATAGATACATTATAGATAGATACATTATAGATAGATAGATAGATAGATAGATAGATAATGGGATAGATAGATAGATAGATAGATAGATAGATAGATAGATAGATAGATAGATAGATAGACTAGAAAAAAATAGAAAAAATTATCTGCAGCACTCAGCTACTACCAATGATGCACACATGCTAATAAGCTGTATATATATGAGGAAAAAGTTTAAAAATTCTAATTTTTTATTTAATTCTGAAGTTCTTGGTACACACATTGGCCAATATCTGTTTGCTCATCAACTGCGACAAAGTGACCCCAGGTCTGATGAGTCCTACGCTGACATCCCTGTCCTCCTTGTCCTCCCTGTCCCACTTCTAAGTGGGTGGACACCATCTCAACCTCAGACCACCTGTGGGCGATGAAGGCGCTAAGTGCAGACATGGAGCCAGCAACTTCACATATTAGACATAAAACAGAAAAAAACTGCACAGCACTCAAGACATAATGTGAACTGGGGCCAGCAGGGACACTGGGTCAAACAACTAGAAAAAAAATCTCTGCAGCACTCAGCTACTACCAATGATGCACATGATGCAAAATGATGCAATTTTTTTAGATAGATAGATAGATAGATAGATAGATAGATAGATAGATAGACCAGTAAATGGACTGCAGCACTCAGGTTACAATGTTATTGCCTTTATTGGCCTTCAGGTAATGTACGGATGTTTCGGTCCTCAGACCTTCTTCCAGCCTTCTTCCTTTCTGAGGACCGAAACATCCGTACATTACCTGAAGGCCAATAAAGGCAATAACATTGTAACCTGAGTGCTACGGTCCATTTACTGGTCTGTATATTAATAGAGTGCCTGAACTCACTCCGGACTGAATTGCACCATCCATATCTGGAAAAAAGTGCTGCTTCTCCCTCTTTGGATAGATAATAGATAGATAGATAGATAGATAGATAGATAGATAGATAGATAGATAGATAGATATGCATAGATATACATGGAACTTGCCCTGGTGCTGTGGGGGGCACAGAGGTCCCACTGACAGTCATAGTAGTGAAAAGAGAATTGGAGAATTGTCAGAGACAATGGATTTAGAAGCTGAAGTAGGGAAGTCAGGACTCTGATACGTCATCGATGAACCTCATAAAGTCTTAAAGTGCACCTTCCCCTCCAACAAACAGCTGAATTAGGTTTTAATAGAAAACTTTCAACTTAATCACACATCACAAAACTCTATTTCTATTATTATGCAACCTGCACCTCCAGTGTCCCAGAGATTGGATGTATTATGGCAGGCGCCTTCTGCAGGTCGAGACCTCAAATGAACACCAGTTGTTGCTGAGCCGAGTCAGGTCAGGGTGTCGGCAGGTCAGAAACATAAAAAGCCACTTTATGCAGAAAATCTGTTATGTTCTGATGGATGAGTCTGTGTATGGAGAGACATGGTATGAATGGTGGCATTATCTACTGGCTGGTTACCAAAGATGGCAAAATCCATAAGAACTCCTGATCTACAAGTATAATACTAATAAAACCAAACTTCTGTGTATCATATACTCTTGGAACATTAAAGTTAATTTGTCAGGTCCTCCGGCCCCCAGAACCACCAACAGTTGTGGACACATCAAAATTAGAGGCCAACAATCCCTTCCGGTAGTTGCATACATAAATGCCTTTAAGCGCCTCCATGTGCATGTATTATCACACCCTTCCCCACAGGGTCCCTCTCCATGATAATCCTCCCCCAAACACACACACAAACACACACTATCCACCCAGATATATCCCCTCAAACTGTTTATTTACATCTCTACACCCGACGCACGTTACGCCGTGGCTTCATTATCTGAGTTTTCTATATTTAGTTATTAGGTGCCCACATTTATTGTATGTGATATACCTTTTCCAAAAGGGGTAAATTCATTTAGTGTCAGGCTACCTTTACATAGATTTAAACCATAATTTATTAGTTTCCTTTGCCACTCATCATTGATAAACTTTATGTATCTGTTATTTTGTGGGGTTAACTTAATGCTATTAAGTTGCCTTTCATTGTATACTTTGTACATTTGTGTATTTTTCAGTGTCTGTAACCTATTTTTTTCATATATTTTTTGTATTGTTTTAATCATCCATATTAAATAAAAAAATATGTACTGTATATATTTTGATTGCGTGTTTATATTTATTGATGGTTTTTGTTGGTTCGTTTTTACTACGTGTCAGTGCCTCCATATGCTCTACCACGTACAGAAGACTTTCCCCACGTCTGGCTAATATGAACACCTTGATCTAGCATTTCTTTTTTGTATCTCTTTGGCCCAATTGATAGGCGAACCCACCGATGCGCTGGATCGGCAGACACGCCTGGTCTTTTTTGTAAAGTCCAAGTTCGGAGCCGGACGTAACTCAAACTTGCTTCTGAACCCCAGCTTAGACTTTACAGTTTTGGGATGATGACGTGGGGGCTGTAAAAGAAGGCTTGTTGTCAATAATTAAAATATCACTTAGGCTTACCGGCTCCCACAGCACACATCCTGCCATTCTGCTGCTCTGGCCGCATCTACTTCCGGGGCTGCTCATCAACTTCCGGGGATATTCACTACACTGTCGAGAACCACTACAGTTTTCGGTAGTGTTCACAGTAACGTCAGTGGTCACTCAAGTTCATGGCTAAGTTATGAACTTGATTGACCTTTGTCACTGTCAATCTCAGCCTGCATGTCCCTCTTAACAATACTTGTCTGTTCAGAGTGCTGAAGCACAACTGAACCTGCTCTGCCTGTGAACTATGTCAGAGGGAGGTTTTTTTGTAATTAAAAATGGAGTCCCTAAATGTGTTTTTTTTTATTTCGAATAAAACATTTTTGTCTTTGTGTTGTTTTTTGTCCTAATGTTTACTAGAAATTCATGGTGGCCAAGTCTAATTTGTCTTGACACCATGAATTTCAGGCTTAGTACCAGCAGACAATAGAAAGCTGGTATTAACCCCATTATTACCAAGCGGACACCCCCTCCAGGGCCACTGGGAAGAATCGGGTAAAGCGCCTGGAAATGGCACTATGATAAATGCGTCATTTCCAGGGGTGGCTGCGGGCTGTGGTTTTCAGTCTTGGGCCTTACCACGCTGAGAATCCCAGCCTCCATCTGCCTAGTTTTACCTGGTTGTCGATCAAAATATGGCAGGAGCCCACACTTTTTTTAGTTATCTATTTAAATTATTAAAAAAACAATTGGGCTTTCCTGTATTTTCATTGCTAGCCAAGGTAAAGCTGGGGGTAGCAGCTCGTAGCTATCCGCTATAATCAAAAATACCGTGAAGCGCTACGTCATTTTTTTTGGTTGGTGAGCATAACATTAAATATAATAGATAATGGTACTATAATAAAAACATTTTGAGACTTCTGCCTGTTTAACGGTAGAGCTTATTTGCACAAGATTCTCCTACACAAACGTAGCGTAATGCGGATGGCACACGGACGTCACTATTTCCTTTGTGTGGAGCAGACGCTCTCGACAACCCATTTCTGGGCCATTAAATAGTGACAAAATAATAAGCAACGAGCAGAGGCCTAAGAGACAGAGGAACATGCCAGCTTCAGAAATGTGCCGTGCTAATGATGTGAAGGGGAAAATTCAAAGGACTGCCGGTCGGCTTTTCATTTATTATGCAGCGATGTGTGCTCGAGAATTTAATTAGACCTAAAGCTAATTAAAATCATTCACACTTGATTAAACAAGTTGGAAATATATCTGGCTGTATAAAGGTGATCTAGAACTGCACAGATAAAGGAAGCGCGGTCTACACGGTTTATGTGTGGGGACAAGCTATGCCTGGACATAACATTATGTTTTAGGCAGTAACCTGTGGCTCGTTGGAACATAGACTAATTACTAGAATCACCACTGATAATCTGGAGCACGATGATGCGTTCAGACATTACGTGTCAATGATTCCATATGATCTACCACGTACAGAAGGCTCGCACCACTTCATACTATAGAAACAATGAGACACAGAAAACACAATGACAATCAGTGCCATACTGTAATGAAGACAAATAGTCTATAGCACTCTATGGGGGACGCAAAGTAAAAAAAACTCCAAGGAACCTACTGAGGAAAGTCTAATACATAAGAAGAGACAGCGTCAAATCCTGGGAGAGAAAATAGTTCAAAAGAAGATTTTGCAATATGAAAAGGTAACAACGTTTCGACCTGTCATAGAAGGCCTTTCATCAAGGAACTTGATGAACACCTTTTCTGATAGTTTGGAACGTTGTTAATCAAGTACTTGATAAAGACCTTTTTTGATAGATCGAAACGTTGTTAGTCAAGTGCTTGATAAACTTGTTTATCAAGGTACTTGAGAAAGACCTTTTTGATAGGTTGAAACATTGCTATTCATGTATCTGTTACAGATCTTTTTGATAAGTCGAAACGTTGTTATTCAGGTAATTGATAAAGACCTTTTTGATAGGTTGAAACATTGTTATCAAGGCATTGGAGAAAGACCTTTTTGATAGGTCAAAACGTTGTTAATCAGGCACTTGAGAAAGACCTTTTTGATAGGTCAAAACGTTAATCAGGTACTTGATAAAGACCTTTTTGATAGGTTGAAACATTGTTATCAAGGCATTGGAGAAAGACCTTTTTGATAGGTCGAAACGTTGTTAATCAGGCACTTGAGAAAGACCTTTTTGATAGGTCAAAATGTTGTTAATCAGGCACTTGGGAAAGACCTTTTTGATAGGTCAAAACGTTAATCAGGTACTTGATAAAGACCTTTTTGATAGGTTGAAACATTGTTATCAAGGCATTGGAGAAAGACCTTTTTGATAGGTCAAAACGTTGTTAATCAGGCACTTGAGAAAGACCTTTTTGATAGGTCAAAACGTTGTTAATCAGGCACTTGGGAAAGACCTTTTTGATAGGTCAAAACGTTAATCAGGTACTTGATAAAGACCTTTTTGATAGGTTGAAACATTGTTATCAAGGCATTGGAGAAAGACCTTTTTGATAGGTCAAAACGTTGTTAATCAGGCACTTGAGAAAGACCTTTTTGATAGGTCGAAACGTTGTTAATCAGGCACTTGAGAAAGACCTTTTTGATAGGTCAAAATGTTGTTAATCAGGCACTTGGGAAAGACCTTTTTGATAGGTCAAAACGTTAATCAGGTACTTGATAAAGACCTTTTTGATAGGTTGAAACATTGTTATCAAGGCATTGGAGAAAGACCTTTTTGATAAGTCAAAACGTTGTTAATCAGGCACTTGAGAAAGACCTTTTTGATAGGTCAAAACGTTGTTAATCAGGCACTTGGGAAAGACCTTTTTGATAGCTCAAAACGTTAATCAGGTACTTGACAAAGACCTTTTTGATAGGTTGAAACATTGTTATCAAGGCAATGGAGAAAGACCTTTTTGATAGGTCAAAATGTTGTTAATCAGGCACTTGGGAAAGACCTTTTTGATAGGTCAAAACGTTAATCAGGTACTTGATAAAGACCTTTTTGATAGGTTGAAACATTGTTATCAAGGCATTGGAGAAAGACCTTTTTGATAGGTCAAAACGTTGTTAATCAGGCACTTGAGAAAGACCTTTTTGATAGGTCAAAACGTTGATAATCAGGCACTTGGGAAAGACCTTTTTGATAGGTCAAAACGTTAATCAGGTACTTGATAAAGACCTTTTTGATAGGTTGAAACATTGTTATCAAGGCATTGTAGAAAGACCTTTTTAATAGGTCAAAACGTTGTTAATCAGGTACTTGATAAAGACCTTTTTGATAGGTTGAAACATTCTTAACTATTTATATGGCAGAACCAACTTTTAGACTGTTTGTTAATATTTGGACACTGTCTCTTCTTACCAATCGGTGTCCTACTATGGCATCATCTCTGATAGGAGTTGCTGACCTTTCTTTTCTTCTCCGTCCAGTCCAGACCTTCATGACTTATTCCAGCTTTGTCTTGTCTCTGTATAGTTTGCCACCCAGTCGTCTTCAACGATAACCACTGTGTCCTCAGAATACATAATAACCAATATACACTCAGAATACATAATAATTACCATTGACCCTCAGAATATATTATAGAATAGTTTTCACTGTACAGGACAAATGGTGATCACACCAGACACTCACTGATTTTCTGATCCTCCATGACCCCCCTCCATACATTAAAATTGCACATTTTTGAGTAGCCTTTTATAGTGACCAGTCTAAGGTGCACCTGCGCAATAATCCTGTGTCTAATCAGCATCTTCATATGCCACACCTGTGAGATGGATGGTTTATCTCAGCAAAGGAGAAGTGCTCACTTATAGAAATGGGCAAACCAGCAGATATTTGAGTTTGGTGGACGCAGATAGGCTTTTCTTTAAAGTCCGGGTTCGAGACCAGACTTGACCCATCTTGAGCCTGAACCTGAACCGTGAACCCAGACTTTACAGTTATAACATGGTTGCAGTAAGGGCTGGGGCTGTAAAAGAAAGGAAAACAGTGATGAAATCAGCAACGTTATACTTCATAAAGACCGTGCACTTGTAACACTACTTCCGGGTTTGCTCATTAACCAGCTGGGGGCTGGTATTTTCAGCATGGTGAGGCCCATAGTTATTGGGCCCCACAAAATACAGAATAAAAGCCCACAGCACCACCAGATATTAGCACCCCCAACTGTTTGGGTTTTACCTTGGCTGGCAATCAAAAATAGGGTGAATGCCACACATTATTTAAAATTATTTATTTAAATAGTTAAAAAAAAAATAATAATGGGCTCCCCTGTCTTTTTGATTGCCAGCCAAGGTAAAACCAGGAAGCTGGGGGTGGCAGCCTATAGCCGTCTGCTTTATCTGCACTGAAAATCAAAAACACATGGGAGCCTTAGCTGTGACAGCAGATTTGCTGCCAATGGCAACCAATCACAGATGCCGACACAATGTGTAGAGGCGCAATAGCCAATCACAGACGCTGTTACAGAGAGTGGGCATATGTGATTAGCTGTTGGAGTGAATAAACCGCAGGCTAATGAGCAGGACTCAGACTTCTTTTACAGGCCCCCTGGCCGAACCCGAACAATAACTTTTCAGGGAACTCCGTGTTAAGGGTCCATGACGGAACACTAGATGTTCGGTACGGACCCTGAACTTTACAGTTCAGGTTCACCCATCACTACTCGTTAACACAGATTTAGACAAATTTGTGAATACTATTTGAAAGAAAAAGGTCTTTTGTGCAGATAGAAAAATTCTTACATCTTTGAGTTCAGCTCATGAAAAATAAGAGCAAAAACAAAACAAAAATGCTAAGACTTTAGTGCACCTGCAAAGTTACAGAGCCTAGGGCATTTTTTCCTGTATTTTGCTTCAGTTCCCGCAAACCAGTTCTAAAAATATTTTTTGGATACCTTTTGTTTAAAACGAGGCTTGAGTTTTAACCCCTTTAAGATTCAAATGCAGCAGTATTACAATTACCTATCGATATCATTTAAGTGTTGTCTGCTTTGGACCATCCTGCCTTAATCACCGATTGCTAGCATTTCCCAAATTTCACAAACTCTATGATGTTACTACTGTGCTGTCACACACTTTCTGTAATGTTTATTCAGTATTTTATTTATAGTTTCACAGTTTCTATGTTGAAGGTAGACTTAAGACCATCGAGAAAACTAACATTTTGATCCAAACCCATGTGGCAGACATTAATCTTCCTGTTAGGGGAAAAACATTCCTTCCTGACTCCACATACGGCAATCAGACTGGTTCCCTGTATCAGCGTCCAATCACAGAATCTGTTGCATAACCAGAAATATTAGTTTCATAGTTTTTTACTATATTGTTCTATGCTAAGCTGTAAGCTCTGATGTCCCTTCACATCCAGAATTACTACAAAATATCTGCTGCATTCCCTGCCGCAGCTTTTATACTGACTATGATAGTTCTTCCTAATTGGCTGTATTACACCATGATAAAGTGATGGCTGGAATGCAATATGAGAAATCCTGTACAGCTGCACCTCAGTCATGTGAGTCTTATATGGCTTCTCTGCTGTTTAAATAAAAACAATGAGCATTTGTTTGGTGATTCACCCTAATCAAATCACAAGTTGCTCAAATCAGTTGGGTCCAGCAAATGTCCTAATACTCAGCACAAATTTGAGTGTCATCAAATTAATTAACTTTTCTCTACCTGTAATATATGTTAAAATTCCCCACAGCACACCACAGGGGAAATTAAAGGGGTTGTCCACTACTCGGACAACCCTTCCCAAACTCCATGTTTGCCCCCCCGTAAAAATGAATAATGCTTATACTCAAAGAAAAATATGGCTATAAGGAGTCTCTTACTTTGGAGGACTTGCACTGTCCATGCACATACTGATATTGATATTGAATGATATTGATATCAGTGAGGGTTATACAACATTTATACTCACCTCCTGTGCTGGCGCTGTTCCAGCAGTGTCGGCACTCATTCTCCTGGGGCTCACATGACATTGTTATATCACGCGAGCTGTTAGTGTTGGCTACTCTCTCCCCATTTTGGATGTATCACACACCAAGAGAAAGAGAGTGGTCAGCCACAGCCATAACTTCTTGTTGATATTCGATTCATCTGAAGGCGGGGAGAGAGAAGTCGGCACTCTGTCTCCTGGGGCTCACATTGACTTTGTTATATCCGCAAGTTTAGCATCGGCTTCTCTCTCCCCACCTTATGACAATAGAATACAAGGGGAAGTCTGGCTGCGGCTGACTACTCACTTACTTTTGATTTTGATACATCTGAAGGTGGACACTGATTGGGCACAGGGCTCACGTGATATAACAATGTCATGTGAGCCCCAGGAAAACATGGGCAACAACAGTGGAACAGCACCAGCACTGGAGGTGAGTATATATGTTGTCATTTTACTAAGGGCAAATATAGGGATTGAGAAGGGGTTGTCGAGTAATGGACAACCTCTTTAAGCATTGTACAGCTCAATGGACTGTATGTGAACTGCATGGACAGTGTGGGTCGTCCAAAATATGAGACCCTCTTTATTGTCATATTTTGGGGAGGGGTCATAGATGAAGTTCTGAGTGGGTGACCCTAATATTAGGTTATCTAATAAACCCTATCTAAGACTCTTGGAGAGAACATACATAAGTGGAGGACCTTTTTAGGCACTTTTTGGATGAGATAAGAGTTCTAGGATTTTTCTTCTCATGTATTAATATTTTTAAAGGAAATACATAAAAAAAATATATAAAAGTCAAGTTTATACATATATATATTATTTTTTTTCCCAAGGAAGGCGCAACATCTTTTTTTTTTTTTTTTTTGCAACGACAACCCGAGGATACAGCAGTTGTCTTCAAATCTGTGACCATAAAAATCATTATCTCTGTGAAATACAGCAATTTGGGAGATAATCAAATAGTGACCACGGGGCAGAGCTGCCAATCTGAAGGATTATGCTCTGTGAACGCCTGATTCCGCCTGACCTTCCTCCGAGCCAGCTGTCAGCTTGGCGAAAACACACACAATTCGACTTCAGGCACATTCATTAGACTGTCTTGAGTGAAGAAAATCATTTGCATAAAACCCCGGCTTTCTTAATTAGTACTTCATTTCTCCCTTGACTTATTCAATGGCGAAGTTCAGAATTCTTTCACCTTAGCTAAAGTAGTGTCCAGGAGTACGTCGAAAAAATATGGAGTTGCTTGAAGAGGCGCTTAGCTTGATCATCTTGGTATCTCATCGGGAACATGCCCCGGTGCGAATTAGTTTTCTGCTCGAGAAAAAAAAGAAAAACCTGCTTCTATGAATCAATATGACACAGTTGTTTTCTATGGCATTTACTTATTAATACATCAAAGTCTATTGTGAAATACGATTCTGTACATAGCTATCACTGGTGGCGAGGCCAATCATTTAAGACAATCAATTTACCGTCCCCGTCTTTGGTCTTCTCGAATGTTGCGAATACTTTATAGTGATGTTGTCCCATCTCTCCACCTGCCTGAGCTATTTGTCCAAACACGTTTATCCAGTCTCAATTAAAATTCTGAACTTGACTTCGTAGAAAATGTGCCGGGCCTACGAGAATCGTATTGTCAGCGTTTGACCATGGGAACAATATGCACCCAAGCTGCAGGGCTATGTTGAGCGTCTGGCGTAACATGGTATCTCACGTATTGGAGAATGTATCTCGCAATGTGCTGTAGGACTTAATTGCTTTAAAAGTTGCACTTCTCTCCAAATTCGTCTAAGTAGAGGAAGAAAAAGTAAAATCATCTGAACAGGATGCCCAATGTTTCCGTTTTCAAACAAAACTAGGAGCGGATCCTCATCTCTTGGCCAAGGTATAAAGAAAAGTTTATAGAAAAAGCTAGTGTCACAGTCCCCACGCTGTCCTTGTCTGCTTTGTTACTATTGTGTGGAGGCTGTCAGTCTGCTTTGGTTGTGCTGGGTCTGTGCTGCAATTATCTGTATTCACTTCCCTTGATTAGTCCTCAACTTAAGCCTGCTAGCATCTCCACCCAGTGTCAATTGTACACTTGCTGCTGCTTGTGTAAGACTGATCTCTCTGTCCTCTGTGCCTGACCTAGCCTGACTTTATTCCTTTACCTGGATTTTGACCCTTTGCCTGTGACCTGACTATTCTTTTGTCTTCTCCCTGTAAACTGTATTGTCTTTCTGGTTTAACTGACCTCGGCTTGTGAAGTGGACTTCAGCTCTGACTACTCCTTGTAGTGATTTCCTGGGCCTGACCTCGTATCGCTTGACCTCCCTTTACTTATCCAGTAAGAAGTACAATAATAATAATTGTCTATCGGTAATTGTAGTCTTATCTTCCACTTCTGGGACTGTTATTACTGTAGTGACTTGCGTCACACCTGGCACCACTTACAGACAGTTGCTTCCACCGGCGATCAATCAGCTTTGACCTCCCGGGACCAGGCCTCGACGGTGCTCCTCTCCATAAACAAGCCACATAATCATCTAGACAATGCAATAGAAGAAACAGAGTGACACTCACTACTACTTTAAGCTTTTTATCACCGAGTCCTGTTGAAGCACCATCAAGATGTGAAACAGTGCAGTCGTCCTGTGCCTCCTGCACACCCTCCCTCCTCGTCATTGCCGACACTTCACATGTCTCCGTCACATGAACGCTTGGTAATAAAAAGCTTGAAGTACCAGTGAGTGCAGCTCTTTCTTTTATTGCATTGTTTAAAGTATAAAGAAGTTACAAAGATTCTATCTCTCTCGAGGACTTCTCTAGTCCGGCATTACAAAGACTTGTATATATGAGCCTTGTGTAATACTTAATTTCTCCTCTGGGGGTGCTGCAGAAAAAGCACTGTCTTACTTGTTGAGGTTTATTCTCGAATCCCCTAATTTGGAAGAGCAAAACAGACAGGGGACGCCAGAGCAGCAGAAGAGAGAAGTCCGCGATAGAGAAGATTCCAAATTGAATTGCAGAGTTGAGATTGCAATAGTGATTTGATGTAGTAGAGCTGCCACTGTAACTTAGATTTTATGCAGTAGAGCTAAGCATTCAATGTAACAGGAATGAAATCGCAACAAGTTGCAGTGCAGGAATAATCATGTGACCAAGTAGAGATTAATATATAGCTTTGCTAATAGAAAGATGTCAATACCCAAGCTGGGCAAATGAGCATGGATAAATCGAGAAGGGGAGGTGATGCAGCATTCAGTGCTGGAGCTGGAACAGGTGAGTAAAACTCAGAATCTATCAGTTGATGGGGGTCGAGTTGAAATATAGGATACAACCAATATGAAATCCACCATTCACAGTGGGTGATGACACAGCTCACCTCCTCCTCCTGTACATTGACTGATAACAACTCTATATACAGTAGATAACACAGGATCCACCATTCACAATAGGTGATATCACAGCTCACTTCCTCCTCCTGTACAATGACTGATAACACCTCTATATACAGTAGATAACACAGGATCCACCATTCACAATAGGTGATATCACAGCTCACCTTCCCCTCCTGTACAATGACTGATAACACCTCTATATACAGTAGATAACACAGGATCCACCATTCACAATAGGTGATGTCACAGCTCACCTCCTCCTCCTGTACAATGACTGATAACACCTCCATATACAGTAGATAACACAGGATCCACCATTGACAATAGGTGATGTCACAGCTCACCTCCTCCTCCTGTACAATGACTGATAACACCTCCATATACAGTAGATAACACAGGATCCACCATTGACAATAGGTGATGTCACAGCTCACCTTCCCCTCCTGTACAAAGACTGATAACACCTCCATATGCAGTAGATAACACAGGATGCACCATTCACAATAGGTGATATCACAGCTCACCTCCTCCTCCTGTGCAATGACTGATAACACCTCTATATACAGTAGATAACACAGGATTCACCATTCACAAGAGGTGATATCACAGCTCACCTCCTCCTGTACAATGACTGATAACACCTCTATATACAGTAGATAACACAAGATCCACCATTCACAATAGGTGATATCACAGCTCACCTCCTCCTGTACAATGACTGATAACACCTCTATATACAGTAGATAACACAGGATCCACCATTCACAATAAGTGATATCACAGCTCACCTCCTCCTGTACAATGACTGATAACACCTCTATATACAGTAGATAACACAGGATCCACCATTCACAATAGGTGATATCACAGCTCACCTCCTCCTGTACAATGACTGATAACACGTCTATATACAGTAGATAACACAGGATCCACCATTCACAATAATTGATATCACAGCTCACCTCCTCCTGTACAATGACTGATAACACCTCTATATACAGTAGATAACACAAGATCCACCATTCACAATAGGTGATGTCACAGCTCACCTCCTCCTCCTGTACAATGACTGATAACACCTCTATATACAGTAGAAAACACAGGATCCACCATTCACAATAGGTGATATCACAGCTCACCTCCTCCTCCTGTACAATGACTGATAACCCCTCTATATACAGTAGATAACACAGGATCCACCATTCACAATAATTGATATCACAGCTCACCTCCTCCTGTACAATGACTGATAACACCTCTATATACAGTAGATAACACAGGATCCACCATTCACAATAGGTGATATCACAGCTCACCTCCTCCTCCTGTACAATGACTGATAACACCTCTATATACAGTACATAACACAGGATCCACCATTCACAATAGGTGATATCACAGATCACCTCCTCCTCCTGTACAATGACCTCTGTATGAGACTTGGAGAAAACTAACAATGTTCTTCCATAGAAGTCATTAAGGCTAGGGTCACACTTCCGTTTTTAATTTCAAATCCTGATCCGGTTGTGAGCTTTCAAAAAGCTCAAAACCAGAGCAGGAAACGCTCCTCATAGGAGTCCATTATGAAAAACAGATTGCATTAAGGTACCTTTACATACAGGGATAAATTGCTTGCAACTCACTGGTTGCAGTGAAATCATGGACACATTATTCCATTTGTACATAGCAACAAAATGGAACAATGTGTCCATGATTTCACTGCAACCAGTGAGTTGCAAGCAATTTATCCCTGTATGTAAAGGTACCCTTACATACAATCCGGTTACGGCATCCGGCTCTGCAGCCTGCGTGAAAAATCCTGCAGGCTGCAGTTTTTGGAGCGGTTGTAACATCCACAATGCGGTAATCGCATTGCTCAGGACGTGTAATCCTGCGGTATGCGGTTCCCGTATACTTTGCTTATCCCGGGATAAGCAAAGTGTTAAAACTGTTACAACAGCTTAAATATTAATAATAACTGTGCCCATCATGTCTCTAGGGGGTGCCCACCGCCCCTAGAAACATGCTACCCACTCAGGTGGGCATGTAATGGCTTAATATACTCTGTACAGTAAGCCGGCTCCTGTCTGCTCTGTACAGTTTTCTGAATGAAGCCGCAGCTCCTCTGACAGCGGTGCGCATACTATATGTAATGTACATATAGTATGTGCGCTATCCGAGGTCCTGTATGCATTTACAGTAGATCTATGGGCAGCGCATCGCCATAGATCTACTGTAAAAGTCTGCAGGACCTCGGACAGCGCACATACTATACGTACATTACGTATAGTATGCGCACCGCTGTCAGAGGAGCTGCGGCTTCATTCAGAAAATTGGATGAGCAAACTGTACGGTAACCGGATTGCGGCTTCTGCCACACATTTTGCTTGCAAAATGTGTGGGAAGCCAATTGCGTTCACCGCATCCGGATCTGGATGCGGTAAACGCAATTCTATTAACAAATGTGACCCCAGCCTAAGTCATCTCCAGATAGTTCCTCCCTATGGTTCATGTGGTTGTCGTGAAACACATCTCTACATAGGTTAGCGTCACCCTTGCCATGCGTTTTTTAAGGTGCTTTTTGGCACCCTGCGTTTTTACCTGCGTTTTTGATGATAGGAGTGGGGGACCCTTGAAACACATGCAAAAACGCATGTAAAAAACGCATGTACCATTTAGTGCCATATAAAAACGCATGCGTTTCCCAAAGGGCCCCATGTTAAAAAAAAGACATGCGTTTTTGAAAAAGCACCAAAAAATACTGCATGCTGCATTTTTGGGTGCTTTTTCCAAAAAAATCATGCATCATGCAGTATTTTTTTGGTGTTGAGCCAAAAATGCACCCAGAAACGCATGGTACATTCAGACATGCATTTTTGCTATTGGGGCATGCATTTTTTGCATGGGGGCCTGTGGGTGCATTTTTGCATGCATTTTCAGAAAACGCAGGTCTCCAAAAACGCTAGTAAAATCTGCAAGTGTGACCCTAGTCATATTCAGGTAATACACCTGCTTCATAATCATGTGCAAAAAAAAATAGAACAAAACAGAAAACTACAGTATACGTGAAACAGTCCCTTCAATTGTATGTTCAATTGCATATTATTAAATAAATGTTACAAAACATATCCGTAGACAGCCGCAAAGGTTATAATGGCCAATTAAGCATCTGCTAGTGAGCCAAAGGTCTAGTACATCAGTAGGTCCTGACCACCCAATTGAACGTTGATTTCCATTCAATGAATTGCACACCACAATGTTTGGACTTGCCATGGGTTTTCTGACCCAAACTCAACAGCATATGGTATATATCAGACAGCTGACTTGGGTCTGAAAATTCTCTGCTAATCCAAACATTTTGATCCATATACTGTACAGACCATAAATGTTGGAAGTCAAATATTCACAATTGTTGAGGCTATTGAGCTTGGGACAGAAGACCCTCAGCTGGTCTAGACATAGCGGTCCATGCTCGGACCACAAATGGTGGATGTCCGATATTCATAGCTGTTGAGTTTGGACAATGAGACCTTCTGCCTGTTCCAGACATTCTGGTCCATACTCAGAACATGAATGTCGGATGTCCAATGGTCACAATTCTGGAGTCTGTTGAGCTTGGGGCAGAAGACTGATGGCTGGTCCAGACATTGCGTTCCATGCTCAGAACATGGGTGTTGGATGTCCAATAGTCAGGCATAGCTGTTGAGGTTGTTGAGTTTGAATCAAGAGACCCTCTGCCAATGCAAACATTTTAGTCCATATTCAGACCATAAGTGTTGAATATCTTATACTCACAGTTGAGGCTGTTGATCTTTGGGCAGAAGACTGTTGACTGGTCTAGACATCGTGGATCATGCTCAAACTATAAATGTTGGAGGCCAAAAAGTCATAGCTGTTGAGGCTGGTGAGTTGGGATTAGGGGACCCTCTGCCAGTTCCAGACATTTTGGTCCACACTCAGAACATGAATGTCGGATGTCCAATGGTCACAATTCTGGAGTCTGTTGAGCTTGGGGCAGAAGACTGATGGCTGGTCCAGACATTGCGTTCCCTCCTCAGAACATGGGTGTTGAATGTCCAATAGTCAGGCATAGCTGTTGAGGTTGTTGAGTTTGAATCAAGAGACCCTCTGCCAATGCAAACATTTTAGTCCATATTCAGACCATAAGTGTTGAATATCTTATATTCACAGTTGAGGCTGTTGATCTTTGGGTAGAAGACTGTTGACTGGTCTAGACATCGTGGGTCATGCTCAAACTATAAATGTTGGAGGCCAAAAAGTCATAGCTGTTGAGGCTGGTGAGTTGGGATTAGGGGACCCTCTGCCAGTTCCAGACATGTTGGTCCATACTCAGACCATGAATGTTGGATGTCCAATATTCACAGTTGTTGAAGCTATTTAGCTTTGGGCAAAAAACACTAGAGTGGTCCAGACACCCTGATCCATATTCAGACCATGAATGTTGGATTGATATAGAGAAAATTAAGGCCTGGCTACCCTGCAGTTCTGGTGCCGTGGGGAAAAGAACAAGTTCAATATAGTAGAGAACCCCGGCACACTGAGATTAATAACAACGTTTTTATCAGTGTTGGTTACGTTTCGGCTTAGATAGCCTTCATCAGACCAAGTGACAAAAGAACAGGTGTCACAAAAGAATTCCAATAACATGCTCTGTTAGGCTGTGGTCACAGTTACCATGAGTTTTTTTTAGTGATTTAACAAAACTCATGCGTTTTTTCATGTAATTATGAGTTTTTTAAGGTGTGTGATGGCTCCCTGCGTTTTTGGCTGCGTTTTTAAATCTGCACCCAAAAATAGTGCATGTACTATTTTTTGGTGTGTTTTGAAAAACGCATGCGTTTTTATAACATGGGCCCCTATGGAAAACGCATGCAAAAACGCATGTACAATTAGTACCATTTAGTACCATTCAAAAACGCATGCGTTTTTCATAGGAGCCCATGTTAAGAAAACGCATGCGTTTTTGAATGGCACTAATTGTACATGCGTTTTTGCATGCGTTTCCCATAAGGCCCCATATTAAAAAACGCATGCGTTTTTGGAAATGCACCAAAAACGCATGGTACTGTCACACATGCTTTTTGGCTATTAGGGCATGCGTTTTTTAACATGGGGGCCTATGGGTGCGTTTTTTACATGCGTTTTTGAAAACGCAGGTCTCCAAAATCGCTTGTGAAAAATGCAACTGTGACCCCAGCCTTAGGCTGTGGTCACAGTTGCCATGCGTTTTTTTAGTGATTTAACAAAACTCATGCGTTTTTCCATGTCAGCAGGACTTTTCTAAGGTGTGTGATGGCTCCCTGCGTTTTTGGGTGCGTTTTTGAATCTGCACCTAAAAATAATGCTTGTAGTATTTTTTTGAGCGTTTTGAAAAACGCATGCGTTTTTATAACATGGGTTCCTATGGGAAACGCATGCAAAAACGCATGTACAATTAGTACCTTTTAGTGCCATTCAAAAACGCATGCGTTTCCCATAGGAGCCCATGTTAAAAAAATGCATGCGTTTTTGAATGGCACTAATTATACATGCGTTTTTGCATGCTTTTTCCATAAGGCCCCTTATTAAAAAACGCATGCGTTTTTGGATATGCTCCAGAAACGCATGGGACAGTCACATATGCTTTTTGGCTATTAGGGCATGCGTTTTTTAACATGGGGGCCTATGGGTGCGTTTTTTACATGCGTTTTTGAAAACGCAGGTCTCCAAAATCGCTTGTGAAAAATGCAACTGTGACCCCAGCCTTAGGCTGTGGTCACAGTTGCCATGCGTTTTTTTTAGTGATTTAACAATAGCCTTCATCAGACCAAGTGACAAAAGAACAGGTGTCACAAAAGAATTCCAATAACATGCTCTGTTAGGCTGGGGTCACAGTTACCATGAGTTTTTTTTAGTGATTTAACAAAACTCATGCGTTTTTTCCATGTCAGCAGGACTTTTGTAAGGTGTGTGATGGCTCCCTGCGTTTTTGGGTGCGTTTTTGAATCTGCACCCAAAAATAGTGCATGTACTATTTTTTGGTGTGTTTTGAAAAACGCATGCGTTTTTATAACATGGGCTCCTATGGAAACGCATGCAAAAACGCATGTACAATTAGTACCATTTAGTACCATTCAAAAACGCATGCGTTTTTCATAGGAGCCCATGTTAAGAAAACGCATGCGTTTTTGAATGGCACTAATTGTACATGCGTTTTTGCATGCTTTTTCCATAAGGCCCCTTATTATAAAACGCATGCGTTTTTGGATATGCTCCAGAAACGCATGGGACAGTCACACATGCTTTTTGGCTATTAGGGCATGCGTTTTTTAACATGGGGGCCTATGGGTGAGTTTTTTACATGCGTTTTTGAAATCGCAGGTCTCCAAAATCGCTTGTGAAAAATGCAACTGTGACCCCAGCCTAACATAGCTTTTTTTTACAAGAAAACAGATATAAACACAGATCTTCCATAAAGAACATATATACATTCATATACAATAAATAATTGCGAATGGGTTTTTTGCCCCTTCTGAGTCCACTCGCAATGCGAGTCAGCGTGGTCATGTGGATACGCCCGAAGCATTGGCCGCGCAGCGGCCATTGCGAGCAGTTCTAAGGCGACTCGCTATGCCCGCGCAGCGGGCATGGCGAGTCGCCTTAGCAGCGCGAAGCATTGGCCGCGAAGCGGCCATTGCGAGTCAGAGACTCGCTCTTCTAGAATCCCGATGCATGTGCATCGGGCACCCAGCTAGTATACAATAAATGTGATAGAGCAGAACGTCCCTTACATAGATGCGATTGTGCTTATTAGGAAAACTGCAACGCAGACATATGAAACCAATGAATTGTGTATGTAAAAACAGACAATTATTACAGCATAATTGTATGTATATTCATGTAATAATATAGCATATCACAAAGGCATATAATCTGTAGGGAATACTGGGTCACAAATTGAGATATCATTAATAATAAGTAAAGCAAAAAAGGAGGAGGAGAAAATAATAATAGAAAGCGGGGAGAGGTTTTATGTAAGCTACTACAAGAACCACTTCTAGAATAGTCCAAGCTCACCGAATAGTAACTTTGGTGAGTACAAGGTACCGGGTCAAGAGTATTGGTCATCGGGGGGTTCCCAACGTTACAGATGTTAGATTTAAGCGATGAGCTCCAATTCATAACGGTGAAGTAAGACACTGTATATAAAGACAGTAATGGGTGAAACACTAGCCACAAGATATTATGGAGGCAATTAATGTTATTATATTACCTGGAGGACATGCCCAGAGGGTAAATATCACTGTCAGTTTTGATATGGACCTCAGAGTATCAGTAGTTAAAGGTATTAGAATAGGTTATATCTACCATTGAGGGAAGCTATATAAGGCTAGGGTCACACTTGCATTTGCAATCCAGTTACTGGATCTAGT
Source organism: Allobates femoralis (assembly GCA_033576535.1). Taxonomy (NCBI): domain Eukaryota; kingdom Metazoa; phylum Chordata; class Amphibia; order Anura; family Aromobatidae; genus Allobates; species Allobates femoralis. The sequence continues at coordinate 10,982,196 of JARQOC010000001.1, forward strand.
TTTTCATCCTGAAAACCTGATCAGGCACCTGACCCATAGACTCCAATGTTAACAATTGTTTGCCAAAGTGCAATCTGTCTACTGGATCCAGTTTTTGAGAAGTCAGGTTTTAATAGGGTCTGCAACATTTTTTGGCCTTTTAGCAAAACCTGATCAGTTTTTTAACATGGGACCTTATGGGAACCTGATCCAGTACCTGATGGTAAATATAGGTACCTGATCCGGTAAAAATGCCTCCAAACAGACAAAGGGAAAAACTGGATCCGTAATGCATCCAGTTACTGGATGCAGGCTCCCAAGTGTGATCCTAGCCTAAGTGACTAAAGCATTGTACGCAATTGATCTTGTGGCAGAAGACTCTCAGATGATCCAGATATCGTGGACTATGCTCATACTATGAATGCTGGATGTCCAAAAGCAAACGCTGTTGAGGTTGGTTGATTTTGGGTCAGTAGACCCTCTGCCGGTTCTAGAAATTTTGGTCCATACTCAGACCATGAATGTTGGATGTCCAATATTTACGATTGTTGAGGCTGTTGAGCTTGGGGCAGAAAATACTAGGCTAGTCCAGACACCCTGATCTATACTCAAGCCATGAATGTTCAATGTTCAATATTCATGGCTGTTGAGGTTGTTGAGTGTGGATCACGAGATTCCCAATCAGTTCTGACATTTTGGTCCATACTCCGACCATGAATGTTGGACATCCAATATTCATGTCTGTTGGTTATAAGGCAGGAGACTGATCCGATTATCATGGCTTCTACTCATACCTGTCTGCCGCCTTCGACACGGTTGACCACTCCCTTCTTCTCTGGATCCTGGAATCCCTTGGCATCACCCACCTTGTCCTCTCCTGGATCTCCTCATACCTAGCGCACCGGACCTTCAGCGTCTCGCACTCCCACACCTCCTCCTCACCCTACCCCCTTTCTGTCGGAGTCCCCCAAGGTTCGGTCCTGGGACCCCTACTTTTCTCCATTTACACTCTCGGCCTAGGGCAACTCATCGAGTCCCATGGCCTCCAGTACCACCTCTACGCCGACGACACCCAAATCTACCTGTCCGGCCCTGACATCGCCTCCCTACTCTCGAAAATCCCACAATGCCTTTCCGCCATCTCATCCTTCTTCTCTGCTCGCTTCCTTAAACTCAACATGGACAAAACTGAATTCATAGTCTTCCCCCCAAGAAATTCCACTCCACCTCCCAACCTATCCATCTGCATCAACGACTGTGCCCTCTCCTCAGTCCCCCAAGCCAAGTGCCTCGGGGTAATCCTTGACTCCTCCCTATCCTTCAAGCCCCACATCGAGGCCCTCACCACATCCCTCCGGCTCCAGCTCAATAACATCTCACGGATCCGCTCCTTCCTCACCCACGACACTGCTAAAACACTCATCCATGCTCTTATCATCTCCTGCCTTGACTACTGCAACCTCCTTCTCAATGGCCTCCCGGCTAACTCCCTCACACCTCTCCAGTCTATCCTCAACTCCGCTGCCCGACTCATCTATATGTCCTCCCGCTACTCCCCTGTCTCCCCCCTCTGCCAAGCCCTTCACTGTCTCCCCGTCTTCAAGAGATCCCAATTCAAAACACTAACCATGGTGTACAAAGCCATACACAACCTGGCCCCACCATATATCTCCGACCTGGTCTCCCGATACCTACCCTCACGCAACCTCCGCTCCTCCCAAGAACTCCTCCTCTGCTCCCCCCTCATCACCTCTTTGCACAACCGAGTCCAGGACTTCTCCAGGCATCTGCCTTACTCTGGAACTCCCTGCCCCAACACGTCAGACACTCTCCTACCCTGAGTAGCTTCAAGTGTCACCTGAAGACTCACCTGTTCCGTCAAGCCTACAACATGCCATGAGACCCAGGCGACCGCCCCGTACCTGACATTCCCCCATCCTACTGTATCCTAACCCACCCCTCTTAGACTGTGAGCCCTTGTGGACAGGGTCCCTGCCCCTCCTGTACCTGTACGTCCTGAATCGCCTAGATTTAGTGTACTTGTTCTTGTCTCCCTCATCCTCATGTAAAGCGCCATGGAACCTAATGGCGCTATATAAATAAATAATAATAAATAAAAAGTAAATAAATACCTTGAATTTTGGAAGTCCAGTCTTCATAGCTGTTGACTTTGGGCAAGGAGAACCTTGACTGTTCTTGACATCGGGTTTGTATGGGAACTGTGGATATTGGACATGTGAAATGGTTACTTGTGATACAACAAATACACATTTTATACATAGAAAATGAAATGTCTAATAAGATGAAGAAAAGCCTTGGAGAAAATGCCAGGCTTCTTACACAGACTCAAATTAACATGCTTTTGTTTCATATTTATCAAAAGTGTCCGTATGATTAAATAAAGAAATAGAGAAATGGGTTAACTAAGGTTCCAATAACAGGAAAATATGGTGTGAATAATCCTATTGAGAGATGTAGGGAATCATAAGATATATAGAGAGCTTATGTGGGGATTTACATTTCAATGTGCAAATCTGTGTGATGGTTTTTGAGAAAATTCATGCATGCAACACTTACAAATTACTATGCTACATTCCTTCTTGTCTGATCTATTTCATGCTTGTTATAGGCTTTCTAAAGACTGTGAAGGCAATGTCACAAGTGTTGAACCATTCCAAGCAAAACAATTCTGCCAGCACATTAGCTCCCGACAGTGCGACTGGCACAAGTTTTCATCTTTCCCTCTTTTCCATTAGGACTATGCGGTTGAAGACAAAGTTTGATGTTCTTCTTCAATCAATGAGAACTATGACATTTCCTTACTATTACATTTCCTTATTGCAGGTCATAAAATCTTCCTGGTGGTATTGGGATGGTCAATTTGGGAAATGTAATGGGGTTTACTCTTCAAAGTGATGCCGATCATACTAGCTGGTCACACCTCTTAGTCCTCACCAGTGCTGAGCATGAATGAGCTTCCAAGCTCTTCCCATCCGGTGATGCCCAAGATCACCCTCCTATGGAAGGAAATCAGCACAACCTCAAGTAGTGGGCATAAATGCAACAACTCAGCCTCTCCTTAATTCTCAAGATCAGTGGGATCATAGCAGTCTGATCCAAGTATAAAGGATAATGAAGTCTGTTGGTGATGTGCCTCTCCGGTTGGTATGAATCTCCATATTTGGTGAAGCCGTGATGGGATCAAGAGGTTCTGGAAACGGGTATTCGAGAATTATAGCCTTGTAACTGGCAGAACACTGGAGGGGAAGACCTGAAATGGTCTTCTTATCCATTCTTCCTCACTCCATTCAATATCATAAACTGGATATCCCTTGTATTTATCTAACTGCTGCTAGAGACACTGGAAGACAACGCATACTCCCTCCATATCGGGGTGGTACTCCAAGATGGCTGGAATTTGTAGAAAGGAGGAGTTCTCCGCTGAGTGCTCAGGGTTGAACTAATTTTTCTTAATATTGGGTCAATGGATCATGTTCCGTGACTCTGTTAGGTCTCGGGCACTTATACAGTAGTCCTCACAGTCTGGGACTAGCAGTTTGGGTTCCTAATATGCTGGTTGTTTGGGTGCCACCTCCTGGGAAAGGTTTCCCCCTACCCCCCCTTTTTTATTTATATATTTTTTTATTTATTTTTATTTTATTCATTTTAACTTTTTCTCACTTGCTATGGGCTTTTCTGTTTCTTACTAAAATCAAAAAGAGGGGAAGGAAAGACAAACAGTAAAAAAACTAAACAATTTCACGCCTGCTGCCACACTCCTAGGCAGCAGATGGCTTGGCAACAGTCAGCGTCTCCAGAGTAATACCTTCCCCTCAGGTAGCCAGGCCAGGAATAGAGTTCAATTACCAGCAAGGAATGCTGGTGACCATATAAAGGAGATGGGAGGGATCGCAAAGTAGTCATACCTGGAAAGAGAACTGAGGAGCATTACTAGCAAAAGAAACTGACATTAACTCTTACAGTGTCAAAGGAAAGAAACACATTATCAATGAAGTCTCAAAACAGGAATGAGACACAGGTCCCAAACCTGTCACAGGTCTTCAAAGTAAGAGAGACCATCGTGACAGGTAGTTTCTACATACCTGTAATAAGAATTGTCTGCTCACCATGTAATGTCCTGCCCAGTCTGGAAACGAAGGTGAGGATTTATCTAACTGGGGAAGCTGGATGTCAATAAGCATGACGTCTGTCAACAAAGCAGAGATGCCACTTCTTTGTTGATGTGATGAAAGTGGAAGCTGCAGAATCACCGATAGGAGTGGTCTTAGTGACTCACCGTGGCCGGGACTCCGGTTTAGACAGGCGATGCTTCCTTCCTCCTTGTCACGGGTGGACCGCGTCTGCCGGTAGTGGGGCCCGGTGTAGTGCAGATCAAAAGTGTTGAAGACGTCTTGGTGGAACAGATTAAAGGGGTTTTAATTTATTCGTGACGCCACCTATGAGTAGATTCGGTAATCGTTACCGACGCTGCGGAACCTCCGGGGGATGGACAGCAGCAAGATGTTACGCTCCCCATAGGCTGAGCGGTGATCCCCGGAGGCTGGAGCTGCTCAAGATGTTGTGCGGCAGCTGCGGTTACTTTGTAGTGCGGACGGACAGTTCATAAGGAAGCACGGACACAGAAAGTCTCTGCAACGGGTCTTTACTGTAACCAGCAGGCAGTACATGGTACACAGTTTACGGGTAGTAGACCGGGTGGACTCAGCAGTGATGGTGTCCCTTAGAAATCCGCAGTGTTCCTCCATTCTAACTAATTGGTTGCCAGTGTCGCCCAGGAATACCAGGTCGGGTACGGGGAGGCTGCTTCAATGCCCTATCCATGATGTACGTTCTGGATGTTTTGGGGAGCCTTGGATCCCTCAGTGGGTACACCGCTGGTTAGACGACTGGAAGTTGGCTGGTGGTGGGGTGCTCCTTTGAAGCTGCTCCTCCACGCTTCTGGTTCGCGTAGCAGAGGTGAACTGCTGCCAGCTTCGGTACCAGTGAGCCGGCTGTGAAGTTGTGGGCACGGGAGTCTTTTGGGAACCCGTGTGAATATTGCCCAATCCCGGTTGGTAAGGCCTCAGGTGCTAACACCCGACCGGTGACGGACCGGGGGCTGCACGGGGTGCGGAGCCCCCGCTCCTCTCCAAGTTCTAGTCCTAGACCCTTCTTCTCCGAGTTCTAGACTATTCTCTTCTGTTCTGTCTAGACTATTGTGTGTGTTCTACTACACTTCCCTAACACTCCACCCACCAGGACCTAGGATTGGTCCTCTGTTCTAGGTGATGCATGCAGGGTTGGATTTCCAATTTAACCAGATCACTGCCGGGTCAGAGAATATTGCGGCTGCTTTTATGGATGCAATACCCTCTTGTGACGCACTCGTTGCAGGGCGCCACATTAGACCCCTCAGTTTTGGCAAAAAATGGCAGATTGGTATTAGTGCTTGGGCACATTTTTTTGTAAAATCCCAGATATACCCTTTAATACTAAATACCAAATGTGTTGTAGTGAATTGCTGACTGAGTCTGTTGGGGGACACTCAAATGGTAGCGGGATTGAGGCAAACAGGCACACTTTACAGTAAAATAAAGTCAATTCGGTTTATTACACATCATAAATCTCATACATGATACAATCAATGGAACATTCATGACCTTTAGTCTGTGTCAATGGCGGGTACGCCTGCCTGGCGGTATTTACATAGTCCCTTTTAGACACTTGGTTACCTTACAAGAGCTATTCCCAGCTTCATTCACTGACTCATTCTGGAAACTGCTTCTCTGGGATCGCCAACACCTGTCAGTTCCAGATCCTCAGCAGGACTGTAGATTCCTGAATATCCCAGCGGTCTCCTTCCAGGACACCAGCTGTTCCCATTCTTCCATTCCAGGTGTGTTCCGGGACCATGATTGCTCCAAGGACCGAAAGTGAACCCTCACAGGTTCCTTCCAGGGCACCAGCTGGTCCCAAGCAAGAGACGGGTCCCATGGTCCTGAACCTAGTGCCTTCAAAGATGCCGCTTGCTCTTAAGCATGCGATCTGGCCTCTGGAATTACTTAAACTTACTGAACTACAAGTCCCAGCACACATTTGGAGCTGCTGCATCACAGTGAATAGAATTTTTGTATCAATTATGTATCCATTTTGGAACTAATTCTTTTATTATTGCTTTAAAGATGAAATCCCCGTCCGCCCCGTTCGGTCCAGCAGGCAGTGATCACTTATAAATAGTGTCTTTATTTAAGGCCCGGCACCTTCATTAGTTACAACTGTTATTTCTCCCTAAATGAGGAAGCTTTTAAGTTTTAATTAATCTCCTTCTCCTAAGTTGCAGGTGGTCAATGTGTTTCCGTGTTTAGTGAATAGACCCCGAGGACGGCAGAGGAAAGCTCGGCGGAACATTACTGGAGGTTTTTTTTTTTTTCTAGAATTTCATCATCAAAATCTAATTAAAGAATATCTTTCTCTTAAAATGCGCCAAATTAATTGCTTGGACTCCATGAAGGAAGGAACGGATTCTGATTAATTCAGCGTGAACTCAAGACTAGATGTTAGTTATTCATTAGGAAATGTAATGGCATTTTATAAATGGATGTATAGCCCGACTGTCAGGCCAGATCAGGAGGAGGGTCAGTGATGACCCGGGACGTGGCACACCGAACACAGCAGGAAATACAGCGACTGGCCACACGAAGGGATATGCACAGCAGTTGAGGGCAACTATGCACAGGGAAAAAGGATTGTCTTTGGAGATTAGTGGCTCTTATAAAATTACCGTTAGCCAGCTTTGCCAAAATTTCCCCAATAAATTGGTTTGTAGAGAATAAATTTAATCCTCAAAAGCTTGTAATTGCTCGGAGAGAGGACCCCGGAGACCAAAATACCTTACACTCTACATGAGAGAGAGGGGGAGAGAGAGGATCTCACTGATCATAAGAGCCTACACTTTACAGGAGAGAGAGAGGACCCTGCTTACCATAAGAGCTTACACTCTATAGCAGAGAGAGCGGACCAAACTTATTATAAGAGCTCTCACTCTACAAGAGAGAGAGAGGACTCCACTGATCATAAGAGCTTACACTCTACAAGAGAGAAAGAGAGAGGACCCCACTGATCATAAGAGCTCACACTCTACAAGAGAGAGAGGACTCCACTGATCATAAGAGCTCACACTCTACAAGAGAGAGAGAGGACTCCACTGATCATAAGAGCTCACATTTTACAAGAGAGAGAGAGAGAGGACTCCACTGATCATAAGAGTTTACACTCTACAGGAGAGACAGAAGGGCAGAGAAATGACCCCACTAATCATAAGAGCTTACACTTTACAGGAGAGAGAGAGGACCCTGCTTACCATAAGAGCTTAGACTCTATAGCAGAGAGAGCGGACCAATCTTATTATAAGAGCTCTTACTCTACAAGAGAGAGAGAGGACTCCACTGATCATAAGAGCTTACACTCTACAAGAGAGAAAGAGAGAGGACCCCACTGATCATAAGAGCTCACACTCTACAAGACAGAGAGAGGACTCCACTGATCATAAGAGTTCACACTCTACAAGAGAGAGAGAGGACTCCACTGATCATAAGAGTTTACACTCTACAGGAGAGACAGAAGGGCAGAGAAATGACCCCAATAATCATAAGAGCTTACACTCTAGAGAGAAAGTCAGCAACATCCAGAGGAAGCCAGGAACTCCAGTAGCCAGACCAGTCAAAGTCAGCAACACCCAGAGCAAGCCAGGAATCCCGGTAGCCAGTCCATCCAAAGTCAACAACACCCAGAGAAAGCCAGGAATCCTGGCAGCCAATCCAGCCAAAGTCAGCAACACCCAGAACAAGAATCCTGGCAACCAGTCCAGCCAAAGTCAGCAACACCCAGGGCAAGCGAGGAACAGTCAGTCAGTTCAGCCAGCAACACCCAGAGCCAGCCAAGTACCCCAGCAGCAACTCCAGCCAAAGTCAGCAACACCCAGAGCAAGCCAGGAACCCCAGCAGCAACTCCAGCCAAAGTCAGCAAGCCCCCCCCCCCCCCCCCGCGACAAAAGCCAAAATAAAGAGGATCTCAGAGAGCTGCAAGATGCAATATATAGAGAGTTGGAAGAGTGATTTAGGGAACTCCCAAAAACTCACTGCAGAGGGACTACACTCTGGCCCCATATCCGAAGACGTTACATCACCCCAAACACAGGAAAACCCTGAGTCTATACAGATTCAGTGCCTACAGTCAAGAGGTGGAAACAGAGCGGCAAGTCACAGGAGAACAGACTGCGCCAGCACTGCCAGCAGGGAGCACTGGAGGATGAGGCGCACATCCTGCTACACTGCACCAAATGCTAAGCAGTGAGAGCTTCCCATTTCCAGAGACTCTCCAATCACATCCAAGACTTCTTATCCATGAACAAAGAGAGGAAACTCTGCATCCTTCTGGGGGAAGAGGAATCAATGGTGGAGATCGCCGCCCAATATGTCATCATATGTCATAAGCTGTGAGGAACATAAGACCCCCAAATGGACCTAATGGTGCCCAAATTGTGCCCCCAACACTCCTTCACCATAACCCCCAATCCTCTCCCTGGTTACACTTATTTTTCTAGCTTTGGCAACACTTGTGTTTTGGTCCTGCCAATAAAGCCTATTTGAATTTGAATTTAATTTGCATTTGAGAGACCCACTGATCATAAGAGCTTGTACTCTACAGGAGAGAAAGAGAACATAGCTCAACTTAAGAGCTTACACTCTACAGAGAGAGAGAAAGAGAAAGAGAGGACCCCATTGACCATAACAGCTTACACTTTACAGGAGAGGGATAAAGAGGACCCCATTGACCGTAAGAGTTTACACTCTACAGGAGAGTGAGACAGGACCCTACTAACCATAAGGGATTACACTTTACAGGAGAGAGAGGACCCCACTGACCATAAGAGCTTACACTTTACAGGATAGAGAGAGAGAGGATGCAATTGACCATAAGAGCTTACCCTCTACAGGAGAGAGAGAACCCTGCTACCCATAAACATTTACACTCTGTGGGAGAGAAAAAGAGGAAAGAGGAACCCTCTGACCATAAGAGCTTACATTCTAAACAAGGGAGAGGAAGGACCCCACTGAATGTAAGAACTAACAATCTACAGGAGAGAAAGAGATAGGACCTCACTGATCATAAGAGCTTAAACTCTACATAACAGAGAACCGCTGGTGACCATAAGAGCTTCCACTACAGAAGAGAGAGGACCCCACTGACCATATGAGTTTCAACTCTACAGGAGAAAGAGGACCCCACTGACCATAAGAGCTTACACTCTACAGGGGAGAGAGAGTGAACCATGCTAACCATAAGAGCTTACACTCTATAGGAGAGAGAGATAGAAAAAGAAGACTGCTGACCATAAGAGCTTACTCTCCAGAGAGAGACTTATCCAGTTACTCCGGAGATGGAAAACAACTCTGCCTTACAATCTGTCCTCTACTGCGGACCACTCATCTGTGATGTCTCAGGTATTGCTAGAGATCTGCTAGATGTCATAGCTGCAGAGCATTATGGGGAGGCCCGATCAACAGCGCAAGACAGTAGCCCGCTCTCTGGTGCCTCAGCAATGTGTGACAGATGATGGGCAAGTGTTTTTTTTTGTGAACTGGAAATTGAATCTCAAGTGTTCAAATTCACATGAACCCGCAAATATCAGGAAATAAGTATCAAACTCGATCCTCCGTGGATTGAATCACTCTTCTATCTCTAGCCTTGTATAATAGGAACTCTTAAGTGGAATGAAGCTGCTGATTGCTACAGATCCAAATCCTTTTACTTGCAGTCAGGTAGTAAATCAAAGGAAAACTATGTGCAAACACTCATTTTTTGGGGGGAAACATAGCATAATACACAGCAGCAATTCAAATGAATCGTTGACCATGTAATCTATGTACAGACTTGATGTCATGCGGGGTGGTATAACGGTAACTGAATTAGGATGCATGATGATAAGATGGGCTAATGGGAACAGGGGAGCAAGTCTGACCCTTAGATTGAGGGTCCCTGGCTCACCCCCTTCCCGAATTACCTATGAAGGTGAGGATATCTGGGCCACCACCCTTGCCTTAGGCTCTAAGGCCCATCACCTCCACCCACAGATCGGGAAAAACATAGCTACGCCCACAAGAAGGCAGCACAAAGTCTACACGCTTTTTCTCAGCTAGCCATCTCTATCAGCGGCATCTGCTGGTGGAAGAGGGAACTATTTAAAGCCTGTAACAGTGGACAGCTATGTCCGCTGACACACCCAGCTGCAAAAGTTCACCTGTGCCTGGGGAGCCATAAACCCAAAGACTGAAGCAGCTTCTGACATTAACACTGTATGTGCCAATGGGAATTTACTCCCACTTAAACTACAGAGTGCTTTTGCACCTGGACTGCAGAGCAGTCAACATGTGATACTTCATTTGATATTGTGGTAGTGGCTCTCCATTTTTGCACAGAATGGGCTTCTCTGGTATTAACATCAGCTCAAATGTTGTAAGACTGTCTTGGCCTGGGTTTCCATGAATGAGCCAATGATTGCAAGCCCCTTACAACGCCAATCATAATGTCAAGCGTCCTATGGAGCAGAGAAAATCACCACTGCATTCTAGACTTTGTGTTTCCAACATGTACCAAAATTTCTGCAGTCACTCAATACATTCAGTATCGTGCCTACTTGGACGTTTTCCTGCTATTCACAGTGTTCTGTAGGGAGAAGCAGATCAGAAGTTAGCTATAAAGTGTCCATAGTTCACAAATCACATACTGGCAGTCAAGTGACAATCACTCAAGATGGCAACAATGCAAACCCTGACAATGTGCTCATTGTTAGCCAACTCATCGTTCACATGGAGGGTCAAACAGTGCAAACCTACATGATAGGAATAGGCCCCAGGGAAGAATCCAAGACCCAGCACCAGAGCCAGGATAAGTGAGTAACACTCAGCAGGAGAACACTTTAAAGTTGAATGGGTTGAAACAAGACACAAACGTCACATCTCCAGGTTCAAACTGGCAAGCCTGTGTTGAAGGATTGGCTGCTTTCTCCTCTGAGCCACAGTGGACTCTGTTTGTCTCTAAATTCTTATTATTTGTTGTTCTTGTTTCATTCCTCTTCTGATAACAGGTGTTTCCATTTGTTAATTTAATCTGCCCTATCACCTTTTGGCTGTGGCTATTTAAACCTTCCCCTGACTGATCTTTCCTGCTGGTGATATTCTTTGTGGATTCTACTTGGAGTTAAAGCCTTATTGCCATAGAATTCCTACCATTCAGATGAAGATCTGCAAGGTTATTTATCTCTGCAGTTTCTTCTGTCTGTCCTACTCCTTACGGCTTCTTTTAATTAGATGGTCGGAGTCATTTTTTTCTAAAAGTAACACCTCGCTATTACAATTTGATTTCATAGTTTTATTTCTTCTCACTCAGAGATTCTTTCTATCCCTGAACACCTTTCCGATTCAAGATTTTAGTGCTTTACCCCGGTTCCTACCCTAAGTAGGTACGGAGAACACTCGATGGCCGATTATGGAGGCAGGGCTGAGTTGACGTTTCCTAGTCCTGTGGCTAGGGTTATTGTAACTTGCACAGAGGCCACTAGTGTCTCTGCAGCTAGGAACCTTAGTCTGTACAGGAACCGGTTGGGTCAGGTGTGTTGTGAGATAGGCCAGTGTACGAGATCATAACTGCAGGAACATAAAGAAAACTGTTGTCCTCACGTTAACTTTTTAACCAATAATTTTGCCAAAAAAATTATTTTTTTCCTGTTTATGATGTCATTTGATGAAACCTTAAAATAACATAAAAAATATTCTCTTTGTCAAATATTTAAAATATTTGCAAGTAAGATTATGTCTTAAGTGATCTTCACCATCCAGGTCTTCTAGACGTAAGTCATGATCCTCTTTATTTCATTACTCAATATTTATTGAAGTCTAAGAACAAATACTCCATAATGTAATTCAGTAAGCATTACCTGATGGAGATGGAAGTGATATCGGGTCCTCGAGACCGTATCACGTGGTCACACGACGTCGTTGAGATGCTTTGTCTCATAACGTTCATAGATCAAACAATAAAAAAGCAAAATTAGCGTTTAAGCAAAAGCCAATAAATGTCATCCGATCAAAGTCTGAGTCATGTAGAGAACAGACTGTACACTACATACATTAAGTTACTACAGCTGACGACCTACAGGTTGGAGACCATTGTGTCCTATGTAAACGCTTTACAAAGGCAACCATACACCCTACATATAATTTGGAATAGACACCAATATAAGTAGGCTCAAACCATCAGCTAAGGTTTAATTCCAACCTCTTGATGTCATGAGTGTATCCCGCCCCCTTGGGAGACCTCTGGCGAATCTGGAACCTGAAGGTCACAACAATGCCTTGTGGATCGCAGATCTATAACTTGGATTTAAATGTATATACTTTCCTTTAGTGCTGTAGGGATTAAGGACTCTTTCTTATCTTAATCACAGGTGCAGTTGATTGGTTATCACTCCCTCCACTATAAAGAGTAACATGTCTGATTTTCTGACATGATAGAATCTCTTTTTATGCTGACTACTTTGGAAGGAGCCTCTAACTGGAAGAAGCTGAAGTCATGCCAATTGCAGCTTTCATGTTGTGCTGCAATTGTAGAGTTTTGGAGTGTATCCTTTTTGTGTCTATTTTCCCTCTGTCTGTCTCCCTTACCTTGCATTTTATTACTGCAGTGGTGAAACTAGTATCTTCGCAAGCTAACACTAACCAGGGTAAGCAAGAGCTTAGGCCTGTAACAGCAATCGGGGAAGGATCCGTATAGGGATGTTAGGGAGCTTAGTGTGCAGAACGAGGTGAGTGTCAGAAGGTGACCCTTCTCCCTATCACCAAGGCCTTCCTTCCTAACCATCCTCGTTGCTCACCTTTGTGTTGCACCAAATGCTGGGAGTTTGTATGCTCCAGCTTGACACCTGATCCGTAATATCCCCCAAATCATCTATTGGGGAAAGTCAGAGGTATCCATACACGTTAGATATATGGGAGTTTTAACCTCTCCCCAACAGATGATTTGGGGAAGGATCAAGAGGTTGGCATTAAATTGCCCAATCCTTTTGCTCTATGGGGAGAAGATCCTGGATCCACATATTGACTGCCTTTGCTGTTCTGGAGTGTTGCTGCTGTGCTATTTATTTTAGTTTTTTTTCCTTAGTCTGCATGTGGAGGTAAAAGTGAAGGGGTGTGACTGAGCTTTCAGCTCTCCACCCCCTCAGCCTTAAGCAGTTCTGCTTCCCTCCACCAGAGATCACAGATTCAGCTGATTCTGATCTAGGACTCGTGCTGGGAAGTCGTGCTCTGCTGAGCTCTGCTGTTGCTGCGTTGACTTTCATTTGAAGCTTCTGAGTTTCCCTGGTCCATGGGAGAAGGTAGGGGCTTTTAGCCTAGAGCTGATCAGGAACAAAGGGCAAGGGTGGAGGCCCGAACCTCCTCACCTTCGGAGGTACCTTTAGGAACAGGGCTAGTCAGGGACCCCAAGTCCATAGCCAGACTAGCTCCCATGAATGCCTTTGCCCACCTTACAATCTTGCCTCCTGATTCCCTAACTGCTGTACCACCCTGTGACACAAAGAGCCTGTAAAAGCCAAATGGGGTAATATTATTAAAGAAACTCAAATGAAAAAAAATATTTTTAGCCTCTAAGACATGCAATTAATTAAAGAAAACAAATTCCAACTCCTTCATCATCTCATAAGGACAAACTGTACCCATATGTCTAAGAATAGGGAAGCCCCTCTATATGAGATGCTGTGCATGTATGTATCTAAATTCTACCATATTTAACTACTTTTCAAGAATACTGCAATTCTAGAAATGTCTGCCCAAATGTGACTTTCCTCCAACAAAATTGGCTTTTTTTTTGCCATAGTGCCAAGAGCAAAACTAATGATGATCAACTCATCACAGCTCTGTACTGATTAGACAACCCCTTTAATTGGCCATTAAGATTATTTCAAGGTGACAGACTGCAAAACGCTGAAAACGTTATCATGTTAAATTTGTGTAAAATGCAGCAGAGTGCCTTCATCAATTTCAGAAAACACACCGAAATCTTAAGACTTTCTGTGAAGTGAAAGCCACTAGGAGAAATGCAAAATAAGGCATAACCAAAGTTCATATACACACATAGAAATCTTACAGATAGCACAGGCTACAGTACAAACACCTCCCCCCTTTGAGCACAGAGCACAGAGGGGAGGGACAAAACACCAGCTTTGGTGGGTGTAGATACAAGGTCCTAAAACTATCCTTGTAGCTTGAAGTAACTAATCATTGTACAGTTTTCATTTTTCCATAGCAATTTAAAGGGAATCTGTCAGGCCAAAAATCCATATGTAACTGATATCATTTTCTAATTCCTCACTCAAAGCTCTCTCTATTCATGTATTTCTATTATTTATACTTCCCTCCTATCCAGTGTAAACTTCATAATAAAAGATTAATTCCATCTGTCAATCACAGTGAGCTCTCTGTTGCCCTCTCCCAAAGGAATGAATACTTATGCATCACTACCCAGCCCTGCCCTCCTGTGATCTGTCTGTTGTGTGACTAATTCACTGCAGATAGGGAAGGGAGGGGGAGGAGGTGTGTGCTCTTAGCTGCAGCTATGAGCTCTTCATGTCATTGTGTGTATCTGAGGCATGTGTGTAGTGTGTGCAGTCTGAGATATTTCTATGTGATTATAAGAACATTTGATTATTTGCTCAGCAGATACACACATTACATGTATGTAGGAAAAACAAAGTTCATATATACACATAGAAATCTTACAGATAGCACAGGCTACAATACAAACACCTCCCCCCTTTGAGCACAGAGCACAGAGGGGAGGGACAGAACACCAGCTTGGGTGAATGTGGATATTTAAATAACACTTATACAGCAGCCAGACTAATCGACTGGAAATGTAATGGAGAGTAATAATGTACCAGCTCCCTGCAGGATGTGAAAATGCTTATAGCATGGAAACTTCAAATGGTACAATAATGATTTCACATGTTTTTAAAAGCTCTGCCCAGGCACTATTCAAGGGTAATATTAGTATTATGCTGAAAAATGACCTGACAGAGTCCCTTTAAAGGGTTGTCCACTTTGGTCTTCTAGAAATAAGCAAATTTATTGAAATTCGTTTTTAGCAGATTTGATCGATTTGATCAGTATATCTGATTTGGTTTGATTAACATCTGTCCAAATAATAAGAGCCTTGATTGCCATCTAAACATATATATTATTCTCTAAGGTCTCTCCAGGCCTCAAAGCATTAGGGTACTGTCACACCTGGACACCTCGCCGAAGATATCACCGTCGCGTGTTTACATGCGGTGATACCTCCAGCGACACACCGGCGATGTTAGAGGCGCCAAATCCCCATTTAGACGGGGCGACTTACAAAATCGCCCTCGATGTCACCTCGTGTGACGGTACCCTTAGGGTACCTTTACACGCCGCTACTGGATGGTGGCAACAACCGGGTACATGAGAGAAATGTATCTTGCACCGCCAATTCAACCCGTGGTAGCGGCGTGTGAAGACGGTTGTAGCCACCCGCCAGTGGCGGCACCTGTTTCAGAGCACTGCCCTAAAACAGGTGGTTACCCAGCCGATGGTAGCGACCTGTATCGGCGTGTAAAGAAGGAACAGAAGAAGGGTTGTTTCTACACCATGCTATGTACCTGGTATGTACCTGGGGTGTGACACAGCCTCCGGGAAACCACCCCCCTTCAGCGATCGTTGGAGCAAGCTCCTGCGTTACGATTGGTTGTTGCTGCATAGGGCGGCATATTTAAGGAGCTGACCAGTCACACTACACAATTGCTCGAGCGTCATGTATTAGTCAGCCTCCTGCGCTGCCTGCCCAATCATGATGTTATTGCCTTGTCCTATCAGCGTACGGACGTCTCGTAATCCACAACTGTGGCACGCCTATGTGTTGTCCCTGCTGCACCAGGTCCGCCCATATTAGCTTGTTGTAGCGGTGTGTAAATGGGGTAAGGTGAGCTACAGAAGGTAACTTGTGGCACCCGGCGGTGTATCCAGAGATAAATGTAACCTAGTGTAGCGCACCTTGTTGCGGCGTGTAAAGGTGGTGCGGTTACCGTTTGCAACCGTTTGTGTGTGCTCGTGCACGTGAAGTAGCCAGTTGTTGCCACCATCCAGTAGCGGCGTGTAAAGGTACCATTAGAGCTAAGATGAGGAAAGAGGTTAAAAATAATAAAATACTAGATATACTCAACTGTCCTAGGCCCTCACCTCTCCTTGCACTCCTATAGTTCTTCTGTCATATTATTATTATTATTATTTATTCATAGAGCACCATTGATTCCATGGTGCTGTACTTGAGAAAGGGTTGCATTCAATCAAGTTAAAAATACAACAAACAAACTAACAGTGACAGACCGATACAGAGGACAGAGGACCCTGCCCTTGCCATCTTACAGTCTACAGGATAATGGGAAGGAGACAGTAGGTTGGGTCTGCTCCGGTGGTGGTGAAGCACCAGAGCGCCAGGTCCACTGGTAGTGGGGCACCAGTCTAGTGGTGGTGGAGCACCGGTCTAGTGGTAGTGGAGCACCAGGTCCAGTGGTGGTGGGGCGGCAGCTCGGTCATTGCAGGCTGTAGGCTGTTCTGAAGAGATGGGTTTTCTGGTTCCGCTTGAAGGTTCCGAGTGTAGGGGACAGTTGGATGTTTTGCTGTGAAGAATTCCAGAGAATGGGGGATGCTTGGGTGAAGTCTTCCAGGCGGTTAGATGAGGAACGCACAAGTGTGGAGGAAAGGAGGAGGTCTTCTCCTGGTGCTCCATTCTGATGTGGAGGCCAGTTATTGGCCCCAAGCTGTAAAGAAGAAATAAGGACATCATTCAGGTCAACGATGTGGGTTATCTCCGCACATTTAGTGTTGTGTGAAATTATTCACCCTTGGCTTTTTACCTATTTTGTTACATTACAACATGTGTTTAAATATTTTTGTAACCTGATTTGAGTGTGATGCTTCAGCACTAAATATCCTATACCATCCTTATTGAAAAAATGGCAAAGTATGAAGTGGACAAGGCGACTGTTAAATGGATCCAAACCCAGCCCAGTAATCGGACCCAGAGAGTGGTCATAAATGGCTGCACATCAAGTTGTAGGAATGTCTCCAGTGGGGACCACAGTGTCGTTCAACATCTTTATTAAATGTGCTGATGATACACAGCTAGGAGGGATAACTAATACTAGAGAAGACTGAGAGGATTAAAAGAGATCTAAACAAACTAATAGATCACAGACTGAACAGGAGTCAGCAGTGTGATACAGCAGCAAAAAAGGCAAATGAAATTCTAGGATGTATTAACAGAAGCATACCATCTAGATCACCTAAAGTGATTATATCCTTCTACTCCTCTATGGTCAGACCTCATCTGGAAAATGTGTCCAGTTCTGGGCTCCAAATTTGAAATCATCAACAAACTGGAGCAAGTTCAGGGAAAAGTGACCAGAATGGTGACCGGTCTGCAAACCATGTCCTATGAGGAACAATTACAGGGTTTGTGAATGTTTAGCTTGCAATGAAGAAGACTGAGAGGAGACTTAATAGCTGTCTACAAATATCTTAAGGGCTGTCACACTGTAGAGGGATCAGGTTTCTTCTCATTTGCACAAGGAAAGACTGGAATAAATGGGATGAAACTGAATGGAAAGCGACACAGATACATATTAGAAAAAACTTTTTGGCAGTGAGGGTGATCAACGAGTGGAACAGGCGGCCACGAGAGTTGGGTGAGTTCTCCGTCAATGGAAGTCTTCACATAGAAACTGGACAGACATTTGTCTGGGAGAATTTAGCGAATCCTGCTGTGAGCAGGGGGTTCGACCAGACGACCTAGGTGGTCATTTTTTTATTGCCCTGCTGGAGTGGTGCTTTAAATCTAAGCCTCCTTCCCAGTCTGATATTCATCTATTGACAGCTTCATCTTCTATCGCCGCTGCTTCGGATTTGTGAACTGTTGGCAGCTTCAGTATTTCATAGAGCTCGCCGGAAGTCACAACTCAATGAATCGCTTTGAGAGCCACATTCTGGACTCATCGTGGCCTAATTCTGACTTTATGGCATCAATCCTTGTCCTTGTTCTGGCCTTATTCTGGTCTCTTTCTATCCTTGTTCTGGTCTTGTACCGGCCTCATTCTGGTCTCGTTCTGGTATCATTCTGGTCTCTTTCTGTCCTTGCTCTGGTCTTGTTTTGGCCTCGTTCTGGTCTTCTTCTTACCTCGTCCTGGCCTTGTCATGTCCTTGTTTTGGCCTCATACTGGCCCAGTGGCGGACCTTGAGCCCAGAGGGCCCTGGTGCAGCAGGGGGGGGGGGGTGCTGATAGATGCCAGCGAGGAAGGGGGGTTGTAGGTAATGCGGCTCCTACCTGCGCCGAGGTGCGCATTGAAGTCCTGGGTGCCGAGGCGGCAGAGGAGAGGAGGGGCGGGATCAGCCAAGGGAAGCAGGAAGCTTCCCTCAGTTAACCTCCTCTCCTCTGACACAGGGTCACAGGGGGCCCCCTACAGGTGCTTGAGGGGCCCCCTACCCGGTCGGGGCTCTGGTGCAGCTGAACCAGCTGCACCACGGTAGGTCCGCCCCTGTACTGGCCTTGTTCTGACCATGTTCTGACCTCATTCTGACCTCAACCTGAACTCATTCTGGCATCATTCTGTCTCTATCATGAAGACGCCTACGGAGCTGGTGACCAGTCAGAAGTTACAGTCATAAGATGATGCCGCAGAACAGGAGTGGTATCAGTAAAAGGTGAAGCCACCAGAAGATAAGTCTAAGTCCAGGGGAAGGGACTTACATTTAAGCCACCATTCCAGCGCTGAAAAAATAAATCTCTGGAGTGGCGCTTTAACAAGGCATCAATACCTCTATAAAACTAATTTTGATATATCCACAACCAGCAATATAAACAATAGGAGGAAATAAAGAATAAATTCTAATTAAACCGACCGCTCGCTGTCTCCGAAGAAGCGACTGCCGAGCAAATGTGGACAATACCTTACTTTATATTCGTTGCCATCGCTTTCCATTATAGTAATAAAGAAATATGCTCTCTATTAAGTTAAATCTACCTTGAAGAGCGCTTAGCTATCAATGAAGACTAGTGAGGAAACCAGTTATTAAACCATTTTCCTATAAACATAATAGGCGAGCCACCAGTGGCAATTATGTAGAGGACACTTGTGATATTTTTATGGCGTATGAAATGGTATTGAGTATTCGTTCCCTTTGTCTTCCCTCCCCAATTGTCAACGTTTAACAAAATTGCTGTTTTTATTGAAGATTAAATTCTAATATCTTCTTTTATACCAGTTCATAAAGCGTGAGGAGCGTAGAACGTTGTACGGAAGACAGACTGCAACTTTGTATCAAATCCGAACGTCTACCCAAATCCTAATGGACGCCCTTTATGTCCCATAAACCCATGCCGGAATAGTTCTGGTAATACAGATACAAGGGTTAAATCAACACTATACATATATATATATATATATAGTGTAGATCCCTTCCCCCGCTGTCCATACACACACAGAGAACACCCACGTCAGTTCACATCCCGTCACGTTTCCTTTATAAATGTCAAAAATCTTTTATTTTGATGAATGAATCAACCGGTTGTAGATAACGCGATGTGACAGGGTTTAAGGTGACCCGTCCGGAAAAGTATCAGTGGCAGAAGTTTTTGTTGGAACTTAGGAGAGATGAAATCATCATCGTTATTCACATTTCTGTAGGATTTTTGTAAATTTAATTCAATTTTTTGGCCCATTTCCAACTCAAAATGGATTAAAAAATTACCTTTAGACTGGACATCGCCCAAGAATTCTGATACTGATACCCCCCTCTTCAAGGATCGCCAGCGCTAGAGGAACATTGCAATTTTAACAATTAACAATTATGAGAACAACCCTTAAAGGGTTGCTGTAAATCACTGTTCAGCGTCACTAAGTTTCCACAATAGCAGGGGTAGGGTCACAGTCTATAAGCTCCACATCGACCTCTTCCTGGTCAGTTCCCACAATAGCAGGTGTAGGTTCACAGTCTATAAGCTCCACATCGACCTCTTCCTGGTCAGTTCCCAAAGCAACAGGGATAGGGACGTTGTCCGTAAACTCCAACTTGTCCTCTCCCTGCTCAGGCTCCAAAATAACAGGTGTAGGGTCACTGTCTGTAAGCTCCAACTTGTCCTCTCCCTGGTCGTTCGCCTCGGCTAGCTGCACACCTTCCGAAGGGATGTCTGAGCACTGACCCTCAGCCAGGGAGATGGTTAATTGGGAACAGGGTACAGGGTCTGGAGAAACAATAGCTGGGCTTACCAGGGTGTAGACAGAATCAATTTCTTGTTGTCCCGGGGCTTGGACGTCACTGACCTGGACTGGCTGTGCTGGCCGATGAGCTCCAGGCATGGGGCCCCGGCGTTCGCGACAATCTATATCCATATGTCCAAGACGTCCACAGTTATAACAGTGCCGTGGTTTGGGCAAGTCATGTATCCTGTCTGCATACCTTTGTCCTGGTGGGGCTTCTAATGGGTAGCGGAATAATCCTACTCGAGCGGCTGGTGGTAGCAGTTGGTGAGCTGGAATTCCTAAAATATTTCCCAGAACCCAAGCCCTCTCTTCTCTTGAGGCTTTGGGCCCCAATGCAGCCAAGCACTCCTTGATTTGGACTACTGTGGACCTGGTGATTTCACGATATTCACTGGATCCATGATGTGGTGCACAACTTACATCCTCTGGTACCACGTCGGCGGGGTCCTCATCATCCTCACCATCATTCTGGGTGTCCCAATGGACCAATTTCTGAATCAAAGCCGACCGAGTGTCAGCGTTCCTGTATTCAATATTTCTCCTCTGGCACAGATCATGCAGCATCCATTTACTGCTGCTGCCGTATCTCCTCTCCGGCCCTTGTCCCATGGCTGAGCTGGTGGGGTTGGACATGGCAACGTCCGAAACCTGAATGCCTCACCTATGGCCTGCTGGGTATGCTTATATGCCTCCCTGGTTGTTGAGCCCTTGGACGGTGTCCACGAACACCAGTCCCCTGCAGCTCCCCTGGATAAACCAGGCTGAGTTGTATCCCACTGCTGCCACCAATTGTGGAGACCCGGGGGTCAGGGGGCGCTCTCGTCCGCAGGCCCAGCCGCCTTTACAAAGACAGCGTGGACCAGGGCTCATCCCCAACTGAACGCCCGAGCTCCTTAACCGTGGGCGGAACACTACTCAGACAACACAGGGTGAGGGAATCACAATATCAAGGCTTTATTGGATCCCCAAACAGTTAACAGCATATAACGCATAACCAAGCATAACACATAAATGTAACAGGCGACAGAGTCTCACCCTTCCGCTGGCTCACCAGGGTTTAGAATGCAGCACGGCAAAGTCTGTAGCCAGGTGACTGTATCGTCCCAACCTGGGTTGCTTCCGTATCCTTAAGCAGTCTATCACAGCCAAATGCGATGCTGAAGTCCTTGATGTTCTTTAGTCCGTGTTCTGATCCCCTTGGTCGGCACCGAAATGCCTAGGCCTGGGTTATGGCTAGCTAATCGGATCCGAAGACCCTCGATTAGCTGCCTGTATCCAATCCAGTGACCTCGAGCCGGGACCGAAAATCCCTAGACTCAGGCCACTAGACAGAATCTAGCTCCAATCTCCTAAAAACTGCTGGTCAAAGTGAACAATCCTCCTTATATACCCTCAGCCCTCATTGTAGGATATTGGGGACGTCATGATTGGTGCAATAACACAGTCTTTTCATTCGCTGAACTCCAATCCTCGTTTAACATATTTTAGGTACTATTGCAATCCAAATGCTGATTGATATAGCACCTTACAATGGAATGTTAGTCTGAGACAATCAGTCTGCAAACCAAGACATTAACACAATAGTGGCTGGGCCTCAATCCACATTCACAGGGTAATAGACAATGGACGATTAGCATAATTAAGTTCTCTGGCCTGCTATGACAAACAAGTTAGATAATTACATTACCAAGCTAAACTTACACCAGTCTTCTATGAACATACTGTAGGAAATTCTCCTATACAAGCCAATATACAATATACAATATACAATATACAATATGATATGTCTGGGTGAATAAGAAATCCTCCTACATTATATATTAAAGGGTCCATTTCGTCACACCCCCCTCTTCAAGGATCGCCAGCGCTAGAGGAACATTGCAATTTTAACAATTAACAATTATGAGAACAACCCTTAAAGGGTTGCTGTAAATCACTGTTCAGCGTCACTACTTGTCATTTACACCCAGTCTCCTAGAATCATGCTCCCCCAGTCTACTACAAACTTGCCCCCAGAGTCCTACAAGCCTGCCCCCGTCTCCTACAAGCACAACCCCCAGTCTACTACCAGGCTTGCCCCCCTAGACTCCTACAAACCCGCACCTCCCAGTCTCCTAGAAGCACTCCCCAGACTCCTACAAGCATGCCTTCCCCCCAGTCTCCTAGCAGCTTGCCCCCCCATCTCCTAGATTCACAACCACCCTCATTCTCATAGAATCATGCCCCCCCGTCTCCATTGCCACCACCAACCCCCATTCACCTATGTAAACTCTGAATTGCACTCTAGGAGACTGGGTGTTGGGTGTAAATGACAAGTAGTGACGTTTACAGCCAGGCTCCAAAACAATCATGCCTCTAGTTGGGGGCAGATCTGCTCTTTTACACACTGTATAGTGATATCTAGGTCACAATGCAAAATGCTGACAAGGTGTAAATTACAAACTGTCAGCATTCTGCAGCCTAGATATACACAGAGATTTTATAAAAAGCCAGGACACCCCCTTTGTACCCTTTCACCCCCAAGGCAATTTTTCATTTTTTCGTTTGTCCTCCCCTTTTTCCAAGATCCATAATATTTTGATCCCTCCATCAATATAGACATATGAGGGCTTGTATTTTTTGAAGGACGTGTTGTACTTTTGAATGGCACCATTCATTCTGCCACCTAGTGCACTAAAAAATGGGAAAAGACAATGACTCAACAGAACAAGGTTACGGTGAGAATTTCTGTATTTTACACACATTATTGAAAAAAATGTGAAGTGCAGCAGGAGAGAAAAGTTTATGAAATGCAGAATAAACAGAGAACTCACTAGAAATAGTTCATCCACAGTAATGCCAGCAAGGAAAGTCTCTTGGAAGAAGTTTTCACTGCAAAATGCTGTTTAGTTAAGAAAGCATAACGGGAGCATGGGTTAGGTAAGTGTCTGAGAACGAGTTCTGAAACCAGTGCAGAGCAGTGAGCCTTAGGAAGTCCAAACTGTCCAGAAAATGGCTACTGCATACTTAACAACAATAAGCTGCTAAAAGCAGACAGGGCTTCCCCACCAGCTGACAGGCTGAGGCAGATGCTGAGAAACACAAGCAGTAAGTTGTAGGTGAGACACTGAGACCAGAAGAGGTTGCAGGAAAAAGCCGAGTCGAACTTAATGGAGGAAGAGTAATCTTGAGAAGCAAAGAACCTGTAATTCAAGCAGAATACTCAAGCATTGGCTAAAAGGTAAACTAGGGTTTAAAAAGGCAAGGAAGGACGATGACATGAACAGAAGCAAAGCAGCAGATGCCATTTTGGAAAAGGGCTAGAATGCACAAAAGCTAAACAGAAGGTGCAGAGTCCTTACATTCACAATATGGGAACATAGACCTGGCAGTATGATTCTCAAGATCAGTACAAATACATAGATACCAAACATATCTAGGGTTTTTTATTTAAGCGGTGAAATAGAAATTTGGCATAAAAAAAAATTTGCTTTGTAGTGACATTCCAAGACTCAGTAAAAACATTTTCGTTTTCTCAGGATCTGGGGCTGTCTGAGGACTTATTTTTTTGTGACCTGAGCTTACGGTATGTTTTTACCGATACCATTTTTGTGAAGATATATTTTAAACACCTATTATTGCATTTTATTTGAAAAAAAATGTTTATTTTTTTTATCTATGGTCAATCAGTAGGGTTTTCATTTGCTCATTTAGTCTGTCCTACCACATTTTGGTGTGGCTATTTATACCCTCCTCATGCTGGCTTTCTCTGCTGTCTACATCTGTATATGGATCCTGCTAATGAGTTCCAACCCCACTGTTTAGTATACTTGCCTCTCAGGCAGAGACTAGCTTTGTATTTACTTTTTGCTGTCTCCCTTTTCAAATCTACTCCCTTTTCCTGTTGGTAGTTAGGGTATACAAGTCTATCGTAATCTTGCTGTTGTTACTTCACCTTTTTCTCCTTGTGCACGTCTTATATGATTCCACCCATTGGGTCCTTGCTTATCTCAGCATGCTGTTACATCCCCTCCAATCTGCCCCATTGATATCTGCTTTTGTCATCAGGCTTCACTATATTCACACTGTAGGTGATGCTGGTGATAGAGAAGTCAGAACCAAAACCAGTACAGGCTCTGCCCATTCACTAAGGATAGAATGGCTGGGATCTGTTGTACTTCGCAGTCTAACAATGTAAAGGTGTCTGTGTGTGTTGCCCAGCTGAAGTCATGCACGCCTAAACTTCATTTTATTGGAAAGCACCACAATCTACTAATTTCTTCAGCTTTCTGCTGCAAGCTGCCAGAAATAGCTTTTGCTCCCCTGACTTGCCCCCTTTTTTGTATAGTTTTTTCTCTTTTACCTTGGCCTATTTATTGGGCGCTTCTTCTGCCTCACAATTTTGTACGTACTGTCATATAGGTTTTGATACCGCTCCATGACTATGCTATTGGATCCTGAATTTGTCCTTTTCCTGACTCCCAACCTTGACCCTGTTTGGTGACTATTCCTGTCTCTTACTGGAGCCCTTCCATAGGCAGCAATCTCCTGGACCCTGTTGTAAAACTAGATCCCTGTATAGGGCTTACAGGATGTCCTGGTTTCCTCGGGGCTTGTTCCTAGAATGTCCAAGAGTCTTTTTATGCCTGTAGCATTGGACAGGCATCAGACATGCTTTCATATCCTGGGTTAGCGTGTACAGCTGCCTTCCCTCTGGTTTCCTAAACATGTACGAGGAACAACTCAATGGCCTTTCAGGTAGCCAGGTCTGAGT
Source organism: Allobates femoralis (assembly GCA_033576535.1). Lineage (NCBI taxonomy): Eukaryota > Metazoa > Chordata > Amphibia > Anura > Aromobatidae > Allobates > Allobates femoralis. Next base: position 11,007,320 of record JARQOC010000001.1, read on the forward strand.
TGTAGTTTCTTAGTTTGTGGCTACTGATATTCTAGACTGCGCAGGAGCCGCTATGACTGTGCAGCAAGAAATATAAGTCTGTACAGGAAACAGTTGGGAAGATGGAAATCAATAGACTTTATTTACCCATATTGGAATACCCAAGCGTATAACAAGTGGTTCTATTGTAGTCAAAATGATGATCTGCGATAACAAACACAACCGTTAGCAGATAAGGTACTTTTAATGCAATAAAAAATATAAAACCCATAAATTTTTTTCTTATCTTATAAAAGCCCCATCAATTTTGTGTTGGAGATCCATTAGGAGTTTTTTTGTACCATCCCCTATGAATTAAAGTGTGTGCGGGTGAGATTCACGAGCTTGTACGTAATGCACGGTTTTACTTGTCTATACCTTCGTCCTTTTTAATTAATTTTGTGTGTTCCCAACTAAAACTTTATCCAATTAGCTCTCCAATAGAATCACAGCTATAAAAACAGATCACCATTAATCAGATTAAAAACACACTCTGGCTGAACTGTATCCACTCTCAGTGGCAGCAGAAGCTCAGAACATATCACTTAGCTTAGTTGGTTACATTTAGATGTTTTGTTTTAAACAATTCGCCAGATATTTTAACAAAATGCTATTAATTGTATTATGTTTTAAGACACACGGTGTCCTTCTCAGGGCAAGAAGTTGGTTACTCGCCCATTTACACTTAAATGTTTAAATTCCTTTAAAGTATAACCACCATTTACATTTTTATTTAATAATAATGTAGAGCAAGTGATTATAATACACTTCAAATATACTTCATAAGTGAAATATGGAAAAAAAACTTTCAAAAACCCTCCATCAGATGTCCCCTCTAGGCTGTTTCTAAATCTGACATATGCTGGTTGTCAGGGAAATCCATCTTCAGCTCCACACACTGAATACGGCCATATAAGTGGGTTGGGCGGGGCCTGCACAAGCGTTCTCAGCTGATAAGAGTCTCAGGTTACTTTAGGCAGAGACAGTGTTGAGCTCAGACTGTCAGCACACAGCTCCTATGATCTTATATGACTCCATTCACATGTTATGCCAGCTTCAGATTCTGTTTACACTGTGGAGTCTGATGTGCCGCTTTAGACCTCTTTGTTGCTCAGCCTGAGTTTGGCGTCGACGGTGGTTGTTCACTGATATTCAGCTTTGCTTGTTGTTGTTGCTTGATGTTAACTTTTTGATTAGTGTTAATTTAAAGTTGAGGCTGCTGGAATGCCTTCCCCCTTTAAGTATGGCTCAGAACATTCCTGGTTGTCGACTATAGCATTTGCATGCCTCTTGCATACGGTCCTGTGTTGGAGTTGCTGTTGAAACTCTAATCTTTGCTTGGAGTCTGGTGAAGTATACCTTGTTGTTTTTTCATTCCCTTTTTTGTATTTGTGTTCTCCCTACACACATATTGTATCTTCATGATTGTTAGCTGTGTGTGCTATTTACTTTATCCTTGTCTGTCTTTATCTGTGGGTTCCATAATGGTTAACCTCCTGGTGTCGGAGTTGGGGGTTCAGCTAAGATCTGGACAGGAGAAAGGGACAGGTCAGAGACAGGAGAGAGGGGTAGTTCAGGGGCCTAGGTTCCTATCCTCCTTGTGTCCCTAAGCTGCCCGTGACATCACATCGCCTCTACTCTGTGTTACCAGCTGGAATGTTGATTATTTTTTCTGTGACATTGTTTTAAAAGGGATTGTCCACTACTAGGACAACCCCTTCTGAATTGACGTATTTCCACCAGTTAACATAATAAATTCTGTACGCACCTCCCATTTCACCGCCATTTTGCTTTTTGGCACACTAAGTTGCAGTTTTCATTTTTACGATTTTGGGGTACAAATAATAAATACTTTTTATTTTATTTCCAACTGAAAAATGGAACTTTGGCATTTCAATTCTTCATCTTTTTGGCACTTACCGAAGACAGGCGCGTAGCTGACATCACGCTGATTGACAGCAGGCTCCCCAATCAGGTAGCAGGTAGCCAGCTGTCAATCAGCGTGACATCGGCTATGCACTTACTTCCGCAGTGCGGAATAGAAGCCGCCGCTCTTCCGCTCTGCTCTGTTTACCGCGCCATGCTGCGTGCACGCTTTGTGTCAAGGATGAACAGTGGGGACTGACGCCGGCACAACAGGCAGTTAGGTGGCAGCTACCTGCATGTCAGTGTTTGGGCACATTTTGTTTTCTAAAAATCCCAGATAACCTCTTTAAAGGGTTGCTGTTGACTTTTAAGTTACCTTTACACCACCACTGCGTGTAGCAACTGCCTGCGATCGGATTTTTGTCACTGTACCTGAAATGCTACGAAGTTGCGCGTGTAATTTGGGAAAGTGATCGGGTTTCTCGCAATTGCTCCTGATAGCTGTTTCTGAGCCGTGTTCTAAAATCCAAGGCAACACAAAGGGAGAATTGCCCTGGTATTGGCATGTAAATGGGGGACAGGGATGGAATCAGCGTCGCCTATGACTTCCCAGGGGCGTGCCACAGCCTCATGGATACCACACCCCATCAGCGATGATTGGTGGTGGCTACTGTGTTTCCATTGGCTATCCCTTCACAGGGCGCCATATTTAAAGAGCTGTCCATTCACACTCCACAATTGGAATGGCGTCATGTATTAGTCAGCCTTCCTGCGCAGGCTGGCCAATCATGACGCTATTGCGTTGTCCAATCAGCGTGTTAGGGTCACGGAATACACAACTATGTCACGCCTATGTACTTGTGGCGCGAAAGATGTACGCCCACATTCCCTTAGTGGTTGGGCGTGTGAAGCAGCGACGGTATTCAACAGTAAGTTATCCGTAAGATCAGTTTCAACTTCCGGGGAACCATGATTCCTTGAGTTGACGACACAATTGCGGCGTGTACATGCGGCATCGGTCGATCGTTAGCAACTGTTAAAAACGTGCACGCGCACGTACGGTTGTTACCGATTGCTAGTGTTAGTGGTGGTGTGTAAAGGTGCCTTTAGAATTGCTACTCCAATATGTGACACTAGAGTTCAAGTCTACTCCTCTCTGAAGAGACATTTGCATATAGGATATTTTTAAGCAGATTTTCTAAAAACGGATCCTCAAAAAATGTTGTGTGCCACGGCCTTATATTCCAAGAGCCCATTTTTAACATTTCCATTGGGTCCTTTCCAAAAATATAAGACTTTTTGATTATTTTCTCACTCTCAATAAAATGTAATGTAGAATCCTAAATATTGTCAGAACTATAGAGAGGCGCTCCATCATACAACGCCTTCGAATGTGTTTTGCGTAGCTTCAACGAACAAGCATGGAAGTGATTCATCACTTGGGCAAGAAGTGAAGATCCAAAGACGTAGTCAACGAGTATATTCATTTCTTTATTATTTTTCAGGTGAGATTCACTTTCTGAATCTTAGCAATTGAGATTTTCCGAGAAGAGCCGCTGCTTCTTATCTCCGTAATCATTTTTCTTATTAGAATATGTCGAATGTTGGCGCTCGCGACTGTACAATAATAAATCAAATGCAAATCAGTTTACTTCTCATCTATGGATTTACATAAAAGAAGCCCCAAGTAGTTGTGCTTGATTCTGCAAATGTGTTGTTAACCTATTTGCCATAGGGAAGTAATCTGAGGTCATCCTTGTAAACTAGCAAATAAAATATTTTCACATCACTGCCGCCTTATCTGCTCTTCTTATCCTTACAAGGTCCTATATTCAAAACATATCACATTTTTTTCTATATGTCTTATGCAACAAACCGATTGGCAAAAAATGAAAAAAAATTAACTCAGAATTTTATGAGCCTACAAGCTTCTATGTCTTGATCTCGAAGGACGTCAGACATGCTCTGAGGCTTATCGTTTCAGACCTATCAGCTTTTTGGGCTCAGAGTCATGTGGATACACAATGTATTATCATTCCATAGACACTTTATGTGATGTGATTTGCTGTATTGCAAATATGTATGCTGTGGCTTTTAGTTCAGCAAGTTTAAATAATGAATTATGCTGGTGCAACGGCCATAAGGGCCTAGGGTACTCTGTAACTGGGCAGGAGGTCTTTTGGGGAAGTCACGGTGGCGGTCGCCTGGCTCCATGGCCCTGACCGAGCATGAAAAGGGGGCTATTTACAGAGGATAAAACAGTCCTTCATGACACCACCTGTGGTATCTAATCAGGGATGACCAGTGCTGCAATATGGGCTCCCAGGGGATAGATGGATGAGCAGCACGGTCCTGTGCCCCGGTCATGGCGGCGGCTCCGACCCGCCCGACTGGTCGGTGTTGGTGACGATCCCACCACAGCGTGCGGGGTCTGGATGCCCCGACTTCCTCATCGCTGCTGGCCTCATGCCCCTTGGGTTCATCCTCCACGGAGTCCGGCTGGCTAGATAGCTCCTCGTTCACAGCCTCCACTACCACGTCAGACTCTCCTGTGGAACTCTCCTGGACTTCCTCCTCGGGCTCAGCTGGCGCCTCCAGGTCCACTGGCTCAGCTCCGATCACCTCGACCTCCTCAGCAGGCACCTCGTGGACCGCTGGCTCAGTGCGGGGCCCGGATGCTCCGAGTTCGTCGTCGATGACAGGTTGCGGGTCAGATGACTGGTCTCCACTGGTAACCTCGGACTCAAGCGTGGCCTGGTCTCTTGCCCTCAGCTGCAGCTCTGGATCTCTGGTCTCCCTCCATGCAGCCACCGGGACAGCTCGTACCACATATCGACACTCCAGTGCCTGAAGACCTGGTCCAAAGTTTCACTGAGCTGGGGAAGAGATCTTTTAGGGCAGTTTCCCAGAAAGCGTCGTCCCCTTTGCAGGGCAGGAATTAGGCAGCATCTGGCTCAGCAGTGCCAGGACTGCTTGCCTCCTCCACCTCGCGGGCTGGGTTCTCCTGGTTAGTTTTCGCCATTGCTCCAAACCCATGGACCACACCCATGTATCGCCTTTGTTGTCTCTTCACTGCCGCACCCTTCTTGCCACCTCTTGTAGCATCCAGCAGGAGCACTTTAATCTCTGGCCTGCCCCCTTGATTTTCCAGTAGCAATGGAGACGGGCATGCAGTTTCATGCCTCTGGCATGGCCCTCCCATGATGAGGGGTTGAGGCACGCCCCCGGGCATGCACATGGCGTTATGTCTCTGACCCCGCCATCTTGGGGCCCAACAACAAAGTTCAGTTTAAACAACATTCAAGGTTTAACTGGGCACGGGATCCTGTTTGTGATGCCAAAAGCAGACCTGCCCCAGGGCCATGGGGTACCCGGTTCCGGGCATTGTAGTTCACAGGGGATTGTCACGGGGCATGTTGCCTGGTCCCATGGCCCTGGTGGTCGCTGAAAAGAGTCATGAAAAATAAAAATAAAAGTGTTTTGTGATGCCACCTACGGCTCCTTTAACAACATTCAGGAAGCTATAGTCCTGCTGAGGATCTGGAACTAACAGGTGTTGGTGATCCCAGAGAGGCAGTTTCCTAAATAATGGACTTGCAGGAGTTATTGAATGGAGCTGAGATTAGCTCCTGTAAAGTAATCATATGCCTAAAAGGGACTATGTATATAATGTCAGGCGGACGTATCCGCCACTGATTGTCATATCAAGGTTCCGTTGATGTACATAAAATGGACTGTTTATATTATGCAGTTTATGATGTAATAAACCAATGGACTTTGTTTTACACCTACTTGCCTCAATTCCGCTACCATATGGGTATCCCCATACCATCAGTGAGCAAATTGCTACCAGAAATGTTGCATTGATGAGACTCCGTAGACTTGATTCAGCAAGTAATTTTAGCCAGTTTTTCGGCATAAAACTGCTTGAAATGCTGTAGAATTTTCATACAAATAACAGTTTTCATGCTGAAAAGTTGAGTTGGGAATTCTCAGGCAGGATGGAGCCATGGGAAAACATATCCAAGGAATTTATTCTAATTTTCGCCACAACGGTGGCATAAATTACGGCGTAAATGTACTCCAGCCCCTGCTTGGTGTACAAGTTTGGCGGTGGTGCATAACAGTGGAAAACTTCAACAAATTCATTAAGAAATAGAAAAAATAGTTCAGCTCATCCCTCTTCGGTCTTCCTTTGGTCTCAATAGTTCTAATTCCCGGTGCTTGGCCCATGGTCATAGATGGCAATTAAGCTCAATCAGGAATTTCTCATGGATCCATGAGTAAGGTGTGTAGCCGAAACTCATAGGTTTGTACCCTGGTGGTCTATCTCCCCCCTATGCTGCACTAATTTTTAAGCTTACTGCAATAAAACTTGCTTTTTTATCATATCCCTGCTTCTTGTAGAGCTGGATTCTTTTTTCTGATTGAAATTCATTAAGAGGTTCACAACTCTTATTGAATTTGGTACATTTTATTCCATTGCTGTCTTCATTAAAGGGAAATTGTCAGCAAGATCAAACCCACTAAACCCCCCTTCGTGCAAAAGGCACTGGCCTTACGTTCAACTGCGCATGCGCCACTCAACCATGATGTGTACCTGGATCCACCAGGCCTTCTCAGTGCTCCTCCTATAGGCATATATTGTGGATGGGCAACTCACAATGCTGAGGCCTGTGCCCTTATCAGGTCATCTTAGTGTAAAGAAGTGAGAAAAGTGGTGACTTAAGGAAGCCCTAGACTTCCTAACCATTGCTAATGGTATGCACTGGATTTTCCCCAGCATGGGAAATAAAACCTATCTCAAATAAACTACATTTGACCCGACTGGTTCCTGTACAGACCCTAGCGGACTCTGCGCAGGCTGGGATAACCCTAGCTGGAAAAATGGGAGAGCACAACCTGGCTGCCTAATACGGCATTGAATGTATCATGTACCTCCTAATGAAGGGAAGTAGCACAGCACTATAACCCTAACTAGGGAAACTGTGCAGAGATAAGGGAGATCCTAGGGTGTGGAAACATAAAACATGCATCGGTTGAAAAAAGGAGAAATAATTGCGGAAAGAAAGATTCAACCTGATGTTGGAGACAGTGGACAGATAGAGAGAGGACCTGATGTTGGAGACAGTGGACAGATAGAGAGAGAGGACCTGATGTTAGAGAGAGTGGACAGCTAGCGAGAGGATCTGATGTTGGAGACAGTGCACAGACAGAGAGAGAACCTGATGTTGCAGACAATGAACAAATAGAGAGAGAGGACCTGATGTTGGAGACAGTGGACAGATAGCGAGAGGACCTGATTTTGGAGACAGTGGACAGATAGAGAGAGGACCTGATGTTGGAGATAGCAGACAGATGGATAGAGGACCTGATGTTGGAGACAGCAGACAGATAGAGAGAGAGGACCTGATGTTGGAGACAGCAGACAGATAGAGAGAGAGGACCTGATGTTAGAGAGAGTGGACAGCTAGCGAGAGGATCTGATGTTGGAGACAGCAGACAGATAGAGAGAGAGGACCTGATGTTGGAGACAGCAGACAGATAGAGAGAGAGGACCTGATGTTAGAGAGAGGTGACAGCTAGCGAGAGGATCTGATGTTGGAGACAGTGCACAGACAGAGAGAGAACCTGATGTCGCAGACAATGAACAAATAGAGAGAGGACACGATGTTGGAGACAGTGGACAGAGAGTGAGATGATCTGATGTGGACACAGCAGACAGAGAGAAGACCTGATGTTGGAGACAGTGGACAGATAGAAAGAGGACCTGATGTTGGAGACAGTGGACAGATAGAGGACCTGATGTTGGAGACAGTGGACAGATAGAGAGAGGACCTGATGTTGGAGACAGTGGACAGATAGAGAGAGGACCTGATGTTGGAGACAGTGGATAGATAGAGAGAGAACCTGATGTTGGAGACAGTGGACAGATAGTGAGAGGACCTGATGTTGAAGACAGTGGACAGATAGTGAGAGGACCTGTTGTTAGAGAGAGTGGACAGATAGTGAGAGGACCTGATGTTGGAGACAGTGGACAGATAGTGAGAGGACCTGTTGTTAGAGAGAGTGGACAGATAGAGGACCTGATGTTGGAGACAGTGGACAGATAGAGAGAGAACCTGATGTTGGAGACAGTGGACAGATAGAGAGAGGATCTGATGTTGGAGACAGTGGACAGATAGAGATAGTGAGAGGACCTGTTGTTAGAGAGAGTGGACAGATAGAGGACCTGATGTTGGAGACAGTGGACAGACAGCATACGGACCTGATGTTAGAGACAGCAAACAGATAGAGAGTGGACCTGATGTTGGAGACAGCAGACAGAGAGAGGACCTGATGTTGGGTATAGTGGACAGATAGAGAGAGGACCTGATGTTGGGGACAGTGGATAGATAGTGAGAGGACCTGATGTTGGAGACAGTGGACAGATAGCAAAAGGACCTGATGTTAGAGACAGCAAACAGATAGAGAGTGGACCTGATGTTGGAGACAGCAGACAGATAGAGAGAGGTTCTGATGTTGGGGACAGTGGACAGATAGCGAGAGGAACTGATGTTAGAGACAATGGACAGATAGAAAGAAGGCCTGAGGTTAGAGACAGTTGACAGGTAGAGAGAGCATCTGATGTTAGAGACAGTGGACATATAGAGAGAGGACCTGATGATGGAACCAGGGCTGTGTAGTCAGAGTCCTGGAGTTGGTGTCCATTTTAGTAAATTCGGAGTTGGATTCTGGATAATTGAGGTGTCTGAGTCGGATGCTTTGCTTACTGACTTCACAGCCATGTTTATGGAGTCTTAGTCATGTGAGTCGGTCGACAGGGAGGGGGCACTCGGATACCGGGACATATGGTCACTTTGATGGGGATCACGTCTGGTTGGTTCCTGGTTCCGTGCCCTGGACCTTCAATGGCGGGGATGGTGGGGGATGATGATGATGGATGGGGGAATGGTAACGTGACTCCACCTGTGGTACCTGGTTACATGGATACCAGCGCTGCAGCCGGCCGTTGAGGTGATGGAGGTGCAGCTCAGAGTAGTACAGCTCCCTACAGGTGGAGCTTTACCTCAGGGCAGCAGGGTGGATGAGGGGAGTAGTAGTAGTGGTTCTACTGTGAACGCTACAGGCGGCGGCGGGGAAGCAGGCACATACAATTGTTTCTGGTTTGATACGTTTTTACTGATGTCCGGTAACAGGCTCGGTCCAAGAGAGTAACCAGGTTGTCGGTGCAATTTGCGACGTTCACCTTGGAGAGTTGTGAGGCCTCCTCTGTTAGTGCGTGCGGTGATTGGGGTAAGCTCTGCCTGTAGCTGAACTTGCCGCTCTTTCTCCCTCTCAGGGTGCTATTCCATAACCGACAATGAGGACCTTTCTGTGGGATCCCTATTCTCTGCTTAGGTCCCTGGTCCTTTACTTGGTCAGCTTTGAGTATCCGCTTTTCTTTACCTCAGGTGGATTAGATCCTCCTGGTCTGTCCGGGCTTTCTCTGCTGCACGTAAGATTATTAGCAGAATCGGACTCCGGTGTCCGGGTAGGCTTAAGGGAAACCAGTCTGTTCCCTTCTTCTTTTCTCCTGCTCCTTCACTGGCCTCCACCCTCTCCCTAGGGCTCAGCAAAGCTGGGTCTATGTTCCCTGGCCTGGGCCTTGCTTGATCCCAGCAACCAGCTCCTTCCAGTACCTTCCTCTTTTGCTGTCTGACTGGAACTGCCTGACTCCTCCCCTCAGGCCTGGATCCTTATAGGGGAACTCGCTTAAGGCAACAAGTAGAGCTCCCCCTCCAGGTCTGGGGTGGAAGGTGTTGTGTGCTGTGTGTACCAAGGTGTATGTCTCTCCTTGCACTGGTGGGTCCTGTGGCAAAACCCAACAGGGGTGCCACACATAGAGTCAGAGTCGTGTCCAACAGAGATAGAACCTGACGGTAGAGACAGTAGACAGATTGCGATATAACCTGTTGTTGGAGACAATGGACAGACAGTGATAGGGCCTACTGCTGGAGACAACCAACAGTTACTGCTGTTCGAGAGATAAACAATGACCGATGCGTTGGGTTTGTTTGATCGGTGCTGGTCTCCGTTGGGGTTTGAACTTATGAATATTATTTTTTTTTTTTTTTTTTTTTTTTACATTTTCTGCTGCCAGCCAACATTTTTCGTAAGACTCATACAGTTGACAATTGATTTTTCTTTACTAAACAGCAGCCTTATTATAAATCCTCGGGACTCGAACAGGGAGGAGAACATAGTTCTGGCTTTGGAGTTGAAGCTACTTTGAATAGATAGCGTTTGCCATATTTTGGTGGAACACACCCTGTACAAGCTTTTGTTTGGTCCTGGTGGAAGGCATTATGTAATTAATTAGCTCCCCTGAGTGACTATACTTCAGAAGAGGTTGGAAGTGATATGCCTACGAGGGCCTTTTTCTTGTGTGAAGGCCTCGGGACTTTTTGCTTCGTGAACTTTTGATCTATCTTTGTCAACAACAGATGAAAAACATCAGACGCCGCCGTGGTCATGAGGATTTTTTTCCCCCATCCTGAATTGGTTCAAATTTCAATGGAGATGCTAATGTGAATTTTAAACAAAGGTAAAATCCTCATTTTCAATTTTTATACACATGAAAAATAATAATAAATAAATTAAAAAATATTCTCAATTATTACATCAAATGTAAATACTATATCGTATATACAGTTTTAATATATTATTTCATTATTTTTATTTAAAGGTATTACTTTCCACACATTTATTTATCTTTACTATAGCGTGAATTTTTAATTAAATAGCATTTTTATAAGATAAATACAGCATCCATCATCATTTCCTTCCCAAAAAGTTTTTTTGCAGCATTTCTTTTCATTGCTTTTTTTTCTACAATTGTTTTATGGGTTTTTACGGTATAATAAAGAAGCCAGGACAAAGTCTAGACCATGCTGGAAGTATACAACGAAAATGGCAAAATCTGTGGAATAAAAACACCTAAAAAAAAATAAATAAATAAAATAAAATCCTGCTAAATAAAATGTTGGAAAAAAGATGGCAGAACAAAAACAAAGCTGCCAATGGGATGAGATCTTGTAGCCTTTAGGTTGTGTACCCATGATGAGTTCTTGGTAAATTTTCAATGTTGCCTATTTTTAGGCCGGTTTCACACCACGGTGTGATCAGGTGTCCGGTGTGAAAGGTGTGAGTCCGATTTTGCACTAATGCATGCCTATAGAGCCGGATAGGGCTGATGGTAGCTATTTGCCATCCGGTTTTGTCCCTGTCCAGCAGCATCAGGCTGCATTCGGTTTTTGTCCCGGACACAAAAACGTTGCTTGCAGCGTTTTTGTGTCCGGTGCAAAAACCTGCACAAATCGGATCCTCCGGGATCCGGTCGTCCCCTAACATGGGAGTCTGTGCGCTGGATCCAACATAAAATCGGATGCGGCTCCCGGACCCGGCTGCTGAAGTTTAGCAGCGAGTGGTGCTAAACTTCAGCAGCTGAGAGCTCACCGCCTGAGACTTCAGAACCGGTATAGAAACTTCAGGAGCTGCAGATGCGATCTGCCGATTTTGGAAGAAAGCAGGACTGGAGGACAAATATGCCCTCCGGTTCTGTTCGTCCGGGGCTATCAGGTTCTGTCCGTTGTTTCCTGCAAACACCGACAGAACCTGATACACCACAACCACGGTGTGAAGCCAGCCTTACTGCCTCAAAAACAAGTACGCTACATTCTCATGATGAGTTTTAATGATGTTGAATGTCTACACCTACCTTGTGTCCCCAAAAATAAGACATCCCCCAAAATAAGACCTAGAGGGGGTTTTGTCAGGCTGCGAAATATAAGTCGCCCCCTGAAAATAAGATCTAACAAGTATTTTTCTCTTAAGTATGCACGTTTAACAGGGCATGTAGCTGTGTTTGTGTCTTTGTATTACAGTACCATAGCCCGCCCACTGCCCTTGTCCCGGTGACCACCTCTGCATCAATTACGGCGCCACTCTGAGCTCTGTGCCTCAACTGCGTAGATGTATGAGAAGCCACTGGCCAATCAGTGCCCAGCAGCCGCCAGACAATCAGAGACGTTACATGCGGGCCTCTGATTGGCCGGCGGCTTATGGCTCTGATTGGCCGGCGGTTTCCCATACATCTATGCAGCTGAGGCAGAGAGCTCAGTGCGATGCTCATAATAAATGCAGTGGTGGACCGGTGAGAAAAGGTTGTGTGTATGTGTATGTACGGTATGTGTCTGGTATGTGTCTGTGCGTGGGAGGAGTTTTTGTCTTTCAGGTACCACACTGGGGATATTGGGGGTTGCATGGGGATGATGGGGATCATGGAAAATTAAGACATTCTCTAAAAATAATACCTAGCGCATCTTTGGGAGCAAAAATTAATATAATACACTGTCTTATTTTCGGGGAAACAGGGTATTATGTAAATTAGGTTTTTCTTTTATTGTGTTTTTTACATGTGATTTTATTGTGTTTTTTGATGCTGGGCTTTTTGTCTCTTTTTGGTGTGTCATGTTTTAAATTAAAGAGACTGTCCATTAATATAATGTAGGTAGCTTATCCTTAGGATACTTCATTAATGTATCATCGGTTGGGGTCCGACAAATGGTAAACACTGCCTATCAGATGTTCATGGTACCAGTTGCGGCAGCAGAGGGAAGGAAATGCTCAATTCTGATGCTGTTCTGTCCTCTGATAGTGGCCGAGGCCGGTACTGCACATCCACCTCCTATTGATTTGGGGAGGCACATTATTATTTATTTATATAGCACCATTAATTCCATTCATGAGAAGGGGGTTACATATAAAATACAGGTATAGGTTACAGGGAACAAATTAACAATGACAGACTGGTACAGACGGGAAAGGACCCTGCCCTTGTGGTCTTACATTCTATAGGATGATGGGGAGGAGACAGTAGGTTGAGAGTTGCAGCAGCTCCAGTGGTGCTGAGGCGGCTGCATGGGGTGGTGGTGAGGTGACGTCTCCAGTGGTGGTGGTGGTGAGGCGGCTGCGTGGGGGTGGTGGTGAGGTGACATCTCCAGTGGTGGAGGTGAGGCAGCTGTGTGGGGTTGGTGAGGTGGTGTCTCCAGTTGTGGTGGTGGTGAGGTGGTGTCTCCAATGGTGGTGGCACATGTGTAGTAACCAGCTACATCCACGGTCAGAAGACAGAGCATCTCTGGAACTGAGCATTTCCAGCCACCTGCTGCCGCCGGCACCAAAAATGGCTGAACAGCGTTGATGCCGGGTGTCACACCCTCACGGATCAGACAATGATGATGTATCCTACTGTGGCGCCCCTGCGACCAGGGTGGCCACAGGTAGGAACTGCAGCCAGGCAGGAAGGTAGACAGTTTGTATAACAAACACCTCCAAAACACACATCCACTGACATAGACCCAACCTGGAGCCTGGGACTCTAGGCAGGCAAGGGTAGTAGGGCCAGTTATAAGTGGGTGAGGCGTAGTCATGGTAACAGATCAGTATATAAGGGAGAAACAGGAAGTAGTTAGCCAGTAGGCGAGTGCCGAGCAGCCAAGACTAAGAGGAGAAGGCCAGTGGGTGCTGACCAGAGTGACCAGTAAAGACAGGAATAACAGAAACCGGACCGGTGCCAGCGTGTCCGAGGAAGACAGTAGCGCTGACAAATTACTGACAGGAAAGACCCTCCTGAAGTACCTGGGAAGTTACACGGGAAAGAAGGAGCCCGGTGATCCCTTGTAAGACAGGGACACCTAAGGTTAGGCTAAAACTAGAGTGTTAGCTCTGAGGGGGACTGAAGATTCACACCAGCTCTCCAGACAAACTGACGGGGACATAGATTCCAGGTCTGTGTTCCTACTACTGGGTTTGGGGCACAGCAGCAACCAGGAGGACCCGACTTACTGCCCATAGACTTAGGGGGAAGCTACAATTGGGAACCGAGCTGCCGCTCCGCAATCCACCCAAAAAGAAGAGAGAGAATCAGCCTGGAAGGACACATAGAAAGAGTGAGGGTCTCAGAGTGATAACCTGGCTGCAGAGGGTTCAAGTGTACCGGAGTCAACTGTGTAAAGCCATTGGGAACTGAATTGTATCATGCACTGTTTGACTGTGAAGAATTGGAAAGTAAACCCGGTGAACTCTGCTTCAGTGTCCGTGTCTGATTCCAGGTATAGAGTACTGCTATTGCACCATTTTAACCCTGTCAGGAGCTGTACCGACCCGTGGCGGGCTCATCCACCTTGCTGCAGCATCCATCCATACTCCTGACAGAAGTACACTGCAGCGGTGGTCCTCTCATTGACCACAACCCATGAGTGGCGTCACAACAAATAATCCCCTGTAAATATCCCCCATTTATTGCAGAACCCGGGACATGGTCCGGACCAAGACCGCCGTGACATCCCCAGCAGTACCCTGGTCCGGTACCGAGTACCCCGTCCCAGTGGGCTCCACAACCACAGACAGGCAATCAATGTTGAAGTAGTGGACAACATCTTCAAGCTGCTATGTGTTGAATATTTCCTGGTATTTGGCTTTGACAAAACTTCTTTGTGTTTGGAATGCTTGTATTTTGTGAAAATGCATTAAAAATGTATGTGTGGTATTTACCGGTGTTTTTTCAGCATCTACTATATAATTGCCGTAGGCACGTTTGTGTCGGCCCCCGGCACGCCGTGGCTATGTCACACTGTGACGTCACCACGTGCGAGGCATTGCCCGCTACGCGGGCATTGCGAGCCGTCGCAATGCCCGCTACGCGGGCATAGCGACCCCTCGCCGCTGTCATCCCGCTCCGGAGCAGCTGCTGTCAGCACATGCTGACACAGTGCTCCGAGCCTGTGCCCCTGTCATCCCGCTCCGGAGCAGCTGCTGTCAGCACATGCTGACACAGTGCTCCGGAGCTGTGCCCCTGTGCCCCGCTCCGGAGCAGCTGCTGTCAGCACATGCTGACACAGTGCTCCGGAGCCTGTGCCCCTGTGCCCGTGTCATGCCCGCGCCCCCTGGTCGAAGTTCCGTCTGCCCGCCAGCCAGTACCGTAGCTAGCGGGTGGGCAGGGGGCCTAGCGCATCGTGCCACTCGGTATGAGGGGCCCATTGCCTCCACCCCCTGGGGGGCCCCGTGCTGACACCAGCCGCCCGCCGTGCGCTCGGAGAGGAGGGAGGACGGAACTTCCTGTCCGGCAGCTCTGCCCGCCCCTCCTCTCCTCCTACAGCACACGCACGCCGGCCGCGGTGAGTCTGCACACCCCCCCCACATCTGTCTGACAGCACCCCCCCGGTCCTCACATGGGGGTCCTGGGTGCTGATCTTGCCCCAGGGCCCGGAGCATGCCAGCTACGCCTCTGCGCTCCAGCCTCTGCCCTCCAGCCTCCGCTCTCCTTTCCAGCCTCCGCTCTCCCCTCCAGCCTCCGCTCTCCCCTCCAGCCTGTGCTCTCCCCTCCAGCCTCCGCTCTCCCCTCCAGCCTCCGCTCTCCCCTCCAGCCTCTGCCCCCAGCCTCTGCCCTCCAGCCTCCGCTCTCCCCTCCAGCCTCTCCCCTCCAGCCTCCGCTCTCCCCTCCAGCCTCTCCCCTCCAGCCTCTGCTCTCCCCTCCAGCCTCTGCCCTCCAGCCTCTGCTCTCCCCTCCAGCCTCCCCTCCAGCCTCTGCTCTCCCCTCCAGCCTCCGCTCTCCCCTCTGCCCTCCAGCCTCTGCCTCCAGCCTCCGCTCTCCCCTCCAGCCTCTCCCCTCCAGCCTCTGCTCTCCCTCCAGCCTCCACTCTCCCCTCCAGCCTCCCCTCTTCCCTCCAGCCTCCGCTCTCCCCTCCAGCCTCCGCTCTCCCCTCCAGCCTCTGCCCTCCAGCCTCCGCTCTCCCTCCAGCCTCCGCTCTGCCCTCCAGCCTCTGCTCTCCCCTCCAGCCTCCCTCTCCCTCCAGCCTCCGTCTCCTCTCCAGCCTCCCTATGCCCTCCAGCCTCTGCCATCCAGCCTCCGCCTCCCCTCCACCTCTCCCCTCCAGCCTCTCCCCTCCAGCCTCTGCTCTGCCCTCTCTCAGCCTCCGCTCTCCTTTCCAGCCTCCGCTTTCCCCTCCAGCCTCCACTCTCCCTTCCAGCCTCCGCTCTCCCCTCCAGCTCCGCTCTGCCCTCCAGCCTCCGCTCTGCCCTCCAGCCTCCGCTTCCCCTCCAGCCTCCGCTCTCCCCTCCAGCCTCCGCTCTCCCCTCCAGCCTCTGCCCTCCAGCCTCCAGCCTCTGCCCTCCAGCATCCGCTCTCCCCTCCAGCCTTTCCCCTCCAGCCTCCCCTCTCCCCTCCAGCCTCTGCCCTCCAGCCTCTCCCCTCCAGCCTCTGCCCTCCAGCCTCTGCCCTCCAACCTCCGCTCTCCCCTTTAGCCTCTCCCCTCCAGCCTCCGCTCTCCCCTCCAGCCTCTGCCCTCCAGCCTCTGCCCTCCAGCCTCCGCTCTCCCCTCCACGCCTCCTCCCCTCCAGCCTCCGCTCTCCCCTCCAGCCTCCGCTCTCCTCTCCAGCCTCTGCCCTCCAGCCTCCGCTCTCCCCTCCAGCCTCTGCCCTCCAGCTTTCGCTCTCCCCTCCAGCCTTTCCCCTCCAGCCTCCGCTCTCCCCACCAGCCTCTGCCCTCCAGCCTCCAGCCTCTGCCCTCCAGCCTCCGCTCTCCCCTCCAGCCTCTGCCCTTCAGCCTCCCTCTCCCCTCCAGCCTCCGCCTTCCCCTCGAGCCTCCGCTCTCCCCTCCAGCTCCTCAGCTCTCCCCTCTAGCCTCTGCTCTCCCCTCCCCTCTGCCCTCCAGCCTCCGCTCTCCCCTCCAGCCTTCCCCTCCAGCCTCCGCTCTCCCCTCCAGCCTCCCTCTGCCTCTCTCAGCCTCCAGCCTCTGCCCTCCAGCCTCCAGCTCTCTCCCCTCCAGCCCCTCCTGCCCTCAGCTCCGCTCTCCCCTCCAGCCTCTCCCCTCCAGCCTCCGCTCTCCCTCCAGCCTCCGCTCCCTCCAGCCTCCGCTCTGCCCTTCAGCCTCCGTTCCCCCTGCAGCCTCTGCCCTAAAGCCTCTGCCCTCCAGCCTCTTCCCTCCAGCCTTTCCCCCAGCCTCTCCTTTCCAGCCTCCAGCCAATCCCTCCAGCCTCCAGCCAATCCCCTCCAGCCTCCGCTCACCCCTCCAGCCTCTGCTCTCCCTTCCAGCCTCCGCTCTCCCCTCCAGCCTCTGCCCTCCCCTCCAGCCTCTGCCTCCAGCCTCTGCTCTGCCCTCTAGCCTCTGCCCTCCCTCCAGCCTCCGCTCTCCCCTCCAGCCTCCGCTCTCCTCACCCCTCCATATGCAATGTACAGTATCTACTATATAATTGCCGTAGGCACTTCCGTGTCGGTCCCCGAAAAGACCGTGGCTATGTCACTCTGTGACGTCAGCACGGCGAAGCATTGGCCGCGTAGCGGCCAATGCGAGTCGCTGGCCTGCGCGAGCAATGGCCGCGAGGCCATTGCTCGCGCAGGCTGAGTACGAGCAATGGCCGCGAAGCGGCCATTGCGAGTCGCTGGCCGAAAATCGAACCAGAGGCTCGGCCTCAAAGATAACGATTTACCGGTCAGGTAGCGCGAGCAATGGCCGCGAGGCCATTGCGAGTCGCTGCCTGAGCCGCGCTTCTAATTGGTCGGCGCCAGCGAGTCGTTACACTTGCGGCGCGCTTGCGGTAATCCTCATACAAAGTATAGTATTCTAGACACCCGATGCATTTGCATCGGGCTCACAGCTAGTTTTTTTCTAATATAAGTCTACGGTGAAAATCTGTCAATAAATCTTAGTATACCAATGAGAGTAAGTGACATGCTGTGGATTTGGAACTTGCAAATCAGGTTAAGCTGAGTAAAAGCCAATACTGTGCAATACCAAAAGAGCACCATACCCATAGTGAAGCATGGTGGAGGCAGCTTTATGTTGTAGGGCTTTTTTCCTTTTTTTTAAGAAGCTAGAACTGAGGCATTAGTCAAGATAGAGGTAAAATAGAAGCACAGAGGGAGGAGAATTCTATCAATCCATCCAATTGGATGTGCACATTGCCTTACAGTTCTAGCAAGGTAGATGGGACTTATCGAAATCTCCTGCCATCTGCACTTTGTTTTTATTCAGCCTAAGGCTGGCTTCACAGCATGGTTTTGGGAATCAGGTTTAGGTTTGAACCAGACAGAACCTGATCTGGTTTTGCCTCCCATATATCCCTATGGAGTCGGATTGGTCCAATTTGGCCTTCAGGTTTTGCGTATTCTGAACCGGATTTGTTTTTGTCCGGTTTTTCAAAAATCGGAGCGTGCAGCATTTTTGGGCTTCAGTAAAAAAAATCGGACAAAATCAGACAGAAACGGATCCAGGGCAATCTGGCACCCATAACATGGGAGTCTATGGGTGCCGGATCCGTGAAAAAATTGGGTTGTTTCCCGGATTCGATTTTTTTGCAGAGAGCATGCTCTGAAATCCTGGCGTTCTAACTTCAGCACCATGGACAGCAGTATTTCATGTACAGGGACCATGGACAGCAGCAGAGCAGACACAGGCAGACTTCAGCACCATGGAAAGAGGCAGAAAACGAATCCGGGACAAGATCCGGGACCATAATCGTTCACACTTTCTACACACCCTGTCCTGTCAGGTTGTGTCCGATGGATCTTGCAAAAAACAAGATCCACCCTAACAGACAAAAACCACGGTGTGAAGCCAGACTGAAATGAATTGGAGTGCGAGTTTCACACCGGCAAAGTGTCAATTTCTCTTGTGAGTTCACTGAGCTTTATATCCAGGTTTTCCCCACAGACTTATATTAGAAAAACACACATGCAATTTTAGTGCATTTCTGCCATGGAAATGCTGTAAAAAGACATAATATGCCCATAAAATTTTTTCAAAGCCAAATAGCAGGAAGTATGAAAACCATAGCAGCTTTACTTAAAGGGAACCAACCACCAGGTTTGAACCACCTGTGGCTGTGGCTGATGATTGGCTGCTGCTGTCACATGGGGTCAGTAGAGCATGCCCAGAGAGAGGATTTGGGACTTTTTTTATCTTTACCAATAATATATTTATTTTTGTTATATTTTGTTACTTTTCTGTGTTTTTTTTCACTTACTTATTAGTAGGTACAAAGCTGTTGGTATTCTGCGTCCCTCCATTATATCGAGCCATCGACTTACAGCACATTGGATCCAGTCCAAAAATGTTAATAATATTAAGGTTGAAAAGAATCCCAGTGAAGGGGCCGAACCTTCCGGTATTTGACGTATTAATCACACACGGTATAAATTGGGTTCAACAGGTTTGTTGGGTGAATTGGCAGAGCTAATGAGGACACGATGAGATCTTATTGGAGCGCTCACCGCCCGGGGACGTATGTGCCGCGTCGCACCTGATGAAAAAATTAGGAGACTTCAAAGCATCCGGGATTAGTGCTTTCACAGTGTTCAGAAATGGCCAAAGGGAAATTCACCAACTTATTACCCATATACAAGCTAATCCTCTTATCTACAAAATAGACCCGCATTCTGGAGCCATCACCACCGAGCAGTGCAGGAAGCAGATCTCATGTGTAGATGGCCGAAGACAGGACACCATCTCATCTGTAGACAATGTGCAATAATATACATTATTATTATTATTATCATTATACAACAGTCATACTGTACACACAGCAAATAAAATCACTATGCTTCATTTTGCATTAAATCACTAATTGGACAATTCCCAAGCATCCAGGACGCTTATTATTTTTATTTGCATTTATTATTATTATTATTATTATTATTATTATCATTATACAGCAGTCATACTGTACACACAGAAAATAAAATCACTATGCTTCATTTTGCATTAAATCACTAATCGGACAATTCCCAAGCATCCAGGACGCTTACTATTTTTATTTGCATTTATTAATTATTATTATTATTATTATTACTATTATTATGTATATATATATATTTATTTATATATTATTTTTTTTATTATTGATATTTTTATATGTACATATCTATTTATATATGTTCTATTCATATATATTTATATATTTTGTAAATATGTATTTATGTATATTTTATATATTTTTTATATATACGTAATTATGTATTACTTTTTGTATATATATTTAGATATGATTTTTATTACTATTATTATTATTACTATTATTATTATTATTATTATTATTATTATTAAACAGTTACACACAGTAAATAAGATCACTATGCTTCAAGCATCTAGGATGCTTATTATTTATATATTTATTTATATTTATTATTATTATTATTATTATTATTATCAATTATTATTTATATATATATATATATATGTATTTATATATATAATGATTTTGTTTATTATTGATATTTTTATATGTAAATATCTATTTATATATGTATTTATATATATTTTATGTATATTTTATACATACGTAAATATGTATTACTTTTTGTATATATATTTATATATGATTATTATGATTATTATTATTATTACTATTATTATTATTATTATTACACAACAGTTACACACAGTAAATAAGATCACTGTGCTTCAAGCATCTAGGATGCTTATTATTTAACTATTTATCTTTATTTATATTTATTTTTACTATTAATTATTATTATATTCATCTGTATAAAATTATTTTGTTTATTATTATTATTATTATTATTATTATCATTATTATATATATATGCATATTTATTTATATATGTTTTATGCAGATATTTTTACATATTGTATAAATATTTATTTACATATATTTTATATTTATATTTATATATATTATATTTATTGCTTGATTATGCATTAAATCACTAATTTGACAATTACCAAGCATGCTTTTTATTTATATATTTATATTTATTATTTTCAATTATTATTATTTATATATATATATATTTACTTATATAGAATTAGTATTCTTATCATTATTAGTAGTATACATTTTTATATATGTTGTATATATACATATTTTATAAATATGTATTTATATATGTTTTATGTACATAAATATTTATTCATTTTTATATATATTTATTTATATATAATTATTATGTTTACTTTTATTATTTTTAGTAATTATATTATAAATATAGTATTTAATATTTATATTATTATTTATGATTTATATATGAATATTTATTTATATATTTTATATATTCATATATATTTGACACGCCCACTCCAGGGTCGGGGTGCTCGGGATCCGGGCAGCAGTTTTTCTTCTCGTTTTTTCTCACAGGGACGGACGGGGACGAGATCCGGTCCCGTGACCCTGGGTGTGTATTCGTGACACCACCTGCAGTGGGCGGCCATGAGCACCCACCGCTGCTTCAGAACCTCTGGGGACGATGACCGGCAGCTTAGATGGCTTCGCTCCAGCACCTGGAAAGCAGAGGCACAACTCTCCCTCAAATAGAGATGTGCAGTACCGCTTGTGCTGGCCTGCCCGGTGTGGCACCACGTTCCCCCTTGGCAAAGGTTAGCTCACCCCCGAGCAACCTATTAATACACAAACTCACTAAATTTTTTTTTCAAATAACAATAACAATACACATTATTTTTCTTCCCTTCCGGAGGCATTGTTCTTGAACGTTCCAATAATAAAAGGCTCGAGACTCTCAAAGTCATTATAAAGAAAGTCAAAACATAAAATATTCTTAAAAAAATGTAGAAAAATATAAAAATAACACAACGTCTGTCAAGCGATAACCCCTAACTGGGGTTCAAAACAGTTCTTATTCAAACTCCTCCTTCGGCCTATACGATGACTATGGCGAGTAAACTATTTACATTTATACAATTCCGGTACCTAACTAACTAACCAGCTACATACAATATTTACAGGATTCAACATTCTAACTACAATTTACACTGACTTTCCAGGTCTCACTTTATGGGTAAGGGACGCTTGCCCGCAAACCATCCTCCCCACTCGAAAGTTCAGCAGTCTCTGTATATGAGGTCGAGGCGGCAGAATCTTGTACACCCGCAACACGTACCAGCCTCGACGTCTCATACACCGGGTGTAAGCTCTTCTCCGGGGTAGAGATCCTGACCGCGGTGTCCCTCTGGGAGATACGACTCAACCTCCCGTCTGCTGACAAAGACCTCCTGCGACAAGCCGTACTCTTTTATGAACCCCCAGCTATTCCGTAGGTGAAAGTCCACAACTACTCCTCGGTGCTGCTCCACTGGGTCGGGCATTAGAGTATTTTATACGTAGGCTTTCTCTTCCAAGTTAGCCTCCCACTGCTGTTGCCAGCGGTCTTGGCGCTGTTGTCGCTCTTCTTCTTCAGCAACTTGCCTTCGTGCCCAGTAGTCACCATCTTATCTGCTCTCTATCTTGCTCACCGCCTTGGCCGCAATCGGGCACTCTTCAGTTAGAATCTCATAGGAAGCCCAATGCACCTTCCTGCTCTCGATATCCAGGGTTTCTGCCATGCTCACGTATCTTTCTAGCTCAGTGGCATCACCCTCTGACTTCGGCACCTCTTTCGGCTCCGGGGTTCGTTGTTTATACCACTGGTACTGCTGCTGGTGGTTCTGAAGACTCTGGCACTTGAACTCGCTGTGCCAACTTTTGTAACTGGGACCGCTTGTAGGCGTTAGCGGCCCACAGATGCACACTGCTCACTAGCTGGCTCAGTTCTTTCATCGCTTAATTAAAATAGTTGAAATCGGTAAACTGTACCAAGTCTCTAGCCTCCCGTGTTGTATTGGGGGCTTTTTCGCTCTCTTCTCTGCCAGCCAGGGAATCCGTCCCATTGCTCGCCAAGATGCCTCTCACTCCATCCACCACGTGACTCTCTCTCGCTTTGTCTCAAGGCGGAGTTAACAACAACCCCTGGCAGGCCCCCTTGTATTTTCATTAGTACTCTGGGCGGGCCTGCTCTTTTGCACCTTTACCAAGGTGCTTCCCATGATGAGGGCCTAGACACGCCCCAGATCTACACGTGGCGCTCGTTCTTTCTTGTCGCCATTTTGTGAGCTAGTTCTTACACAATCTTTTAACAGTTCTTTAAGGCGCACGAGACCCAGTGTTACTGTGTGGCCGGAAGTACTCGGGAACCGGGCAGCAATTGTTCTTCTCAGTTCTTTTCATGGGGATGGACGGGGGCTGAGACCTACTCCCGTGACCCTGGCAGTGTCATTTAAAAAAGGGATAAATCGACGTGGATGACTGGGAAAAGGGGTATTCGTGACGCCACCTGAGGTGCACGGCCATGAGCGTCCGCTGCTGCTTCAGAACCTCTGGGACGATGACTGGCAGCTTACATGGTTTTGCTCCCTGCAGGTGGAGTGCATTCCCCAGGGCACCGGAATGGAGAAGTCAGTTCGCACCTTGACAGATGTTGGTTAGGTAATCAGCACCCCTGTGTTTCATGCGGCTTTTGCGACCAGTGGTCGCCGCTAAAAAAAGTCTCACACACCACAGCTGGAGTTCCATTACTTTTACTTAGTTGTTACATCATGGCTGCCGGGTGCTTCCCTTTGCCAAGCTCAAGTTCAGCATTGTCTCCAGAATCGGGATGGTGCTGTCGAGGTTCTGTTGCTGTTGCTGTCTCTCTCTCTGGTTATCTCGTTCTTTCTGTTTTATAGGTGTTCCTCTCTCTGGTGGTCCCTCAGCGCTATTAGCTAGTCTATCCGCTCCTCTCAACGCCTCCGCACACAGAGCTCAGGTACAGACAGCCACGGATGCTCAGTTGTACCCCTCCCTGGTACTGCTCCCTAGTTCGGCTGCCTTCTCCAAGTTGTGTTGGGTGTTCGGCCACAGCTCTCATTAGGAACTCGGGGCTTCCGGTTTCAGTGGTTCGGGTATACAGCATCCGCGCCGTGTTCAGGACCAGTTCCCTGTATCATCCACCAGCCCCTCCAATCTCTCACCAGATATGGTCATACGGGGATCTCTGTCTTGTTCTGTACCCCTGGGGCTCTGTCCTTCCTCCACACCCATTGGTCGTTCCCTCCTGGGCGAGCGTGGTTGTGCTCAAGCCCAAGGGAGCAAACACCTCCTTACTCCTTCACTCTTCTCTTCTCCACTCTTACATTCTTCTCTTTTTTCCTCCCAGCTACGCTTGGGTTCTCCCATTATGTCCACCCACTGTTGTGGGGTACTAAGTGTTGTGTGTGTGTGTGTGTGTGTGTGAAGCTCATCTGCACCATCCTAGCACCTAGAGAGCAGATGCACAACTCTCCCTCAAATGGAGGAGTGCAGTACCCCTGGTGGCAGCCTGCCCGGCGGGGCGCCACATATTCATATTTTATATATATATATATATAATTATTTATTTACTAGATGGCGGCCCGATTCTAAAGAATCGGGTAGTCTAGAATCCATATATAGTTTATTTACTAATAGTTACGGGAGTGCGGTGAAATGAATTGTGTGTATACAGGCGGCTCTGTGGGTAGCACAGTATACGGTGGCTCAGTGGTTAGCAGTGAGTGCGGTGGCTCAGTGTTTAGCAGTGAGTGCGGTGGCTCAGTGGTTAGCAGTGAGTGCGGTGGCTCAGTGGTTAGCAGTGAGTGCGGTGGCTCAGTGGTTAGCAGTGAGTGCGGTGGCTCAGTGGTTAGCAGTGAGTGCGGTGAGATTGGTCAGCGCAGCGGCGTGGGCAGAGGAGGCAGAGGACAGGGGGCAGAGGACAGGGGGCAGAGGAGGCAGAGGACAGGGGGCAGAGGAGGCAGAGGACAGGGGGCAGAGGAGGCAGAGGACAGGGGGCAGAGGAGGCAGAGGACAGGGGGCAGAGGAGGCAGAGGACAGGGGCAGAGGAGGCAGAGGACAGGGGCAGAGGAGGCAGAGGACAGGGGGCAGAGGAGGCAGAGGACAGGGGGCAGAGGACGCAGAGGACAGGGGGCAGAGGACGCAGAGGACAGGGGGCAGAGGACGCAGAGGACAGGGGGCAGAGGACGCAGAGGACAGGGGGCAGAGGACACAGAGGGGGCAGAGGACACAGAGGGGGCAGAGGACACAGAGGGGGCAGAGGACACAGAGGGGGCAGAGGACACAGAGGGGGCAGAGGACACAGAGGGGGCAGAGGACACAGAGGGGCAGAGGGGGCAGAGGACAGGGGGCAGAGGACACAGAGGGGGCAGGGGGCAAAGGACGCAGAGGACAGGACGCAGAGGACACAGAGGGGGCAGAGGACACAGGGGGGCAGAGGACGCAGAGGGGGCAGAGGACGCAGAGGGGGCAGAGGACGCAGAGGGCGCAGAGGACGCAGAGGACGCAGAGGGGGCAGAGGACGCAGAGGGGGCAGAGGACACAGAGGGGGCAGAGGACACAGAGGGGGCAGAGGACACAGAGGGGGCAGAGGACACAGAGGGGGCAGAGGACACAGAGTGGGCAGAGGACACAGAGTGGGCAGAGGACACAGGGGGGCAGAGGACACAGAGGGGGCAGAGGACACAGAGGGGGCAGAGGACACAGAGGGGGCAGAGGACAGGGGCAGAGGACACAGAGGGGGCAGGGGGCAAAGGACGCAGAGGACAGGACGCAGAGGACACAGAGGGGGCAGAGGACACAGAGGGGGCAGAGGGGGCAGAGGACACAGAGGGGGCAGAGGACACAGAGGGGGCAGAGGACACAGAGGGGGCAGAGGACACAGAGGGGGCAGAGGACACAGAGGGGGCAGAGGACACAGAGGGGGCAGAGGACAGGGGCAGAGGACACAGAGGGGGCAGAGGACAGGGGGCAGAGTACACAGAGGGGGCAGGGGGCAAAGGACGCAGAGGACAGGACGCAGAGGACAGGACGCAGAGGACACAGAGGGGGCAGAGGACACAGGGGGGCAGAGGACACAGGGGGGCAGAGGACGCAGAGGGGGCAGAGGACGCAGAGGGGGCAGAGGACGCAGAGGGGGCAGAGGACGCAGAGGGGGCAGAGGACGCAGAGGGGGCAGAGGACGCAGAGGGGGCAGAGGACGCAGAGGGGGCAGAGGACAGGGGGCAGAGGACACAGAGGACACGGGGCAGAGGACACAGAGGGGGCAGAGGACAGGGGGCAGAGGACAGGGGGCAGAGGACAGGGGGCAGAGGACAGGGGGCAGAGGACACAGAGGGGGCAGAGGACAGGGGGCAGAGGGGGCAGAGGACACAGAGGACACAGAGGGGGCAGAGGGGGCAGAGTACGCAGAGGACACAGAGGGGGCAGAGGACACAGAGGGGGCAGAGGACACAGAGGGGGCAGAGGACACAGAGGGGGCAGAGGACACAGAGGGGGCAGAGGACACAGAGGGGCAGAGGACACAGAGGGGGCAGAGGACACAGAGGGGGCAGAGGACACAGAGGGGGCAGAGGACACAGAGGGGGCAGAGGACACAGAGGGGGCAGAGGACACAGAGGGGGCAGAGGACACAGAGGGGGCAGAGGACACAGAGGGGGCAGAGGACACAGAGGGGGCAGAGGACAGGGGGCAGAGGACAGGGGGCAGAGGACAGGGGGCAGAGGACACAGAGGGGGCAGAGGACGCAGAGGACAGGGGGCAGAGGACAGGGGCAGAGGACAGGGGGCAGAGGACACAGAGGGGGCAGAGGACACAGAGGGGGCAGAGGACACAGAGGGGGCAGAGGACACAGAGGGGGCAGAGGACACAGAGGGGGCAGAGGACACAGAGGGGGCAGAGGACAGGGGGCAGAGGACAGGGGCAGAGGACAGGGGGCAGAGGACACAGAGGGGGCAGAGGACACAGAGGGGGCAGAGGACACAGAGGGGGCAGAGGACACAGAGGGGGCAGAGGGGGCAGAGGACAGGGGGCAGAGGACAGGGGGCAGAGGACACAGAGGGGGCAGAGGACAGGGGGCAGAGGAGAGGGGGCAGAGGACAGTGGGCAGAGGACAGGGGGCAGAGGACAGGGGGCAGAGGACAGGGGGCAGAGGACGCAGAGGGGGCAGAGGACAGGGGGCAGAGGACAGGGGGCAGAGGACAGGGGGCAGAGGACACAGAGGGGGCAGAGGACACAGAGGGGGCAGAGGACACAGAGGGGGCAGAGGACACAGAGGTCAGGGGGCAGAGGACAGTGGGCAGAGGACACAGAGGGGGCAGAGGACAGGGGGCAGAGGACAGGGGGCAGAGGACAGGGGGCAGAGGACACAGAGGGGGCAGAGGACACAGAGGGGGCAGAGGACACAGAGGGGGCAGAGGACACAGAGGGGGCAGAGGACACAGGGGGCAGAGGACACAGAGGACAGGGGGCAGAGGACAGGGGGCAGAGGACAGGGGGCAGAGGACGCAGAGGACGCAGAGGACGCAGAGGACGCAGAGGGGGCAGAGGACGCAGAGGGGCAGAGGACGCAGAGGACAGGGGGCAGAGGACAGGGGGCAGAGGACAGGGGGCAGAGGACAGGGGGCAGAGGACACGGGGCAGAGGACACGGGGCAGAGGACACAGAGGGGGCAGAGGACAGGGGGCAGAGGACAGGGGCAGAGGACAGGGGGCAGAGGACAGGGGGCAGAGGACAGGGGGCAGAGGACGCAGAGGGGGCAGAGGACAGGGGGCAGAGGACACAGAGGGGGCAGAGGACACAGAGGGGGCAGAGGACACAGAGGGGGCAGAGGACACAGAGGGGGCAGAGGACACAGAGGGGGCAGAGGATGCAGAGGGGCAGAGGACAGGGGGCAGAGGACACAGAGGGGGCAGAGGACACAGAGGGGGCAGAGGACACAGAGGGGGCAGAGGACACAGAGGGGGCAGAGGACACAGAGGGGGCAGAGTACAGGGGGCAGAGGACAGGGGGCAGAGGACGCAGAGGGGGCAGAGGACGCAGAGGGGGCAGAGGGGGCAGAGGACGCAGAGGGGGCAGAGGGGGCAGAGGGGGCAGAGGACGCAGAGGGGGCAGAGGGGGCAGAGGACGCAGAGGACAGGGGGCAGAGGACAGAGAGGGGGCAGAGGACACAGAGGACAGGGGGCAGAGGACAGGGGGCAGAGGACAGGGGGCAGAGGACAGGGGGCAGAGGACACAGAGGGGGCAGAGGACACAGAGGGGGCAGAGGACACAGAGGGGGCAGAGGACACAGAGGGGGCAGAGGACACAGAGGGGGCAGAGGACACAGAGGGGGCAGAGGACACAGAGGGGGCAGAGGACAGGGGGCAGAGGACACAGAGGGGGCAGAGGACACAGAGGGGGCAGAGGACGCAGAGGACAGGGGGCAGAGGACAGGGGGCAGAGGACAGGGGGCAGAGGACACAGAGGGGGCAGAGGACACAGAGGGGGCAGAGGACACAGAGGGGGCAGAGGACACAGAGGGGGCAGAGGACACAGAGGGGGCAGAGGACACAGAGGGGGCAGAGGACACAGAGGGGGCAGAGGACACAGAGGGGGCAGAGGACACAGAGGGGGCAGAGGACAGGGGGCAGAGGACACAGAGGGGGCAGAGGACACAGAGGGGGCAGAGGACGCAGAGGACAGGGGGCAGAGGACACAGAGGGGGCAGAGGACGTAGAGGACAGGGGGCAGAGGACACAGAGGGGGCAGAGGACACAGAGGGGGCAGAGGACACAGAGGGGGCAGAGGACACAGAGGTCAGGGGGCAGAGGACACAGAGGGGGCAGAGGACACAGAGGGGGCAGAGGACACAGAGGGGGCAGAGGACACAGAGGGGGCAGAGGACACAGAGGGGGCAGAGGACACAGAGGGGGCAGAGGACACAGAGGGGGCAGAGGACACAGAGGGGGCAGAGGACACAGAGGGGGCAGAGGACAGGGGCAGAGGACAGGGGGCAGAGGACACAGAGGGGGCAGAGGACACAGAGGGGGCAGAGGACACAGAGGGGGCAGAGGACACAGAGGGGGCAGAGGACACAGAGGGGGCAGAGGACACAGAGGGGGCAGAGGACACAGAGGACAGGGGGCAGAGGACAGGGGGCAGAGGACACAGAGGGGGCAGAGGACACAGAGGGGGCAGAGGACACAGAGGGGGCAGAGGACACAGAGGACAGGGGGCAGAGGACAGGGGGCAGAGGACACAGAGGGGGCAGAGGACACAGAGGGGGCAGAGGAGAGGGGGCAGAGGACACAGAGGGGGCAGAGGACACAGAGGGGGCAGAGGACACAGAGGGGGCAGAGGACACAGAGGGGGCAGAGGACACAGAGGGGGCAGAGGACACAGAGGGGGCAGAGGACACAGAGGGGGCAGAGGACACAGAGGACAGGGGGCAGAGAACAGGGGGCAGAGGACACAGAGGACATGGGGCAGAGGACAGGGGGCAGAGGACACAGAGGGGGCAGAGGACGCAGAGGATAGGGGGCAGAGGACAGGGGGCAGAGGACAGGGGGCAGAGTACAGGGGGCAGAGGACAGGGGCAGAGGACACAGAGGGGGCAGAGGACACAGAGGGGGCAGAGGACGCAGAGGACAGGGGCAGAGGACACAGAGGGGGCAGAGGACACAGAGGGGGCAGAGGGGGCAGAGGACACAGAGGGGGCAGAGGGGGCAGAGGACACAGAGGGGGCAGAGGACAGGGGGCAGAGGACACAGAGGACCTGTTAATCCCTTGCAGCCCGGCTCTCACCTCTGCGTCCCCTCCCGATGGTGCTGAGCGCGGTGTCCCCCGGTGTCAGCAGTGCGGAGCTGTGGAGACTGCGCTGTGCAGCATGATCCCGGGTGTCAGCCTCCAGTGTCAGCCGCCTCCTGTCAGTGCAGCTACTCCCGGCTGCCATGTGCTGCCGCTGCCACCTCCTCACTGGCCGGGCACCCGGGGAATGTGTGTGCGGAGAGCGGGAGGAGCCGGCCGCACACACTGGAGGCTCGGCTGTAACCCCTGCACTGCCGGGCGCCTCCTCCTGACAGTGTACTGATGTGTGGAGCAGGGGCTGAGGACATGATACATGAGGGGCGGCCTCTGGGCAGACAGCAATGGCAGAGGGTGGAGGGGAGAGGCTGCAGGGCACACGGAACTTCCGAGGTCGGAACTTCCAGTGCCGCTGCCTGTAGCCTGGGGCAGCCCGGCTACAGTGCACTGGATGAGCCTGGGCGACGACCATCACGGAAGTAGGCGTGGCCTTTCCCGGATGTGGGCTTCGGGTTTTATATATAAGATATGTTATTTTTTTACTTATATATGTTATATATACATAAATATTTATTTATTTTTATATAAATATATTTATTTCTATATAAATATATATTGTATATTTCTATATAAAGTAAATATATAATTAATTATACATATATATATATATAATATATATATATATATATATATATGTTATTTTTTTCATGTATATGAGTCGGTCGACAGGGTAGGGGGTACTCGGACACCGGGACAGGTGGTTTATTCAGTGGGAATCACGACTGGTCGGTTCCCAGTTCCGTGCCCTGGACCCCCCAATGGCAGGGGTGGGGGTGATGATGATGGGGAAAGGTAACGTGACGCCAAATGTGGTATCTGGTAATAAAGTTACCAGCGCTGAGGCCGCCGCTGAGGTGATGTAAATGCAACTTTGGTAGTACAGCTCCCCATAGGTGGAGCTTTACCTCAGGGCAGCGGGGTAGATGAGGGGAGTAGTATTCCTCACCTCGATGATGTTGTAGATGATGATGTTGCAGATGTTAAGGTACACAGTTGAACAGGGTTGGTAGCCGCAGATCTTGGAGGACTTTCCAGAGTCTGCCAGTGGTGCCTTCAATATGGCGTTCCTGGTCCTGTCCCTCTGCCTTTATTTGCCCCTCTTGAGCCAAGTCTCTAGACCTCGGGGTCTGTTACCTAAAGTCTCTTACTTGTTGGTGTCGTGGACCCAGCTGCGGGACTGATGTTGGGCTTCTTTAGGGGTGCTGTGGCTCCCTTCTGTCGGGCCCTCAGCTTGCTGATCTGCAGTTAGGGTTGGACCTTTTACTAGCTGCCTCGACTCCGGTATGCTGGTGGTGACCTGGGCCTCCAGCTGGCTCCAACCAGTCCTGGAGTAACCCCCTTTTTACTCGGGGTCACTCTTCTCCTAAGAGGCACCCTCCAGTTGCAGCCGCAGGGTCCACTGCGTCTGCCTTTGCTGCTCTCCTCACACCGTCTGCCTGACACTACTGTCACTCCCTGTCTCCCTCTCTCTAGGCTCCAGCCCCTGGGACCTACTGAAATCCAGTTCCCTGTGTTAAAGTGACCTACTGTTTAGATGCAGGGTGCAGACTCTGTAGGGTCATCCATATCCACGGCTACGGAGGCACTACACCTGCTGTTTGGGGTGCAGTACCTCCCTGGGGCGCCTTGCTATAGGGGCGCCACAAATATGTATACGGTATATATCTATGCATACATATATATATATATATATATATGGGGCAGCCCTCCAAGGTAAGCAGAAAAGTGGACTTTTTTAGTGCAAGGTGGTTTCAGCAAGCCTTTAGGTGTGATTGATATGGGCTTGCTGTACCTAAAACGTTGTGCCGCCTTGCACTAATAAAGTCCATGCTATTTGCTTACTTTGGAGTGCTGCCCGTTTTCATTTTCTACATATATATGTATATACTGTGTATGTATACCGGTATAATATATTATGTATATATATATATATACTGTATATATATGTGTGTACAGGGTGGGCCATTTATATGGATACACCTAAATAAAATTTGAACCTTTGTTGATATCAACTTCCTGTTTATGGCATATTAGTATATGGGAGGGGGGAAAACATTTCCAGATGGGTGGTGACCATGGCGGCCATTTTGAAGTTGGCCATTTTGGATCCAACTAAGAAAAACAATGGTGTGCTTGGTTTTAACGTAACTTTATTCTTTCATGAGTTATTTACAAGTTTATGACCACTTATAAAATGTGTTCACAGTGCTGCCCATTGTGTTGGATTGTCAATACAACCCTCTTCTCCTGCTCTTGACACACTGATAGCAACACCGCAGAAGAAATGCAGCACAGGCTCCTAGGATCCGCTGTGTCAGATGCTGCACATCTCGTATCTTCACAGCATAGACAATTACCTTCAGATGAGGGATGAGGCAAACTTTGTTGTGAATGGTGAAGTTAACAAACAAAACCAGCGCTATTGGTCTGACACTAACCCACAGTGGATAGATCCCTCCAAGACTGTTGGAACACAAACATTGATGGTATGGTGTGGTATAGGGGGTACAAAGATATTGGGGCCATTCTTCATCAATGGAAACCTCAATGCCACTGGATATCTGAATCATGCAGTAATTTGCTCAGCAATAAACACATTGCATGTGCAGTGGTCATGGGGCCAGGGTACTTGACTCTCCAGGGCTCAGCAGTTCAGGGGATGTCACGGTGGCCTTCCCTGGAAGTTGTGGCCGTGACCGGTCATTCAAAAGGGGAGATTTAAAGGGGAAAAGTTTATCATGATGCCATCTAAGGTTTGTGGTCAGAAATGACCAGCACTGCTTGTAATGGTCCCCAGGGGATAGGTGTTGTGGCAGCTTGATGGAGCACTCTCCTCACATGGAGCGTATACCTGGGATATAGTAAAGGTGGTGATGTGGATTATGGTCCTGAAGATCCCAGACTGATTTAGGGCTGATTCTCCTGTGCAGCTTGTTCCTCTGCCCGGCTGTCCAGCCAGCTGCAGATTCAAGTCCTCAGGTCTGGAGATTAGCAGCCGACTCCATTGCCCAGGTCCCGCTCTCTCCCCAGCTGCCTGAGTTCCCTAGAACTCACTCCGTTTTATTTCCATGCTGTTCTCCTTAACTCCTCCCTCCAGCCAGCAGATGGGGACTGCTCTATCAGCAAGCCTATTCCGTGCAGCATCTTCCTGTTCTGGATATTGTTGGGTGTGTGTTGGTGGTCTCAGCAAAGTTCCCCCTCTTAGCTGTGAGCATGATGATAGGTACCTATTAGATAGGTGCAGTACCACTGTGGCAACAGAACTGCAGAGGCGCCACAGATGTATGCAGCAAAACTATCATTCATATGACAGAAATCTCTTACAGACAGTGCAGGACAAAACATCTCCCCCTCCCAGCACAAGAGGACAGAGTGGATAGACAGAACACCAGCTTGGGTGGGTGTGGATATTTAAATAATACTTATACAGCAGCCGGGCTGTTCGGCTGTGAGTATAAAGGAGGGACTAATAAATCAGCTCCCTGCAGGGTCTGAAAATGCTTATAGCATGGAAACTAGAAAGTGTACAATAATGATTTTACATGTTATTAAAAGGTCTGCCCAGGCACTATTCAAGGGCAATATATTATCATACTGGAAAATGACCTCACAGAGTCTCTTTAAACCAATTCTTCTAAAGTATGAGGTCTCTTGGCAACAAAATTCCAATTGGATTCAATCCAATAGTAGGATTTAGATGTCAACAAGTTAATTGCTTCATGACCCCAAAGCTCGAAGGCTCCTATGCCTCTAAGGGTTAATTGTAAATTCAATTTACTACCACATTTCAGCAATAGCTTTATCCTCTGTAGGTGCAGTGTCTGGTGTGTGTGCATTATTGCTAAGTACAGAACTTGCCTTGTTAGACCGGTTAGTCCCGAGGGTACAGGGTCTGTCTAGGAGTTTATCAGGCTCAGCCCGATGTGCTGACTGTCTGGACTCCTCCACTCTCTATGTAGTGTAGACAGATGTGCTTGTAAGGCCAATCTCTTGTCAACACAATTATCTGATTTTCACAACTTTAACCTGTCCAGATCAAAAGCCGGCTTGACATCAAAGCAAACTCATTAATATAAGATAAGCAGACGGCCCTTCACTTAGCCCAAAGGGCAACTTTCTGTTTAAGATATTGTATCTAAAAATAAGGTATGTGCTGATTTTTTAATATTTATTGTTGTAAGACTTTTTTTTATAATATTAAGATTTTTTTTTTTTCAGGGGGGTAGGGGGGGTGGAAGTGGTAAATGGTGGAATTTTAGTTGAAAGTTTATTGGATTATTCACTTTTATTCTCGCTAGGATACTTCATAATTGTCAAGGAATCAACCTCTTGGACTATTACCATTAGTGATGAGCGAGTAGGAAGATATTCAGGGTCGGAGAGCGCTAACCGAATACTCTGAACTGTTTCAGTATTCAAATCAGAGTAAGATCCCCTTTTCTCTTGCATTGGATTTGTTACTCGTTCAAAGCATACGGTTAGAGCTATCCGAACCCGAATATCTTACTACTCACTCATCACTAGTTGCCATTCTTTAGAATAAAGAAGCCACAATGCTAATTGAGTCTTTTTCAAGCTTCCCTTCTCAATGTGGGCTCCTGGTCATCTACTGTATATGTCCTCAAGGCAGTTTAGTTCACCAATATGGTGTGAAGCCACTTCTTCAGCTATAATGGTACTTTCTGAGCCTGTAGAAGATCAAATAAGTTGTGCTGGTGGGCCATGAGAGGTCATTGCCACTCGTTCACAGTTCACCAAACTGCTGCACAACCAACCCTACCCTCTCTTAGTGTAACCTTGCCTATCATTTGTAGACTGTGAGCCCATACAGGCAGAGTCCTCTCTTTTCACCTGCCATATCCTCACCCATCCCTTTTAGACTGTGAGCCCCGTGGGCAGGGTCTTCTCTCCTCACCCTCTGTATGCTCACTGATCTCTTGTAGACTGTGAGCCCTTGTGGGCAGGGTCCCCTCTCCTCACCTACTGTATCCGCATCCATCCCTTGTAGATTGTGAACCCTCATGGGCAGGGTCTTCTCTTCTCACCTACTGTATCCTCACTCATCCCTTGTAGATTGTGAACCCTCATGGGCAGGGTCCTCTCTTCTCACCTATTGTATCCTCACCCATCCCTTGCAGACTGTGAGCCTTCATGGGCGAGGTCCTCTCTCCTCCTGTACCTGTGTAAGCCTTGTATCGCTCATAAATATTGTACTTGTCTATGTCTCCCCTTTTCACATGTTAAGCCCCATGGAATAAATGGTGCTTATAATAATAAATAATAATAATCATCACAGATCTGCCATGAATATCTAAGGAAGTGAACTTACTGTTGTGTTTCCTAGGACAGCAGTTCCATTATTGTATGTCATGTGTCCTGCATCTTTGTAAATACTGTCGAATTGCAATGTATAATGTTGTTTGTGGTTACCAGACTCTATGGCAAGTACCAGTTAAGTAATTGGGATTAGCCCACAATGGGAGGTGTTAGGCAACTAGAGAAAGTGATGGATTTATTATTTACTGGGACTTTCATAAATGAAGATAGCAGTTAATGAACAACTGTAACAGGTCCAGGGAACTGGACTACCAAACAGGAGTGACTGAATTTAACAGGGTCCAGGAAGACGGACGGCTGGCAATCGGACCTCAACGAGCTTACATTTCCTTTGTGCAGTGGGTCTGAGAGGTCCAGTATGGGAAACAGTGATTTTCCCACTGGGTGATTCCCTGATCATCTGAGAGTATAGGACCTGAATCTGACCATAGTGGTGTATTCACCTTGATACGCCTACGATAACAATTAGACAAAGGACTAGTGTGGGAGAATAGAATGACTTTGACGTACTGCTTTGTGGTTCGGGACTGGTTTATGCTGAAACAAGCATTGCATGTGTGACCAGGGACAATCCACATAGAAGTGAAGGTGTATCTAGAAAATGCTCACTGTTACCAAACTGTCCGCAATCCTAGGCAAAGTGATAATGAAGAACTGTTCAGCATAGTTTTATGAAGTTAAGAAAGTTGAGGATTCCTTTCGAAATCAGTTAACATTGGTACTGCCAGCCAGTGCTTTAGATCATGTGGTTCCTACAACAGCGTATCACTGGGACAAACCAAACCAAAGGTTAATTGGGTGAGTAATCCGCGCCACCTTATCATGAAAATGACCACTGAGAATCATTGCAATGTGGCTTTTATATTGCTAATTCTACGCGTTTCGGAGCGTTATCCTCGTTCCTTCGGTTTCCTGATGAAAGAGCGAGGGAACATCCTGAAACAGTAGAATAAATAAAGCCACCATTGCATGATTCATCCCAGTGGTCCTTTTCATCATACCGCAGAGTGGATCACTCACACAATTATCTGTGGTTGTTTGCACGTGCACGTGGATTGTGGATCCTGCAGCAGCCTTACATGTGCTTTATAGCGGTTGTGTGTCACACAACCATTCCAGATGATGCATGTGACTTTAGTCACATCACAACAGCGTACTATAAAGATAAGACTCAATATGTGCTTTTGGTTTTTCCCTGGCCCACAAGATCCGCCCTCGCTGCACCATTCTACATATGCAAGGTATCTAGGCTAAGATTCGGGGCTTATTTTTGTATGACCATCAGGGCCAAATTTATCCAATCGGTTATTTGCCTATAGGCGACAATGGCAAAAGAGCAAATGGTAAAGGCAGCATATATGTATTAAAACATATATGTTCCCTCTGCATCAATGTAAAATCATGAGTAATCTATGGGCAGACTACAGAATTGGTCAAGGTGGTCAGACACAATAGAAGAGTGTTGGATGAACTGATAATTTTTGCCAGGTTGGCCAACCAACTCTGTTGAATGGGGTCATCGTGACTTGAGATGTTGGGGGAACGAATGATGTTTGCATTTTGGAGCTGAGTGTACTTGTGTATTGGGTGATGAGAGGTAATAGCTGAAGGTCAAACAACATCAGTAAAGGTACCTTACACACCGCAACAACTGTGGAAACAACTGGTAATTGAGACAAATGTATTTCAACGCCAAATAACCGAGTAGCGGTGTAAAGACGTTGTTGCACCTACTTGCGGCACTGTTTCAGAGCAGTGCTCTAAAACAGGTTGATTTCAACCGATGGTAGCGGCTGTATCGGCGTGTAAATAAGGACAGAGGTTGTTTCGACACTTGCTATCTACCTGGGCGTGACCAGCTCCGGGAAACCACCCTTCGCGATCATTGGAGAGCTCCTGCTTACGATGGTAGTCGTGCATGGCGGCATATTAAGGAGCTGACAGTCACACTACACAATTGCTCGATCGTCATGTATAGTCAGCTCCTGCGCTGGTGGCAATCATGATGCTATTGCTTGTCCTATCAGCGTACGGATTCTCGTAATCCACAATTCTGCATGCCTATGTGTGTCCCTGCTGCACCAGGTTCCATATTACCTTCGGTAGCGGCATGTAAATGAGTAGGTGCTTACAGAAGTAACTTTAAGCACCGGCGTGTATCCAGAGATAGATTAAACCTTCTGTAGAGCACCATGTACAGCGTGTAAAGGCGTATCGTGTACCGTTTGCAATCGTTGTACGTGCTCGTGCACGGAAGCACCCGTTGTTTCCACCATCCTGTACGGGGTAAGGTACCTTAAAGGTTAGAAGTTAACTCCAAGGTCCTTTGCATGATGTAGAGGGTCATTGTATAAGTTCCGAAACGACCCACACCAATAACCTACCTGTTAGCTTAGGTCTAAAATTCACTGTGCCTGGAGGCTTCGGGGATGTGCTTCCAATATTTATTGATGGCATTTTAATTGTTGCCAGTCTATAATTCTGCCTTGTATCCACCATCATTTTCCTACTTTATTTTTACTGCTGATTGATTTGACCCTTATCATATTTCTCATCTATTTTTCCTCCGATCCTTATACATATTTATATCCAGTATACACATTGGCCGTATGTGGTGTATAAAATCTATACATTCCATTGTTATTGCCTGAGGGACGGCGTTAGGAACCCTATCTCCGCTCCCCATGATAAGACAATTTGTCAATCTTCACATTTTTAGCAAGTTTTACCAGTCCGCCCAATGATAATATCATTAATTAAAGAGATAAATAGAATTAGCTAAGTTCCAATTTAGACAGGGAGAAGACACAATCCGAGCTTCAGATGACACATAATTCTATTAGCTTCGTCTCTAGAACAAGAAATGACATGTTTATGTGTGTGTAGACCCATTAAATTGGAGGCATTAATCAGTAATACTCTCGGGTTGTTGGGTACAAGCGTTTTCAATTATTCTCGGCTTTGAGTCTCATGTACATAATTGACAAATGTAAAAAGAAATGTATTATGCTTCAGTTAGTAGATATTTTCAAGAGAACTGACATTATCTCCAAGCAGGATATATATTTCCAGGATGGATATTTATGGCATATTTTTCAACGTTTGCTCTTGGTCCTGCACCGATATATAGAACGGTTGGTGAATACGATGATAAAAGGCCAACTCCAAACCCTTGAAGTTCATGGGTGTACCCAGGATCAAAACTAGGGGGGGGCAAGCCATGGTCGTTCAGGTTGCGCCCGCTTCTCGTACCATCACTGCGCAGCAGCACACGGGCCGCTAAGGGTCCCGTGTGTTTCACTGAGCCTCCTGCTATCCACTGCCGCCCCCCTGCGCATCCTCTTACCACAGTGGTGATGCCGTGTGTTGCACAGTGGAACGAATAAAAAGCAGGAAGCACAACCTACTCCTAGTGTGGACTAGGCGGCACTTCCTGCTTTTATGCGTTCCACTGTGCAACTCTCGGCATCACCGCCTCCTCCTGTGACTTCAGTTTTGGGAAGCTGCGGTGGAACCAGGAGAGGTAAGTACAGATTTTTTTTTAAGGAGTACACGCTGGCCAGAGGAGTATGGGGGGGGGGAAAGGGGTTGGCTCACCGTTGCTGCATTATACTGTATGGAGAATTATGAGGCTGTACTGTGCTATATGGAAGGCTGTACTATACTAAACACAGGACTGTGAGGGTGCATTATACTGTATGGAGGGCTATATGAAGAACTATGGGATGCATTTTACTATATGGAGTACTATTGATGGTGCATTATACTGTATAGAGGACTATGGATGAATTATACTATATGGAGAATTATGGGGGTGAATTATACTATATGGAGAACTATGAGAGTGCATTATACTGTATGGAGGTGCATTATAATGTAAGGAGGCATACGAGGCTACATTATACTATATAGAGGATAGTGGGGTTGCATTATGATAATTGAATGACTATGGGGTAGGGCTGGGCGATTTTGAAAAAAATCAAAATCTCGATTTTATTTAAACCTATGGACGATTTTCGATTTAAATCTCGATTTTTTTTTTGCTTTTTTTTTTTTTTTGCTTTTCTTTGATGAATAAAGAGAGAAAAACTAAGAGGTACCGTATATACTCTTGTATAAGCCGACCCCCCTACTTTTGCCCCCAAAACCTGGGAAAACCTATTGACTCTTGTATAAGCCGAGGGTGGACCCCAGCACAGGTATACAGCCCCCAGCAGTGTAGTATATAGGCCCCAGCAGTGTTACAGAAGCAGCCCAGCGGTGTATACAGTAGCAGCCCCAGTGGTAGTATACAGCAGCCCCAGCGGTGTATACAGCAGCAGCCCCAGCGGTGTATATAGCAGCAGCCCCAGTGGTAGTATACAGCAGCAGCCCCAGTGGTGTACACAGTAGCAGCCCCAGTGGTGTACACAGTAGCAGCCCCAGTGGTGTACACAGTAGCAGCCCCAGTGGTGTACACAGTAGCAGCCCCAGTGGTGTATATAGCAGCAGCCCCAGTGGTGTACACAGTAGCAGCCCCAGTGGTATATACAGCAACAGCCCCAGTGGTGTAACACAGTAGCAGCCCCAGTGGTGTACACAGTAGCAGCCCCAGTGGTGTACACAGTAGCAGCCCCAGTGGTAGTATACAGCAGCAGCCCCAGTGGTGTATATAGCAGCAGCCCCAGTGGTGTACACAGTAGCAGCCCCCAGTGGTGTACACAGTAGCAGCCCCAGTGGTGTACACAGTAGCAGCCCCAGTGGTGTACACAGTAGCAGCCCCAGTGGTGTATATAGCAGCAGCCCCAGTGGTGTACACAGTAGCAGCCCCAGTGGTGTATATAGCAGCAGCCCCAGTGGTGTACACAGTAGCAGCCCCAGTGGTATATACAGCAACAGCCCCAGTGGTGTACACAGTAGCAGCCCCAGTGGTGTACACAGTAGCAGCCCCAGTGGTGTATATAGCAGCAGCCCCAGTGGTGTACACAGTAGCAGCCCCAGTGGTATATACAGCAACAGCCCCAGTGGTGTACACAGTAGCAGCCCCAGTGGTGTACACAGTAGCAGCCCCAGTGGTGTACACAGTAGCAGCCCCAGTGGTGTATATAGCAGCAGCCCCAGTGGTGTACACAGTAGCAGCCCCAGTGGTATATACAGCAACAGCCCCAGTGGTGTACACAGTAGCAGCCCCAGTGGTGTACACAGTAGCAGCCCCAGTGGTGTACACAGTAGCAGCCCCAGTGGTAGTATACAGCAGCAGCCCCAGTGGTGTAATATAGCAGCAGCCCCAGTGGTGTACACAGTAGCAGCCCCAGTGGTGTACACAGTAAGCAGCCCCAGTGGTGTACACAGTAGCAGCCCCAGTGGTGTACACAGTAGCAGCCCCAGTGGTGTATATAGCAGCAGCCCCAGTGGTGTACACAGTAGCAGCCCCAGTGGTGTATATAGCAGCAGCCCCAGTGGTGTACACAGTAGCAGCCCCAGTGGTATATACAGCAACAGCCCCAGTGGTGTACACAGTAGCAGCCCCAGTGGTGTACACAGTAGCAGCCCCAGTGGTGTACACAGTAGCAGCCCCAGTGGTGTATGGAGGACACTGGTGAGTGCACCAGCCCCAGACTGCAGTGATTGCTCCCTGCACGGTCTATGGAGCCTCAGCGGTGCACACACTGACCTGGAGCCTGGGGATGGTGCCGATCACTTCCCGCACAGTGCTGCAGGCTGCTCCGGTCTCCCCCATCTCTGGACTGAGCTGCCATGTTTCCACCGACATTGCAGTCCCATCCGCCGGCCGTGCACCGGATTACGGCTGCTGCACTGCGAGCCCCCGATCCGGGGAGACGCTCCCCATGTCTGCCGCAGGTCACACGGCTCCCGGCTGCGGCGCCACAAGTCCCCTGCCTCCTGCCAAAGTCACATTGTTTGCGGCATCTACCAGGCGGAAGTGTGGAGGCGCACTATGTCATTATCCCCGCCGCTGCCGCCCTGTATACCCATGGGGGGGCGCCATTTTAAATCGAATTACACGATTTTGAAAAAATCAGAATCGTGGCCACATCAGGGGGCGAATTAATCTAATTAATTCGATTAATCGCCCAGCCCTACTATGGGGGTACCTTATGAATGGGGGACTATGGGATGCATTATAATACATAGAGGACTATGGGAATACATTGTAATGTATGGAGGAATGTGGGGATGCATTATAATAATTGGAGGACTATGGTGGCAGAGGAGGAGGACCATATAAACCATGATGGGGGACATATTCCAGGAGAAAGGCCATATACAGCAGGATAAGGGACATTAACACATAATGAAGGGGGAGAGGGGTCAATTTCAGACTCTTTATAGGATTTAGAATGTTACACGGGGCCCATACATCTGACCAACATGCACGTGGAAGGTGGGGGGCCTAAATTGCGCACCTGTGCCCATCAGACTTGTTACGCCACTGGGGAGCCCTATGGGGGTCGGGGGCTGTATATGACATGGGAGCCCTATGGGGGCTGTATATGAGATGGAAGTTCCATCTCTCATATACAGCCCCCCCCCCCCCATGTCCCATAGGGCTCCCGTCTCATATACAGCCCCCCTTAGAGCTCCCATATCATATACAGCCCCCTTATAGGGCTCCCATATCATATATAACACCGCCATAGGGCACCCAAATCATATTCAGCCCCCTCATAGGGCTCCTGTATCATTTACAGCCCCTCCATAGGGCTCCCATCATGAGAGCCCTATGGGGGGGTTGTATATGATACGGGAGCCCTATGTGGTGGGCTGTATACGATATGGCAGCCTTATGGGGGGGTTGTATATGATATGGAAGTCCCATATCCCACACAGCCCCCTTAATGCCCCATAGGGCTCCCATATCATATATAGCCCCATAGGGCTCCCATGTCATATACAGCCCCCCCCATAGGGCTCCAATAATGGGAGCCCTTTAGGGCTCATATATATGAATGATATAGGAGCCCAATAGGGATGCTGTATATGATATGGGAGCCTATGGGGGGCAGGGGCCAGGGCTGTATATGACATGGGAGTACATGTCATCTTATATACAGCACGCAGCCCCCCACATAAGGCTCCCATATACAACCCTCTGGCCTCCCATCACCCCAACCCCCCACATCACTTTTTTTACATACTTGATCTATTTTTTAACAGTCAGTCGTTCTCTTGATGTCTTGCCTCTGACTCTTCACTCACTCTGTCTTCACTTGTAGCTCGCCTTGAGCTCTTGGCTCCAGCCTCCCTCCTCACCAGACCAGGCCAGCAGTGTCCCCAGAAGGACCCCACTCCAGCTTGCACCGCAGCCGCAGCCTGGGACTCAGCCTCAGCACTCAGTGCAGTCCCCCTGCTGGCCTGCCAGACAGTGCCTGCCGAGCTGATCTGCAATCGGCAGACACTGTCTGTGTCTGAGGCTGCTGAGGGCGCCCGGAGATGTGATTATCCACCCTGCGCCCTGCCATGCCTGCTGGCTGCTGCAGCTGCCGGCCTGCCGCCGGCCCCCATGTCACTCACGGGCGGCGCACTGTGCCTCTGTGCCGCTGTCATGTCAGTGTGACAGTCACACACAATAGGTGCCAGGTGGGGTCCGCACAGTGCCGCGC
Source organism: Allobates femoralis (assembly GCA_033576535.1). NCBI lineage: Eukaryota > Metazoa > Chordata > Amphibia > Anura > Aromobatidae > Allobates > Allobates femoralis. Next base: position 11,049,663 of record JARQOC010000001.1, read on the forward strand.
TCACCCGGGGTGCCGCTGTCATGTCACAGTCACAGTAGTGACAGTACTACAGTAGGTGCGCTCACCCGGGGCAGCCTCTTGGGGGGGGCACCTGCCCCCCCCTGCCCCACCTGGGTACGCCCATGCTTGAAGTGTTTATTTGTATGTTGAAACGTGTTGGCTTATCGCTGTTATCTGAAGCCGATTTCTTTCAGATGATGAGGGTCTGACCTCTGGGACACAATGGAGTTGTTGTAATGCCGGAGCTCTGCACTGTCCGGCCTCCTCTCAGCAAGGACCTCAATGTACTCACCTCCTCTGCCGGCAATCTCTGTCTTCCACTCATTGCTCTCCTGGTCTATTCCTGTTCTTCAAACACCAGGGCCTGCGCATGTTGCGCAGGTCTCTTGTCAAGATCCTTAGGGCACGCACCCACTTCCCGCATCCTAGAGGGCCAGTGTATGTGTGGCGCCCCTGCGTCCAGGTGGCCACAAAAGGGAACTGCAGCCAGGCAGTTAGGACATGGTAAACACTACACCCTCACAGCCCACGTCCCCACGCATAGAGAGGGTTCACATCCAGCTCTGAGGTCAGACACTATATGAGACCAGAGGGTGGTGTGGATGAGGAGTGGGTTGGGCACACCAGAAGGTCAGGTGACTGACAGTATATAGAGAGGGGGAGGAGTGAAGGAAGTTAGTAGGCTGAAGTAGCTGAGATGCAAAGACCTAAGAGTAAGCCATGGTGCTGAGATGTAAAGGTTGAAAGAGATTGCACGTCCTGGAAGAGCCTAAGCTGAGGAGCGCAGACCCGTACTGAGCCAATGCGAGCCAGATGGGGGGGAAAGCCCATCCAAGATGCTGAAACCACCAGAGTGTGTGACAGACAGAGAAAGGGACGGTGCAACCCGTGCCCTAGACAGCAGCTGAAGCTACTAACAGCAGGTGGAGAAGCCCTCCTAGATACCGAAGGAAACAGAGGAAGGAGCCTGGCAGAGCCTCATGCTAGAGGACTGTTGCAGGCTGGGCTAGAGCAGAGTGTCAGCTCTGAAGGGGACTGACGATTCACCCGGTAATCCCCAGATTCACTGACGGGGAGCTTTAGTTTCAAGCTGGAGTTCCTAACCCAAAGGACAGGCAGTTCAGTGACACACTAGGACTCACAGAAGCCCGAGTCACCGCTATACTGTCCAGCGTCCGCATACACCCGTGTAAGACGGAGAGAGAGAGTAATAGCCCGGAAAGGCACACTTAAAGACTGTGTGAGGGGTCACAAGGAGAGAGGAGCCTGGCTGCAGGAGAGAAGGGAACCCGGAAAGGGAGTAGAAAGCAACCGTGTACTTGAACTGTGAATAACATGTAACTTGCTTGAAGAAGAACAACTTAAGTAAAGCTTTGGAAACCCTGAATTCCTTGTCAGACTCTATCTGCAGACCCTCTCTCCCATACAGGCTTGCACCAAGAAGACCTCAATCTGCAGAGCCACAGCCTGTCAGCACCAACGCTGAGGAGAGATCCCTGCAGCCTGCCAAGTAAGTGTACTCACACAGACCAACAGACTTTTACCCTTACTGCCCCGGGGATACAGTTCCCCCCACTGGAACTATACCATCCCCGCTGCCATTCCATCACCCCCGGAGGTTCTGCAGCAGCGGCGGCCCCATTACTGGCCGCACCAAGTGGGTGGCGTCACCCGTGACATATCCCTTGTAAATAATCCCCTTTTATTGTGCTGAGCCAGGGACACGGTCCGGACCAGGCCACCAGTGACATCCCCAGCAGCAGATCGGTCCGGTACCGAGTACCCCACGTCCCTTGGGGCTCCACATATGCACTCTAAAAGTGTTCCCATCCTGTAGCTGGGAGTCACTGGGTATTTAGGGCACCCTCCCCTATAGGGCAGTGCCTGGGCAATTAGGTTCTTAGTGTGTCAGTTCAGGCTCTAACACCAGTCTGCTATCTGTCCCTGAATCCTACCCCATCTTGCCTATTTCCAGTACCTATTCCGTTCTGCCTGTCTTCAGTACCAACTCCATCTTGCCAGTACCCACTCCATCCTGCCCTCCTGTGCCTGATTCCTTGATTCTTGGGTCAGTTGCTGCAGTACAGGGAGTGCCTCTGTGTGTGGTACCTGGCATCTAGCTGTGGCCCCAGGCCATCCTCACCCTTGCAAGCTCTGGTGGAGACCCGGTAGAAACCTAGTCATGCTCCTTCAATGTCTTCTGGCACCCGGCATAGTTGGCATTTCCTTTTCTGATTAGTCTGCGACACTTACCATGTGATGTCAATGCAGGAGACTTCAAAAAAGCCAGGTGCCAGAAAGAGCAAAAAAAGAGGTCAGGAACTAGAAGACAATGCAGATGGCTGAGTCAAGATCACAACAGTGACTGGACTGGAGATGGCAACCTTTATTTTACCTATTTTCATTATGCTCTTGGGTTTGGAGAGAAGGTATAAAAGTGTACATACGACTAATATTGAATGATTTCGATTCAAGTTGACTTTACTTGAAAAATGTATAAATTCTGTCCAATTCTAATTCAGTAGATTGACTTAAACTCATAAAAATGGCAGCTAGGTGAGGGGGATAAACATTTTTTAAAAACATACTCTACGACCCTCACTTCTTAAGTACTGTCACTGGCTTGAGCATCACTGGGCCATCTTCAATGTCTTCTGGCACCCAGCACAGTTGGCATGTCCTTCTCTGACTAGTCTGCAATACCTGTCCTGTGATGTTAACGCAGGAGACACCAAAATGCCAGGCGCCAGAAAGAGCTACAAAAGATCCCAGTAAATGAAAGACCTCAGAGATGGCTGAGAGATTACACCGATGAAGTGAGCTTAACTGGGCTGTCTTCAATGTCTTCTGGCATCCAATATTGTTGGCATTTCCTTTGTTGACTAGTCTGCGACACCTACCATGTGATGTCTATGCAGGAGACACCAATAATGCCAGGCACTGGATAGAGTGAAAAAAGATTTCAAGAAGTGGAAGCTGCGTGAAGATCACACCGGTGACTGAACTGAAAAGGTAACATTACCGGAGACAGGGTTCACAGTGAGACAGGTGAGAGCTCAATGAGTATTAGTGAAAGACATCGAAGATGGCTGGGTGAATATCACATTGGTGACTGATCTGAAGAAGGCAAGTGGATCGGAGACGGCCTACACAGTGGGACAGGTGAGAGCCAGTTCAGTATTACTGGAACATATTGAAGGTGGCTGTGTGAAAATCACACCGGTGACTGGACTGAAGAAGGCAACTGGATCGGAGACAGGCTGCACATTGGGACAGGTGAAGGCCGGTTAAGTATTACTGGGAGACATCGGATATGACTGTGTTAAGATCACACTGGTGACTGAACTGAAGAAGGCAATTGGATCGAAGGCGGGCTGCACAGTGGCCATGTGAGAGCCAGTTGAGTATTACTGGAAGATATCAGAGATGGCTGGGTGAATATCACACCGGTGACTGATCTGAAGAAGGCAACTGGATTGGAGACGGGCTGCACAGTGGAACAGGAGGGACAGGTGAGAGCCAGTTGAGTATTACTGGAAGACATCGGAGGTGGCTGTGTGAAAATTACACAAGTGACTGAAATGAAGAAGAAAACTGGACTGGAAATAGCCTGCACAGTGGGATAGCTGAAAGCCGGTTGAGTATTACTGGAAGATATCAGAGATGACTGCATGAAGATCACACCGGTGACTGATCTGAAGAAGGCAAACTGGATCAGAGACGGGCTGCACAGTGGGATAGCTGAAAGCCAGTTGAGTATTACTGGAAGACATCGGAGACTGAACTAAAGAAGGCAACTGGATCGAAGACAGATGCACAGTGGGACAGTTGATACCCACTTGAGAATTACTGGAAGACATCAGAGATGGCTGGGTGAATGTCATACTGGTGACTGGACTGAAGAAGGCAACTGGACCAAACACGGGCTGCACAGTGGGACAGGTTGAGTATTACTGGAAGATATCGGAGATGGCTGGCTGAATGTCACACCGGTTACCGAACTGAAGAAGGCAACTGGATGGGAAATGGGCTGCACAATGGGACAGGGTAGGGTTTTATTTTAAATATATATTTTTACTTATGTTCATTATGCTCTGGGAGACCTAAGGGCATAAAAGTGTACATATGATTACCATTGAATAATTTTGATTCAAATTGAATTTCCTTGATAGATTTGAGTGATTCTGTCCAATTCACTCATCACTAACGCACAGTTTTTAATAACAGATGGGGATGTGGGGCAAGTGGTAGGGTTTGCGCTTTGCTTCACGTTCTCGCTATTCCGCCTGACCTTACCCAGAATTCTCCGCCGCTCTTTGTCTCCTCCATCTTCATTTTCTGGGTATAGCTGACAATGTAATACACATTGTTCAGCTGATTATAATTAAAAATATCAGAATAAATTAAAGTCCTCAGCTTGACACGCAGAGCCATAACTTTGCCTTCAGACATTCCTCTCTAATTAGTTAATTAATCCTAATGCAAATTATAAGCAATAATTAGTCAGCCAAGCTTGACAGAAAAGTCTGCTGACTTCCAGCTGAAAAGGATTTCAGAATCCAGTACAGATCGTCTTAAGGTGTCTTTTGTTTGATGGCTTCCCGTCTGTATTCTTCTGGAAGGGATGCGAATCGCGATGATTGCCGCTTGTTTTAAAGTCATTAAGTGTACACAGATTTGATAAACATCTGCATATGTAATTAAAATATGGAAAAGGAGGAATATGCTGTTCAAATCAGCAACGTGAGCCATCCATCAACTGGCACGTTCTTTAATATATCTAATAACCTAAATCTGTATTCTCCAAGGACTCCGGAGAACTAACAAAACAGTTGAAAATTGGACAACTTGACCTAAAAACATATCAACTTTCTACCAGAAATGATGCATTTGTCTAAGGCTTGTGTTTGCTATTGCAATTTATCTCCATTGAAGTTAATGGAGCTGATCTGTAATACCACACCCAACCTATAGACTAAGGTGGCGCTGTATTAAAAAGAAAACAGCCATCATTTTACTTTAACTACATATAACACCCATAGTTTACAAATGACCTGCACATATGATAAATCAAATGTAACTAAATGAATATAATACAAAGTCCGACCTGCACCGCCACCTCTGGGCACCACAGGTCAATAAAACGGGAAATAGCGTGTGATCCAGACAAATAACCTGCTCTGGTGCATAACACCTCCAAAGGAGCTTCCAATATAATGTATCAACAATAGAAGGCATGAGGTTGCACTCACCGGAGGTATTTCTTCATGCGCGTTATTTCAGCAAGGATTCAGGCAGGCATGTAGGAGGATGCAGGATACAGATGGGACTACTGCCGTTTCGCACACAAGTGTGCTTCAACGGGTCCACTCAGAATCCCCAGTCAAAGATGTAGGCTGCAGATGTAAAGACTACCTTGCCATGTAGAACTAGCCTGCATTCAGGACCACAAATTGAATCAATAGAAGACCAAGTAACAGGCCAGTATATCCCACCAACAGACATAAAACTTAAAGAGGTTGTCCACTAGCTAAAGAGTTTGACCCGGCAGGGTCTGACACCTTTCATCTACGCCAATCAGCTGTTCTCAGTGATGGAGGTGGCAGTAGATGGCTGGAAATGCTCAATTCCGAGCTGCTCTGTCTTCTGATATTGCCGTTGACCCTATGAGTGGACCCGTTGTGCAAAATGGTTGTAGTCCCATCTGCAGCCCCCATCCTCCTCATCCGCCTTAATCCTTGTTGAAATAAAGCGCATGAACAAATACCTGTGAGGAGTGCAGCTTCATTCCTTCTATCGTTGATGCATTACATTGTAACTAAATGTTCAACTCAAAAATAGGCTTCGACAAAAAGGCTGGTTTTAGAAGAATTCCCGCTCCCTGATTTTTAGCCATTGACCCATAAACAAGGATCTGGATTTTTCTTCAAGTGCTCGTAGAGTGAAGAAAGCTGAAGGAATCAACTTAACAAGCTGCGTTTTGAACCAGGGGATCACTAAACAAGGACCGAACCCAATAACAAAGAGAGGAAAAGTTGGGTCAAAATCCAGGAGAGTTACGCAAAATCTATAGGCGAATCATAGGTTAAACCATCAGAGGTGAAACCAGAGAGGGCACCCAGAGGTAAAATTTAAAGAGTAGGAAAAAGTTACTTTGGTCAGAAGTGGTGATAATCAGTTTGATTTGTGCTGCCCTTTTCCAGCATCCAGACAGGTCTCCTTATGGCAGTCGGGTCATCACCTTTGCAGCCAGCATCCTAAACCAAGCATCTTTCGTGCCCTTTTCGCTTAATGGGACCCGCAACATCAGGACATTGAAGGGGTTGATTAGAGACATAGAATCCCAAAATGCCCGGCCATAGATGCAGGCTGCAGATTTGAAGACTGCCTTGCCATGGAGGATTAGCCTGTCTTCTGGACCCCAAATTGAATTGATATAAGACTAAGTAAAAGTCCAGTATATGGCACCAGCATAAAACTTAAAAGAGGTTGCACACTACCTAAACATTGATGAGCTATCTTTAGGACAGTCTGATCCAGTGGGGTCCGACACCTTGAACCCCTGCCAATCGGCTGTTCTCTGTGCCGGCGATGGCAGTAGGTGGCCTGAAATGCAGTTCCACAGCTGCTCTGTCTTCTGATAATGGTCATGGCCGTATACTGCACATCTGCCCCCTATTGATTTGAATAGGAGGCGGACAACCTTTCAATGCGTTGTCCACAGTTGGGACAGCCCCTTCTTATTCCACATTTCAGAAGGGGTTGTCCTATTAGTAGACAAGCCCTTTAAGTTTTAGATCTGTTTTGATGCCATATAGTTGACTAACAATTCAATTTGTGGTCCAGAATCCAGGCTACTCCTCCATGGAAGGTGGACAAAGGCAGTCTTTAAATGTGTGGAATGAGAAGGGGTTGTCCTAGTAGTGGATGCCAACACTTCCTTTGAGTTGCTGAACCTCCACCATCCAGTTCTTGTTGGCAAATCAGCAGGAAAGCCTTTGTTGGTCAGAAGAACTGTCCCTTGAAGTAGGTGTCTTGATCTAGATACTATCCTTAATATAGGTCATCAGTATCAGATTAATATAGGTGCTAGGTGACGGCCCCTCTGAAATAATATTGATGACCAATCCCAAGAATAATCAATATCTAGGAGCAAAGGCAATTCCTATTGCCTAATGACTTTCCACTTGCCCTATATACCGCATGCACCGGCCAGGAGTTCTGGCCGAGCCACTGGTGGAAGCAGAACAGCAATAATTTCTAAAGAAGACTAATGAAAAATGGGGCAAAAAGGGTGTTTGTGTGGCACCATATAGGCACGATTGCATGAGAAGTAAATGTACCTATATGCTATATTGGTTGTGGTACTATGTCTTAAGCACTGTATAGTGGTATTGTTTTTAGAACTCTATAAATTCAGTAGATTAGTTGTGTTAGATGCAGCTGATCAATCCAGGGTTTATCATTCTATGCGTTTCTTCACAGATATGCTTTATGGCCACATATTCACTTCTCATGTTCCATACGGTGATTACATTTATACACTACAAAAAATATGGAGAAAAGCCCGAAAGGACAAGTCTTAGCGCGCAAGGCTTTACGTCTCATTATATTCTTTACTTTTACCTTGACGTGCTGTAACTATATTAACATCATTTACGGTCTCTACATTGAGTGTCATATTTCACCTCCTCTTGACAAGTCATAAATCAGCCGTGAACTATTACATGGGTGTTAAAATGAAGGCAATGTTCAAAGATGCAAGGTTTCCCTGCAACAATATGGTCTAAATCCATTCATTTACCCTGGTACATGTAACCTCACATGTATATATGTGTGTGCGCATGTGTATGTGTGTGAGTTTGTATGTTCTCCCCGTGTTTGCGTGGGTTTCCTCCGGGCACTCCGGTTTCCTCCCACATTGCAAAGACATACTGATAGGATATTTAGATTGTGAGCTCCAAGAAAGACAGCATTACTGATGTATGTAAAGTGCTATGGAATTAATAGCGCTATATCAATGAATAAATATTATTATTATCTGTTTGTGTGTATATGTGTGCGTGAGTATGTGTGTGTGTGTGTGCATGTGTGTTTGTATGTGTGTATATGTATGTATGTGTGTATGTGTGTGTATGTGCATGTGTGTGTGCATATATATATTAATGTGTATGTATGTGTGTGCGTGTGTGTATGTGCATGTGTGTATATGTATGTGTATGTGTGTGTATATGTATATGTGTATGTGTGTGTATGCATATGTGTGTGTATGTGTGTATGTGTGTTTATGTATGTGTGTATGTGTATGAGTGTGTGTATATGTGTATGTGTTTTGTGTGTGCATGTATGTGTGTGTGTATGTGTGTGTATAAGTATGTGTGTAAAATAGATATTTGAGGAGGGTGAATATACCAAAATCCAAATTCGTCAGCTTCGTCAAATTTTCCCAAATTGTCTAAAGGCCACTTCACACACACAGATATCTGAGACCAATATCTGAACAGATCTCTGGTTGCAGTGAAATCATGGACACATAGTTCCATTTTGTGGCTGTGTACAACATGGAGCAATGTATCCATGATTTCACTGCAACCAGAGATCTGTTCAGATATTGGACTCAGATATCTGTGCGTGTGAAGTGGCCTTTAGGCTACTTTTCCGCAATGAATTCTTGGTAAGTTTTTGATGTTGCAGAATTTCTGCCCTTATTATGTAAATTAGCTCACGTGCCTTTTTTATAGATGTGATTTCACCTTGTTTTTTTACCCTGCGGTTGTCATGGGTCTACCACGACAGAGAGTGTCCTCTCCTATTCTAGAGGTCAGAAGATCTCACACGTCTGTGCTGGTTGGTGCAGATTTCCCTTGTGCTGGCTGGCGCTAATTTGATTTCCTGTTAACCGTGCACATTTCCCTTGTGCTGGTTCTGCAGGGGTTAAATCTGTTCTTTTGTCTACCAAGGATTTCCATTCTGGCCTTTCTCTGCTGTTCTGTTTTGTCCATTCCCCTCTTGTATAAGTACTCACCTCTTAGTTTGGGTAGTTGCTAGTGATAGCTTGCTATACCTTGGTATAGGTGTGGAGGTGTGAGCTGTGGATAGAAAAGTTGCTTTGGATTCATTTCTGGAGATAGCTGCTTGGAAATTTCTTTTACCCTTGTTGATCTTATTCTGTTTGTATTATCATAGAGCAGAATTAGTGTTCCTGCTGGGGTGCGCACCAGTGAAGGCCGAAGTTAAAATGTAAATGTCATTGTCATTAAAAAAAAAAAAAAATACTGCACTGGTTGTTAATGGTGGGTCACATGGCAGCTAAGATAATGCTTTCTTGGGCCAAGAGTTATTTTCTCATATTTTTCTGTGCTATTTTACAAACTGCACTTTATGGCTGTGTGGGTGTGGCCAGCAGTTGATAGGGAGCAGTGTAATGTAACAGCAGAGAAGGGGTTAACAGAGATCGTGACTGAGTTGTGTGGGGAGCCAGTAGACAAGTGGTTAACAGATTGTGACAGATCTTTCCTTGGCACAAACTAGTTTGACCTAATGCTGAACTCTGATGTTGCTTAGCAACTGTGCTGTTAGTTCAGCCTAATCTAATACATTGTTTGCTCTAGCTACATTCCTGTATTCAGTGTGAAGACGGATCTGACTGGTAATGAACATATGTCTGCTTTACACACAGTGCTGTGGGGGTGCCTTGTGGAAGGTTTATGAATGGTTTGCAACCAAAATTTTCTACTGAACTATATTAGAAAGTTTATTATAATCATTTGATCTACATTATTATTGACTAAAAATTTAAATGGCGGTTACGCTTTGAGATAAAACAAGAGTAGGAACGTGATTGCTGCACAGGGTGAAAGAACCCATCTAGGGATGTCAGGAAGCACAGAGGTTGCCTAGGATGAGTGTCAAGGGTTATCCATCCTGTCTATCCCTAGTGTCAGGTATTTCCCCTTGCCTGCTGTCTTGCCGTGCACCATTTGGCTCCTTTGAGGAGTGTGACAGCGGTTTGTCTCTTCTTGGTATGGCTGCTATCACACTGCTTCATTGTGCATCCATGACAAACAGGACGCCTACGGATCATTTTTTTGCCCCATTGTCTTTCAATTGGTATGGAAAACACTTCTGTGGGCCTCCTGGTGTCACTGTTTTGCCATGGAAATCAGATAGTTTTCACAGAGACCAAAAACATCTACAGATAGGATTTTGGACTCCGCGAAAAGTAATTTGATGCCACAGATCCACAAGGATCCACGGCACCACGTGAAAAATAACAATGAGTGCCTATGGGCACGGACAGCCACAGACAGTACGGATCCCAGCTATGACAGATGAACCGCACATGCCCAGGACATGCACAGGATACAGTTATTAATGACATGCCCCCCCAGGGTGCATGTCATTATGGGTCGTACAGATCCATGAAAATGTGCAAATGGATGCTGCTTGTAGGATCCAATTTGCCTGTTGCATGGGAATCCAAAGGGCATGCAGGGTTTTCCTGTATGCCCATGGATTGCAAAATTACCTGTATTAAAGCAGCCTATGTAGTGCCAATAAAGCTGCAATGTTTTCCTGGTATTTGGCTTTGACAAAACTTTATTGATATAGTCATGTGCATAATATATAGGCAGTAGAAACAAACTAGAAATGCAGATTCCTTTTTTTACCGGTACATTGCATCTAATGCAGGACTATGGGAAAAAAATGCACATAAACCACATCAAACCCCCATTAGACATTTACATGTTGCGGATTTGAAAGATGCACCACAGTTCAGTTTACACTGAGTAAAGAGAAGAACAAAGGGATGGAGATTTCTATAAATCCCTCCTCTTTGCTGGAACTGTAAGACGTTGCGTTTTTGTTGCAACATCAAAAATTCACTATAAACTCCGCATGGCAACACAGTCTTAAATAATTTATTTGCCGTGATCGTCAACACTGTAAGGCCACTAATTACCTGAAAAGTAGGCAAATTACACTCTGAGCTAAAGTAATAATATACCTTTCGTTACAGAATCTGCAGTTTTACTCAAATGCAAAAAAAGAGTACACCCCACATTAACAATGTTATATTTAATGAACACCGTGTAATGCTTCATTTCACCTGTGGTGGTGCTACAGGGAAAATATACACTTTACTGAATTTTTCTATATGGGCTCCTGAACTCGTTTCCTTTTTGAGTAAAGAATTTTAGGATGTAGTATTTTTTTAGTTATTTGCTCCTCCTAAAACATTACCAACAATTCCATCAATAGGAAGAAGAACAAACACATCAATTCTGAAGCAAATAAAGCCAGACAAGGAAGGATCACCAAGCTACGACTTGTCTACACATCATACAAAGAGAGCAATCACTAGAAAAGGACATTTTGGTGGGTAGAATAGATGGAACAAGGCAAAGCGTAAGATAGCAACCTGATGGCTTGGTACTGGCAAGATAATGACAGAGGAGACCTTGGTTAATCTATATAGGCTTGAAGAAGACCCAGGTGGACTCAACTAGGCTTAGAGAAGACCCTGGTGGACACATCTTGGCTTAGAGAAGACCCTGGTGGTCCTATATAGGCTTGAAGTAGACCCTGGTGGACCTATTTAGGCTTTGTAAAGACCCTGGTGGACCGATCTATGCTTGAAGAATACCCTGGTGAACCGATCTAGGCTTGAAAAAGACTCTGATGGACTCACCTAGGCTTAGAGAAGACCCTGGTGGACCTTTCTAGGCTTGGATAAGAACCTGGTGGACCTATCTAGGCTTGAAAAATACCCTAGTGGGCTCAGCTAGGCTTGGAGAAGACACTTGTGAACCTATCTAGGCTTAGAGAAGACCCTGATGGAAATATCTGGGCTTATAGAAGACCCTGATGAACCTATGTAGGCTTGGAAAAGACCTTGGTGGACCTATCTAGGCTTGAAAAAGACCCTGGTGGGCTTACCTAGGCTTAGAGAAGACCCTGGTGGACCTATCTAGGCTTGAAAAAGACCCTGGTGGAATCACCTAGGCTTAGAGAAGACCCTGGTGGACCTATCTAGGCTTGAAGAAGACCCTGGTGAACCGATCTAGGCTTGGGGAAGACCCTGGGGGACCAATCTAGGCTAAAAGAAGACCCTGGTGAACCTATCTAGGCTTAGAGAAGACCCTGGTGGAACTATCTGGGCTTGTAGAAGACCCTGATGAACCTATCTAGGCTTAGATAAGACCTTGGTGGACCTAACTAGGCTTGGAGAAGACCCTTGTGGACTGATGTAGGCTTGGAGAAGACCCTGGGGTACCTATCTAGGCTTGGAGAAGACCCTGGTGGACCTTTTTAGCCTCGCCCTAGATCAGTCTTCCTACAGAACGTTCATCAATCAAGTCTCCATGGCTCGAGATTGCCAGAAACTTCGTTAAATAATAATAATAGTAATAAGAATCTTACAGCTTGGTGTATGGACTTTGTACAATGGCACATGAAGTTCTATATGAGTTTTGTATTTGGACCCTGAAAAACAGTGGCCATATTTATTAATGCTGCCTAATTCTTGGCTAGTGGATACCTATGGCCCATTTAGGAATGCTTATTGTTGAAGAATCCCACCATAATAAGGTACATGGGAAGGGTCATGTATTATGAAAAGCATTTTTAAAGTCACATTTCTTTGTGGCTATGTTGCTATTATTTAAGCCAAATTTTTCATGTGTTGCATGCAGTTTTATAAATTTGGTGCATCTTAAAGTCTTAATATTTTGGTTTAGGCATGTCACCCGTCTTTTTACATCGCTCCTTTATTGGAGTCAGGTTGCACCTTTTTTTAGTCCTAATTTAAAAGTCCAATTCATACATTATTCAAAACCATAATTTGCATAAATAACCATGCCACAATTTGTAAGCAGACGCCTTGATACATTCCCCAATGGAGGTAACGTATGAACCAATAACAGGTGTTAACAATCTTACATCATAGCAATGTCATACCACCATCAGAAAAAAGCCCTAGGTGCTTCATTAGCAATTACAGTTCCAAAGAAGTCACGTCTCGGTTCAGGACCCAATCCGGTGACCTTGTGCTGTGTGGCCAGTTTCCTTCCCCACTAAGACACAGTTTGGCCAGTCCCTGGCCAAATGCTGATGATCTTTTACCTTTGCTTCTATCCTTTTGGTTTGAGGTTAACAGGTTTTCTCACTCGCTCATTTCCTCTGTCCTATCACATTTTGGGTGCAGCTATTTATACCCTCCTGACACCACTAGCATTCTCTGTTGGCTATATCCCTGTATGGATTCTGCTAAGGATTACCTGATTTGTCATTTATCTTATCTTACCTTCACCTTTGTCTTGTTTGCTGTTATGTTTGTAAGAGGATACCCTAGATTGCATATTCTATTTCACCTTTTCGACTTGTGAACATGCTTTTATGTTTCCTCGCCTTAGGTCCTCTGCCTATCTCTGCACTCCTTTCTCATCTTGGTTTATAGTCTCCCCCTGCTTCCTCAGGAGGCAAGAGGAATTACACAACAGCATTTTAGATCTGAGTTGTGGCTTCTACTTTTGTGGCTGGGGACATTCCAGTCTGTGCAGGAGCCATTAAGAGCTGTGCAGCTAGGGATACTAGTCTGTACAGGAACCAGAAATATGTAGCTGCATTGAAATAGGCTTTATCTCCCATTTATCCATTTTAGAATACTTATGTTCATAACATATAGGCTCCTCTAATATAGGGAAACAAATACTATAAGAAAGGGATCAGAACAGATGGGCTATGGTCAAATCTGTACATTCAGATTTGGTAAGAGGTTTTGTTGAGGATTTATTCATTTTGTACAGTAATAAAAGAACTAAAACCTTTTACGAAACTGCGGATGACCAAAGTCAATAGGGTCTGTCATACAAATCAATACCACAGATCTGTGTAGTATAACGCTTTTATTGGATATCTTAGGAATCTGGTGGTGCGGGACTGGAAACAGACTGAGACAAGGTTGGAATGCAAAGTCTGCATTCACACAGGTGAACAAGCGTGCAGCATTGCTCAAATAAGTCCAAAACACATGTGCAGCAATTTTCAGGACAAGGTGCAGGTACAGGTGAAGGCAAACAGTGATGTGGGCAGCACGGTGGCCTTTGCAGCACTGGGGTCCTGAGGTCCTTGGTTCAATTCCCACCAAGGACACTAAGGACAACATCTGCAAGGACTTTGTGTGTTCTCCCCATGTTTGCGTGGGTTTCCTCCGGGCACTCCGGTTTCCTCCCACATTGTAAAGACATACTGATAGGATGTTTTGATTGTGAGCTCCAAGAGAGACAGCATTACCCATGTATGTAAAGTGCTATGGAATTAATAGCGCTATATAAATTAATAAATAATAAGAATAATAATAATGTGGGTAAAGTTCAAAGAGTTCATGAGGAAACAGTTCAAACATGCAGTGTGGCCATCACTGAAATAGTCTTTGCAAGAAAACAACATATTAAATGAAGACTGGCATCACCTACATGTAAAGGTGCAAGCAAAAAAATACATATACTCAGAAAAAGAGATTTGCTGCAACACTAAACATTAAATGAATGTGGATAAGCTAAATGGCTATCAAATGAATAGCAGCGCTATGTGTACAACTAAGACAATGTCTATATGGCAGAGAGATACAGTAAGTACTGTAGTGGACTATAAAGAAAATTGAGAGACTTCGCTTCAACAATAGCCATTGCGGAAGAGCCCGATAACCGCAACAAGGTGCTCTCATCCTACCGGGTCCTAATACTACGTCACTACATGCGGTATACAGTTACTTGTATGGGTTTATATGCCTCTGAGTGCAATTAAAACCGCCTGGAATAGTATATCTCTGGACCTGGGCTACAGCAAGATGAAGGAATAGGCGAGGCTACAGGGCAGAGGAAGGGTGCACAGTGCTTGCACCTTTACATGTGGGTGATGCCAGTCATCATTTAATATGTAGTTTGACTATTTTTTCCACTGTGAACCCTTCCTCCGCCCTGTAGCCATGCCTATTCCAACATCTTGCTGCAGGTCCAGAGACATACTATTCTTACCAGTTTTAATTGCACTCAGAGGCATATAAACCCATACTAGCAATTGTATACCGACATGTAGTGATATAGTTTAGGACCCGGTAGGATGAGAAGCACCTTGACATGGTTACCGGGCTCTTCCGCAGTGGCCAGTGTTGAAGCTAAGTCTCCCAATTTTCTTTATAGTCCAGTACAGAAATTACTGTGTCTCTCTGCCATATACACATTGTCTTAGTTGTACACATAGCCCTGCTATTCATTTGATAGCCTTTAGCTTATCCACATTCATTTAATGTTTAGTGTTGCAGCAAATCTTTTTTCTTTGCGAGAAAACAGTCCTAAAACTAGCACTGTGCAGTGTAGTTTAACACAAAAGTGCCAGAACAGTCTAGAGAACCGCACTGCAATATAAGTCACTCGGCCAAATACGAATTAGCAGCAGCAGCTTACATGGAGAAGAGCATACTGTGGGTGAACAGGCAAACTGGAGCATTCCTTCACAGAGCAAGGCGCGTTGCTGGAGGTCCTGCAGAGAAGATCACTGGAAGCAAATGAACCAAGAGAAGATCTGGAGTAGCTGGCATTGGAGCGAGCCTCAAGTGTAGCACTGCATCAGCCAAGGCTAGGCACAAAATACTCAGGCAGGGCCTGAATACAAGACTGGAACTTAAATAGGCAGGACAGACAGGGAACACTCGGTCAGGGTGAGGTGGCAGATGCCAACTTGAATAAGGGCAAGGAGACACAGAAAGTTAATTGGAAGAGCCGGAATCATGACATGTAAAGAGTTAAGATGAAAGTGTAATGTTACTTTTTTGACCCAGATGCCAAGACCAACCCAGCTATTAAATATGCTTTATGGTGCTGTTATCCTCTCCATGGAATGCAATAACAACCTCTGCACCCCCTGTCAAATTCTATACTCCCTATCTGTAAGGAATGCCTCATCTGCTACATCAATGTATTTGGGTTCCTGGAGTACCCCTTTAAGCATGTTCTGTTGTACAATTCCCTGTATATAAAGTATAGCAGTTGCATTTCATCCATTATTTTTAATGAACTGATAAAAAAAAACTTTTTAGGCAGTGATAGTTTTCCGCATCTAAATCTCTAACTTGATGAATTCCGATAGTCGTATCCATCTCCTCCCCGGGCAACTTTAGAAATTCCTTTTGTACTAGTAGCGGCAGGCATTTTTTTTTTACTTTTGGCCAAAGAATTTTTATGGCTCTGTTACCTGCGTAGTCGTAGAGTAAATGAAGATGCAAAAATTCGATGCTCGCCAGTAAGAGAAACCCGTCTGTTTGGAAAGAGACTTAATTGACGCTCTTATCTGCATCTCGCATCCGTTGGGTCAACGTTTCAAAATAAATATTATTTAAATCAGAAGCTATGAAATGTATGTAAAATATTTATTTATTCGATTCCCGCTAACAACAAGGACGGGAAGCATAAAAGAGAAGATGGGAAAATTACAGAAGAGGTGGAAATTAATGTGACTGGCATATTAAGTGCGATACATAGGAAAAGAGAAAGTCAATGGAGAGAATAGTGACATTGAAATGCACACTAGACCCCCATAAAGTGCTATTTTGTGGTCACAGATCTGTCATTTACAAGATCTTGGATATAAACACTGGCAAACCTCAAGGGGTAGCTTTAGGTTTCCAACCCCTTTCAATCTCCTCAATATAAACATAGTCTTAGAAATGTCAAAGTGACTTCGCCATAGAAACAGATAGTAAAGGAAATAACCAAAAGCCCAATTCATAACACGGTGAACTGAAAAACATTTATCACGATTCCTCAGTGCGTCTAGGACACGAAGGTATGGAAAAAAGGTAAACCTGATCTGCTCTTCAGGCTAAGGAGCCCTGAACTATCCCTGACTCAGGGGTAGTCCTGATGGTGGAGAGGCCTGAGTCTCCACCCTGGTCCTGCTCCTGTACAGCTCTGAACTGATTTCCACTCCCCTTCCCTCTGAAGCTGGGAAATAAGAAACCCACACTTAAGGACTGACGGGGGGATATTGAAGCTGAGCCGTACATGTCATAACTCCCCAGAATGCACCAGGCGGATATGACGCGTTCTGCTCGGCTTCAATATGCGCACTGTGCACTGGAGCCGGGGCCGTATCACATAATCAGCCCCCACAATGCATCAGGCTGAATATGACGTTCCAACCCGGCATATCATTCAGCAGAGAAGGCGGGATATTTAAAATGAGATGTAAAAACAGAGAGACTGATCACGCCAGCGGGGCATCCCGAGAGCCAGCGAGGAGGGGACAATGGAACCCTGGACCCCGCCTTTCCAGTCACCGGAAGGAGACTGCTGGTAAGTTAAAAAGCCATCTTTCTAAATCTTTATAGGGCATGTTTAGGTCAGAGAGGGATGGTTAGGGAACAGCTACTAAGGTGCAGGGACAGTTAGTGATAGGTTAGGAGGTAGAACGACCAGACAGGTTCCCTTTAACTGCTGTGTATGCACCTTTAAGAAAGGCTGGTCCTGTGTATAAGGGAAATGGACAAAGTCCTGCAGTGAAAGTAGAAAGAAGAAGGAGGATGGTAAATATAGGAAGCGTCAGGAAAAGCCTCCCATGGTATCGCTGCTGTGGGAGTTACCTGGTGGGTGACGGCATGTGGCGTGCTCTGTGCTGTGTGTGAGCTTAATGTGCCACGGTCAGGGGCGTAACTACCACATTTGCAGGGGTTGCGATCGCACCCGGGCCCTGCAGCCTTGGGGGGCCCCAAAAGTCCCTTTGGCATATAGAAAAAGACTAATACTATTAAAAATTTGCAATAGTTGGAGCTTTCGCATCGGGGCCCCTGGGCCTGAAGTTACGCCTCTGGCCACGGTTGCTTGGAATAGACGGTCGGCGGGTTCTGTATAATGCACTTCATGTTTCTGTATTTGGAATACAGGAAGTGTGACTTGGGAACGCAAAACGCGGGCACATGCATGGTGGTATAGTGCCGTGATGTCATGGCGCATGCGTCCTGGGAGCTAGCGGTGCCGTGAGCAATTACCTAAGAGCGATATTCAGGATGGAGATGACGGTGAAGTGACTTCTGGGACAGAAGTGGTGCGATTCATGATCTCTGTAAGAGATTAAAACGAAAATTAGCACTTAATCATTGCAGCATTGAAAGTATACAGTCCTTAAGTAAGCGCCAATGTTAAAAGACCCCATGTGTAAGAAGGGCAACTTAGAAAAAAACTGTGATAACAAATGGAGTCTCTATCTCTTCCCAATGGGGAGGGGGGGAAATTCTATGTGCATAAATTAAGAAGCAATTTGCGACTTCGGCGAACAGTTGGTGCAAATCTTAAAAGGACATTAGTATTAATTGAAATCTGAGTTGTGAGACTGAGTGCTGACATTGGGCAAAATGATAGGCAATTGGCAACAGAGTGTGCACATCGGATGGTGGATTTGTGCTTGCTTATGCAGTCCAGGGTATGTTCGGTAGTTTCCCCGACATGCCTAAGACCACAAGGGCATTTAATCAGATATATGACAAACGAGGAGTCGCAGGTATAGAAACCTCTGACGCTTGCCTCATCTCGGACGTGTGAATGTGTTCCCTTTGATAACATGGGAGCATTGCAAGCACCCCAAACACGGCTATGTGCCTTTGCGCTGTGAGGCCAGAAAAGTTTGACCCGGTCTGCATATATTTGACCCTATGTCAACTCTGATCAGCTGATCCTTAAAGGGAACCTGTCAGGTGGTTTATGCCCCACTCAGATATCACTATCTGATCCTGCAGCTTTATAATACTATTCTAATCATCCCTGTCTGAGCTCAGAGTGTAATGTGAAAGGTGAAAAAAAGCATTTATATACTTGTATTTCAGTCCCCACCTTGGAGGAGGGAGACCGGCAGAATAATAGTTAACTCACTATTAACTTGCATGGCTAAAGGACCTGTGTGATGTAACGATCATGTGACCATAGTGGGCGGAGCTAAACGAGCAAACTCATATTTTGTTATAGGAACTTAGCTCTGCCTATTGTAGTCACATGGTTATGACATCACATCAGGTCTCCCAACATGTTCTAACATAAGGCTGAAATGTTAACTATTAACCTGCCAAACATTCTCCTTCCTCCAAGCTGGAGACTGACTGCCTCATTACATAAGGAAATGTAAGTGTATAAATGCTTTTTATTCACCTTTCACATTACACTATGAGCTCAGACAGGGATGATTAGAATAGTATTATAAAGCTGCAGCTGCAGACAGTGATAGCTGGGGAGGCATAAACCAGCTGACAGGTTCCCTTTAAGGCTTCTGACTCTTTTGAGCAGAATAAAGGGAAGCTCTGAAATTCTGTTATCTTGGAATAGGTGTGACTCAATACTGATAATGATCTTCTCTATTACAGTACTAAAAGGATGATGTATTGTGATACATGCTACCTGAGGGGGACGTTGTTGCAGGGCCGTATCTAGGGGGGGGCTGGGGGTGCATTTGCACCGGGCGCAAGCAGGCAGGGGGCGCTGTCAAGCCTCCTGCTGCAGCGCCTGAGGAGTCTCCCCCACGGCCGCATATTGCGCCCTTCCCCGCTGTGGGAGTCGGCTATTCTCTCTCCCGCGGTCAGCGGGAGCAGAGACTCGGCGGCCGCCGGCTCCTGCAGTCCATGTACAGGCATCTATCAGACGCCTGTACCATGGAAGCAGCGTCTTCAGCCGCTGCCGCCCTGTTTCCCGCACTTCCGGGTCCTCAGCTCAGTCAGCTGCGTGATCAGATCACCTGACCATGCTGCTGACGTCACAGCAGAGGCACCAAGTCAGAAGGCTGAAGACCGCTCCAGGAACAGAGCAGTAATGTAATTAGGAGAAGGGGAACAGAGTGGGGGGAGCATGAGAGCAACATATTGGGGGTTGTGAGCAGAAAACTGGGGAAAGGGGGGGGAACATGAGCATACTTTGGGGGGAGTGTGAGCAGGAAACTGGGGGGTGGGGGGGAATGTGGGCAGCAAACTGGGGGGGAGAGTGTGAGAAGGAAACTGGGGAGGGGTTTGTGTGAGCAGCAAATTGGAGGGAGAGGGTGAGGGGAGTATGAGGAGTAAACGGGGGAGTTGATGGTGGGAGAATATGTGATCCAAACTGGGGGGACAGCAAGGGGGCAGTATATGTGAGCCAAAATAGGGGGAACAGGGAGGGGGCCATATATTTGAGCCAAACTGGGGGGGAGAGGGTGGGGGGAGAATATGTGGACCAAACTGGGGGGAGAGAGTGGGGGGAATATATGTGAACCAAAGGGGGGAGGGAGGAGGTGGGGGCGCCAAACTGAAGTCTTGCCCGGGTGCCAGAAAACCTAGATACACCTCTGCGTTGTTGTTCTGCCTGTCTTTGTCTCGGCTGAGTCAGGTGTTCTGGGTATCCACGGTTTAAGAATTTAAGACTTATTTCTTAATGTCTTATGGTACAAATGGCTGGGTAAGAGACTATACATGCTACCCTCGCCTGTTAGGAATGAGGAAGAGACTCTTTTATGTGCCTAGGATGACAGCTTAGAAAGTGCTGGAGATTGTTCTTATCAGTTAGTTTTGTATAAATGTCAAATGACAAATTACCCTCCTGATCCTTGCGGACCATAATATCAAGGAAATTGATTTTGCTCAAATCTGAATGGATGGTAAACGTTATGTCAGGGTCACGTGAGTTGATGTCATCAAAAAAGGTTGACAAGTCCAACTCAGTTCCTTGCCATATGAGAAAGATGTCGTCAATATACCGCTTTCAAACTACAGCGTGTCTCAAGGTTAATGGGTGATTGACAGCATGATCTTCCTTAACTTTGGCCATAAATATATTCACATGGTGGGGTACTACATTTGAGCCCAACAACACTGTCATTCAACACACCAACAGCTCAGCATGTAAGCAGGGCTGCCACTTGGAATTTCGGGGGCCCCTGACTGCCAACATTTTGGGTCCCCCCTGAGACTCCACCCAGCCTCCACCCCCTGAGACTCCGCCCAGCCTCCACCCAGGCTCCGCCTCCACCCTAGATCCGCCTCCACCCAAACATACATTACTCATATAGTGAAAAATTGGAATAGCACCAAAAATTACCTCAATTTATGTGCAAAGCTTTCCCAACCAGCAATCCAGATGGTTCCTTACAATAGATTAAAAAAAAAATAGAAAACAAAAAAAATAGAAAAAAGTGGACTTTATTGCCCAATGCATGGCCATGCCATTGGGCAATAAAGTCCACTTTTTTCTATTTTTTGTGCTGTTTTTCCTTTTTTTACACTCTCTCTATTATATATTACACACACACACACTTGAGACTGCTGTGAGCTGAATACACAATAGCTGTATCAGTCACAGTTCTGACGATTCTTAGTGCCAGCACCAATCTGTCCATGGTGTTTCTGGAGAGCTGCAGCTTGCAGATCGCTTCAGGGTGCCCCTTTCCTGATCACCAGCGCTCTGGCATTCAGCTTGCTGAGCGCTCAAACAACCCGGTGCACACTTCCAGTTAGCGGTTCATCACTTCCGGCTAGCATTATAGAAATGAAGGATCAGCGGTGTTTATTCCCTCTTCGTGTGGTCTTACATGGTGCGGGTGGGAGGACGGGGGATTCTCAAAGGCGATGGCCGTTTAACACCACAAGTGGTGTTTCAACAGGCATATAGTCCCCCATATGCATGTTGACTATATGCCTGTTGAATCGTCACCCCACGAAGAGTGAATAAACACTGCTGATCCTGTGTTGCAACTTCTTTTCTATAACACTAAACACAATAGCTGTATATACAATAGAGAATACAGAATAAGAGACAGCTGCTACCTGTATACACAATAGGGATTGCTGCGGACCGTATACACAATGGAGACTGCTGCTGGCTATACATACAATAGAGAATACACAATAGAGACTACTGCTTGCCGTACGCAATAGAGATGGCTGCGAGCCATATAGACAACATCCCAACAGCTTCCCTCCATTCCGACAGCCTCCCTCCATCCTGATAGTCTCCTTCCATCTTTCCTCCATCCCGACAGCCTCACTTCATCCTTCCTCCAACCTGATGGCCTCCTTACATCCTTCCTTCATCCCGACAGCCTCACTTCATCCTTCCTCCATCCTGACAGCCTCCTCCATCCTGACGGCCTCCCTCCATCCTTTCTCCATCCTGACAGCCTCCTTCCATCCTTCCTCCATCCCGACAGCCTCCCTCCATACGTCCTCCATCCAAACAGCGTTCCTCCATTCCAACAGCATCCCTCCATCCCGACAGCCTCCCTCCATCCTGACGGCCTCCCTCCATCCTGACAGCCTCCTTCCATCCTTCCTCCATCCCGACAGCCTCACTTCATCCTTCCTCCATCCTGACAGTCTCCCTCCATCCTTCCTCCATCGCGATAGCCTCCCTCTATCCTTCCTCCATTCCAACAACGTCCCTCCATCCTGACAGCCTCCCTCCATACCTCCTCCATCCCAACAGCGTTCCTCCATCCCAATAACCTATTCCATCCTGACTGCATCCCTCCATCCTTCCTCCGTCCTGACAGCCTCCCTATATCCCGACAGGCAGCCTCCCTATATCCCGACAGCCTCCCTATATCCCGACAGCCTCCCTCCCTATATCCCGACAGCCTCCATCCCTATATCCCTATATATACATTGCCTCATCCCTCCCCCGGACCCACCATATCTTACCATTGGGGGGAGCTGTGGATGCGGAGCTGCGGTGCTGGAGCCCGGAGGGCACATCTGCAGGACTGGAGCTGCCTGCGGGGGAGTAGCTGCGGGCCTGCGGCAGCTAGCTGAGGGCGCCGCCAGCGGTGGGCGCCGCCATGTTCTTTGTGGCCGGCTGCATTCACTAACAGTACAGCCGGTCGGTAGAAGTTGAGACTTCAACAAAATGGCCGCGGCCAAATGGAGATCCGCGGTCATTGTGTAGAAGTCTCAACCTCTACTGACCGGCTGTACAGATAGTGGGCGCCGGCCACAAAGAACATGGCGGCACCCACTGCTCGCTGCTGCAGCTTCTCCCCGCAACTCCAGGGCCCAGCGCCGGTGATTAATAGAAGGAGGGGCCCTGCAAGACATGAAGGACGGGGCCTGGAGGAGCCTGCTCCAAATGGCCACACCCCCAGTAGTCACGGCCAGGCCCCCCTGGGCTCGGGGCCTCTGACTCCAGGCAGGGCTGTCACCCCCTGATGGCGGCCTTGCATGTAAGTACCAGATTGTATGACTGAGCTGTCACTCACCAAACTAATAGCTCAGTACAGCATGATTCCACAGTTACAGCAAACTGTCACTCATTGCGTCCTAGATAAACTGAGCTGAGGAGTCACGACACTTTTCATATTTTTTTTAGATTAAAAAAAGGTCCAAAAATTATCCTCCTTGGTTGTATGTGATCATTTGTAATCAGACACAATGTGCTGTGCAGAACACTGACTCAAGCTGATGGTGTCACTGTCAAGGGTAACATCATCCTCATGTGACTGAGATGTGTGATGTGCAATATATTTCACAATGCCTTCCCCTTACTCCCCAATAATTGGCTTCCCATTAGCAAAGGGGGCCAATTGTGACTTGACATTTGGTAGTACTACTGCTCACACAGCTGATGCCAGTGGTGTTGATGCTTCTGCTGCTGCTATAGGATTTTTTATTTTATTTTACAGTACCCGGTCAGATGCCATTGTCTCTTTATCATTTTACCATACATGTTGTTCACCTTAGACTATCTATCAAACCCCAATAATTTTACTTTAGCATAAATGGACATAATAGGAAATGCTAGGTAGGTACATCACCAGAAATTAAGGACCTGCAGGTTTTTTGTGTTATGAACAAATTTACCATTTTACTAGTAAAACAGATGTTCCAAAATAAATTGTCTGCAACACGCACAGTTTGTGAGGCTAAATGTCTGTATTTGGGGGCATTTTGTTCTGTATTTAAAAAAACAAAATAATTATTCCCCCTTCACAAAGAAGTTTGCAAAAGAAATGCAAAAACTTAGTACAATTGATTGTGACATAGTCTTCAGATTATTTTTTCATTAAAACTATCCTTTTGCTTTGCTTCTTTTTTTCTAGTGCTCTAAGAATGCAGACAAAAATATAATTTACAGCAAAATAGATGCAGTTCCACCATATCACTGATCATCACTCAGAGTCTGACACTCGTGCTTGCACGTCCCCTATCTCCCTCTTCCCAATCAATTGAATCTTCCTGTTATATCCAGACTACTTATCTAAAAAGTGGCATACCGCCACTGGCATCACACCACGCGGCCACTATGGGGCCGTGAGTCTGATGAGGGGGGAATGCAGTACAGCACAGGCACCGGGCACCCACCCAGGGCCGGAGTCAGGACCCGAGCAAGTGCAAGGGCCCTGGTCAGCTGGGGGGGCTCACTCGCCGTCGTCTGAGGTGGTGATCTATTCTGTGGCCCCCTGGCTGATCTCCAAGGGACGCAGTGCTCTGATTGGCTTCGGAACAGTATGGGAACTGATGATAGGTGAATACTTATTTATATTATTTAATCATCAGTGAAAACATGATGGCCAGGGGGCTATGGGGTGCATTAAACACTATGGAGGCTGCATTACACTATATGGAGGACTACAAGGCTGTATTATATTATATTGAGGGCTATGAGGCTGCATTATATTATATAGAGGAATATGAAGGACTGCATTATACTATATAAAGGACTATGAGGCTGCATTATATTTCATAGAGGGCTATGAGGTTGCATTATATTATATGGAGGGTTATGAAGACTGCATTATACTATATAAAGGACTATGAGGCTGCATTATATTACATGGAGGGCTATGAGGCTGCATTATATTATATGGAGGTTATGAAGATTGCATTATACTATATAAAGGACTATGAGGATGCATTATATTACATGGAGGGCTATGAGGCTGCATTATATTATATGGAGGGTTATGAAGCTGCATTATATGGAAAAATATGGGGGCTGCATTATAATAGGACTATGGAGGGCATTATACTATTGGTAGGGAAATGTGGGCTCATTTTAATATATGGAGGACTACGTGAGCCCATTACTCTATCAAGGACTATGGGGGTGCATTATAATACTTGAAGGCTTTTGCTGAGACTTTTATAATATTTGGAGGGCTTTGTGGAGGCCTGTTTGATGACCATTATACTGTATGCAAGCAATTATAAAGAGTGAAGTTTTGGATACAAAAC
Source organism: Allobates femoralis (assembly GCA_033576535.1). Taxonomy (NCBI): domain Eukaryota; kingdom Metazoa; phylum Chordata; class Amphibia; order Anura; family Aromobatidae; genus Allobates; species Allobates femoralis. The sequence goes on from JARQOC010000001.1 coordinate 11,074,894, forward strand.
AAACTTCAATACTGCAGCCAAACACCAGGGCTGCAGACGACACGTGTACAGAAACAGAACTTCTAGAGCCATTAGTGCTTTCCTCCCTTCAAGTTGGTCAGAATAGAATAGAAAGAATCTGTTACAGCATAAGGTGATGACTATTTAAAGGGAAGGGGTGTGGTCACAATCGGTTGTAGCTGAGATGAACTAACCAGGAGCTGTCACTTCTGTCACTAAAGAAAGCAATCATACAGAGCTTACAAGTTAATGTGTAGCTCAGAGCTGTCACAACTCCTAATGACGGGAGATACCCGTGACACAAAGCTACTTTTTTAATGGAGGGTGACTATGGTCATTTTATTAAAGAAAAAATAATCTTGGTAGAATTCACCATTGTTGTTAGTGCTTGGATAGCAGGATTTCAGACACTTCTTTTATTACGTCATGTTTCGGTTTTATGGATCATTTTTCCTCTTATACATCAGTGTCCAGCCTTTATAATACAATCTTTACATTTATGTTGACAGCCATTAACAATGACACCAGATCGGGTAACGTAGAAAAAAACAAATGTCTAACATTACAAAGGTGTCTTTGTGATTCACGTTACCATCATATTCCAACTGCTTAGTGCAACTAGAGGTCAAAAACCAATGAAGAACACGTTGGGTTTTCTAATATTTCTGGTCAACTTTCTTTTGAAGATCATGAAAATATTCTGCCCCCGTAAAAATTATCCTGGGGACCATTGTTACTGAGAAGAGCTGGTGGGGGCAGTTAAAGAATGTAACCTCATGTGTAGATATATAATCACTAGATGGTGGCCCGATTCTAACGCATCGGGTATTCTAGAATTTGTATGTAGTCGACATACTGTGACTGACAGAACTTGTTCAGTCAATGTGAGTGCACTACATATATATATATATATTTATATAGCAGCACAATGGTATATGGTGGTACATTATAGTAAATGTATAGCAGCACTATAGTATATGGCGGTACACATGTATAGCAGCGCTATGGTTTATGGCGGTACATTACAGCACATGCATAGCAGCACTATAGTATATGGCAGTACATTACAGTACATGTATAGCAGCACTACAGTATATGGTGGTACATTGCAGTACATGTATAGCAGCACTATAGTATATGGTGGTGCATTATAGTACATGTATAGCAGCGCTATGGTATATGGCGGTACATTACAGCACATGTATAGCAGCACTATAGTATGTGGCGGTACATTACAGTACATGTATAGCAGCGCTATGGTATATGGCGGTACATTACAGCACATGTATAGCAGCACTATAGTATATGGCGGTACATTACAGCACATGTATAGCAGCACTATAGTATATGGCGGTACATTACAATACATATATAGCAGCACTATAGTATATGGTGGTACATTACAGCACATGTATAGCAGTGTTATAGTATATGGCGGTACATTACAGCACATGTATAGCAGCACTATAGTATATGGCAGTACATTACAGTACATGTATAGCAGTGTTATAGTATATGGCGGTACATTACAGTACATGTATAGCAGCACTATAGTATATGGCGGTACATTACAGCACATGTATAGCAGCACTATAGTATATGGCGGTAGATTACAATACATGTATAGCAGCACTATGGTATATGGCGATACTCTGCTCCCTGCAACCCCACGCTCCCCGCGGCTCCCCCGCTCCTCCTGGCCCCTGCTCCTCCACAGTAAAAGTAAAAATGAAAAAATCCTCAGTGAGGATACTCACCTGTCCACCGGTTCGCTCCACCTCCGTCTTCTAGGTCCTACAGGCGTTTAGGACCTGTCGTTGCCTGGGAAACTGATAATATGACCGCTAACTGCCACAGTGGCAGGATGGAGCAGGGGGGCAGGATAGTGACGGGGTGGTGGGGGGAGGGCAGGATGGTGTCGGGGGGGCAGGATGGAGCGGGAGGTGAAGCATGGAGCGAGCTGGGCAACATGGAGCGAGTGGGGCAACATGGAGCGAGCGGAGCAACATGGAGCGAGTGGGGCAAGATGGAGCCGGGGGGACAGGATGGAGCGAGCGGGGCAGGATGGAGCAAGCGGGGCAGAATGGAGCGATTGGGGCAAGATGGAGCGAGTGGGGCAGGATGGAGCTGGAGGGGGGGAGAATGGAGTGAGTGGGGCAGGATGGAGTCGGGGGGCGGGATGGAGCCGGGGGGCAGGGTGAAGCCTGGGGGGGCAGGATAAAGCCGGGGGGGTGCAGGATGGAGCCAGGGGACAGGATGCAGCCAGGGGGGTAGGATGGGGCCATGGGGGGCAGGATGGAGCCAGGGGGGCAGGATGAATCTAGGATCTCGGGCGATGTGTATCGAGCAGGTCTTGCGTGTGGTCTCCGGAGCCTCCCGCAGGTTCGGGCTGGTTGTGTCCCGGCAGCTGGCGGCTCGGGTGGCCCTTGGGTCAGCGCTGCTCCTGGTGTCCCGCTTCGGGGACTGTCTGCGGCCGGCGGCAGAGGAGCTGCGGGAGATCTGCCCGGGGCTCCGGGTTCACTGGACGGTAGCGGATCTCAGCACACAGGACAGGGTGAGGAGGATGGTGACTGTGGCCGCGGAGATGGGAGGAGGAAAAGGCTGATCATCATCAACAATGCCGGTAGGTGAGGAGAGACTGGGGAGGATGGAGGAGAGAACGGGGAGCATGGAGGGGATACCGAGGAGCATGGAGGGGAGAGCGGAGAGGATGGAGGGGAGACCGGGGAGGGTGGAGGGGAGACCGGGGAGCGTGCAGGGGAGACCGGGGAGTGTGGAATGGAGACCAGGGAGCGTGGAGGGGAGAGCGGGGAGCATGGAGGGGAGACCGGGGAGGATGGAGGGAAGACCGGGGGCGGCGGGTACCCGTGTGTCCCGGCGACAGTGGCACTAACGCGCCGCTGTTGCTGGGCTGCAAATTGGCACGAAATTCGAATTTGAATTTGCGTGCCTATTTGCATAGTCTGCGCTCATTGGTGCCCGCCCACCAATGAGCGGCCTCTGTCTGGCGCGTGATTTTTGTGACTGACAGACGCCTTAGACAATTATATAGTAGATACAATATTTCTATATTTCCTTGCAGCTCCATCATTTTTTGGGTCACAATAGTCATGTAAGGAGCAAGTTGCATAGGGATGGATGACTTGTGGTATAGTTCTTCATCAATATAAAGTTTGCATGAACAGCGTATTTGAAAATGTCTACTAAATTGAGGAATAAAGACGTAACGCTGAGTGACAATGGAAATATATGGCCACAGCAGACCCATTGCATCCAACACACATAGAGCAGCGGAATCGTGACAATATGAAAGTTGTACAGTAAAGAAGGGATTTAGGATAGAGAAGAATAAAGAGGCGTTGTAGAGTAAATCTGTCTTGAAAAGTAGAGTAGAACAGAGAAGAGTTCTGGAATAGTGTAGTATTGTAGAGTAGAGAAGATGAATGTCATATAGTAAAGTAGAAATAAAGCAAAAAAGAGTTGTGCAGTAGAGTAAATAAGAGTTGTTGAGTAATCTTGCTTATTTCTGCTACCCAACTAATCCAACTGACCCACCATTATTCCCCAGTCTCTCCTCTCTGCCAGTCCCTTCACTGGCTCCCCACTGACCAGAGCCTCCAGTTCAAAACCCTAACTATGACATACAAAGCCATCCACAACCTGTCTCCTCTGTACATCTGTTTCCCAATACTCACCTTTACACAACCTCTGATCCGCACAAGATCATCTTCTCTTCTCCCTCTTTTCTCTTCTTCCCACAATTGGATAAAAGATTTCTCCTGTGCTTACCCCTATACTCTGGAACTCTCTGCCCTAACACATCAGACTCTCGACCACAGTGGAAACCTTCAAAAGGAACCTGTAGACCCACCTCTTCTAGCAAGACTGCAACCTTCAGTGATCCTCAGTCCACTATACCGCCACTTGACTAGCTCTACCCTCTCCTAGTGTATCCTCACCCATCCCTTGTAGACTGTGAGTCCTCGCAGGTATGGTCCTCTCTCTTCCCCTACTGTATCCTCACCCATCCTTTGTGGACTGTGAGCTCTTGTGGGCAAGATCCTCTTTCCTCACCTACTGTATCCTCACCCATCCCTTGTAGACTGTAAACCCTCGCGGGCAAAGTCATCTATCCTCACCTACTGCATCCTCACCCATCCCTTGTAGACTGTGAGCCCTCATGGGCAAGGTTCTCTCTCCTCACCTCCTGTATCCTCACCCTTCCTCTGTAGACTGGGAGCCCTAGCCCTTGTGGGTAGAATCTTCTCTCCTCACCTACTGTAGTCTCATCCAACCCTTGTAGACTGTGAGAACTCATGGGTAGGGTTCTCTCTCCTCACCTACTGTGTCCTCACCCCTCCCTTGTAGACTGTGAGCTCTCACAGGCAGGGTCCTCTCTCCTCACCTACTGTATCCTCAACCATCCCTTCTAGACTGTGAACCCTCGTGGGCAGGGTCCTCTCTCCCCTCCTCCGCTGTATCCTCACCCCTCCCTTGTAGACTATGAGCCCTATGACCTATGAGTCAAGAAGCATGATATCAGCTGTGATGCCCATCAACAGAGCAGAGAAGCCCGCCACTCTGTTGAAGGGCGTCACAGCCGACATCATGCTTTTTGACAGCGGGCTCCCGCAGTTAGGTAGCGTGGAGCCAGCTGTCAATCGGCATGACATTGGCATTCCAACCTCTTGTAAAGAGCAGAGCGGAAAAGAAGTCATTGTATCACTGGCAGGAGTGGTCTGCTACTGTTATGTGCCGGGGGTGAATGGTGCTCAGCAAAACCAGCAGGTAGGTAGTCACTACCTGCCTGTTAGTGCTTGGGCACATTATTATTATTAAATGCCGGATAGACCCTTTAAATGAAGTAGAGAAAGTTTGTAAAGTAAATCGTTGAACACTTGTCTACTTCTTTTTCTCAGCTTATTCTAATGTTTATGCCCTGTGATGTAATTTACAAATCTATTGAACTTTAGATTATGTTGACTTTTGCTATACAATATGATTTGACGTGAGTTTTCTTTTCTTTATTATTTTTCAATGGAGGTCGAAAGTAGACTTAGAAAGTAAATGTGAACAGCATAGTAGGCTTATAGTATACAGTGGAGTCGAGTTCAATACACTACAGCATCATTTTATAAACTATTTGTAGTTAGATATTCTGCTTTGATGACTTCTGAGATCATCCCAAGTTCATGTCAAACTTTTATCCAGGTGTTTTCCCAAAGTTTGATCGGTGTTTGCACGTGTAACCTCCTTTACAACAAAACTTGACTGTGTGTTTTTTGGCCTCGGGGCCTCTTGACTCCTTTGTACCACCTGCATGAATACTAACGTGAGTCAAATAATGTCAATCATTTATCTCAAAGAACAAGATTTTTTGTTTCAAACTTTATCCTTCTGTGGATGTTTCTAATCCTGTAATAACCGTATATCTATAAACCACTGACTATACTAATAGTCAAAGACGTGGCAAAATGGGCAGATTTAGTCAGAGGTGTGTAATACCCTTGCCGGTGTTCCTGCTCTGGCCCGCCTCCTTCCAACAGGGTTGCTGGCGTACACACCCCTCCAGCAGTCCTACGTTATCTGCCCAGGCTCACTCTCCTGCTTCCAGCTCCCGAGGTTTCCCGGTAGCGCATTTACGTCATGTGTGCAGCATGTGTCTTTCTCTAAAAGAGCCAGTTGGCCCTACACACAGAAGTGCTTCTCACCTTCCCCCTATGGGAGGTGCCTAAGGAGCATAGCACGGTCCAACACTTGAAACACACTGCTAGTAATTAAGTCTTGTTCCCAGTATCCTGTTCCCATACCTGTGCCTATGTCCACTAACCCATGCTTCTGTCCTAGTACCTACCTGAACCCTCTATACCAGCCATGCCTGCCATATCTGTTGCACTTGCTCTTACCACTGAACAAGTTGTGCCATCATACCTGCTGCACTTGCCTAATACAGTCGTGCCGGTATACCTGCTGCAACTGCCTGAACCATTCCTTTTTCATCTGCCGGCATCAGCCATCCATTCTGTCGGACTGCACCTGAGACTGTCCGTGCTGTGACAGCCTTTTACATTGTGTGGCGTGGGTTAAAATTTCTTAATTTGGCATGACATATTGGTCTTTTGTTTGTTATCTCATGTTTGCTAACTCATTGTTTCTTGCCAGACTATTCAGAGCCTTTATTGTTGGAGTATGTGTATTGCTAATTTAATGAAAATTACATCACCCCATCTGCTACATCGCCCAGAGGAGAATTGTGCAAGGATAGTGTTGTGCCCACGGTTAAGTAGATTGGGTATTCAGTTAGGCTGAGCCCTGGTCCATGCAGTCTTTCTAAAGGCAGCCGGGCCATCAGACGAGAGCACCCTCTGACCCCGTGTTTCGACACCTGCCTGCAACCATGCCCATGTCTGTATTACTAACCCCTGGAGCTGTCGATCCTGGCAGGAGCGGACTTGCCCAGGTGGCAGGGGGCAAGAGCCCCCAGGCCGGTTGTATAGCCCTCACCTAGGGCCCCCCCCCCAACTGAAATGGTCCAGCCGGCTTTACTTTGCGGCACAGAAGGCGATGCAAAGGGGAGCCTGGTAAGTGAGCCGCGGCGTCCGATAGCCACCCCCCCGCTCCTCATCTAGGCGTCCGATAGCACCCCCCCCCCCCCCCCCCGCTCCTCACCACAGCGTCCGATAGCACCTAGGGCTGGCAGGAGAACACTGCCTACCGGAATGTGAATCACCAGCCCGCCCCTGCTCCCTGGATTACCACTTCACCATCAGAGGCACTAGTGAAGACAAGGTGGTTGCTTAGTTATGTGCCCCTCTAGACCAAGACCAGTACTACATTCCAGTAGGTCCACCCTGCCACACTCACTCATGTGAGCAATACATTGTGCAACAAGTAGGGTTCCCAGGAAGGAGCTTTCCTCTTGTACTGGGATGTCTATTCCACTGGTTATTAAAAAGAGATGAGACCATAACTTGTCTAAGACTTATTTTTGCCATAAAATCTATATAAAAAAAATCATAATTTTTAAGAACATGAATAAAAATTCTCCTTTTGTACCTAAAGTCCCATTTGACTGATGTAAAACCCTTGAACCATCATCCTACTATCCATAGCTGCGAGTAGTTTTGGCGTAATTGTTGCATTCTGCCTTGAGACGGTCAATGAGCGTGATGAAAAGACATCAGGAGCCGTGTAGACGGATCGTGATTGATGTATTACCCTCCTTTTATGCAAGGGCTATAAAATCTCCATGAGGTTGCATTTTAGCCTCATTACTTTTAATACAATTAGTAGAGAAATCCCTTCCCGGTGCAAAATTTACAACAGTTATTTTTTGCTTTCTGCACCTGCTGGCAACAATTAGATCACATAACAAGATCATTTCATGCTTTATAACTAATGATGATGTTTTTGTGACTCGGATCTTGGAGACCAAAACGGCGTATGACAATTCAAGTAAGCAGAGCGGAGAATGTAGATTTATCTGCTGATCGTGGATAATTCTAACATTAGGTAGAAAGTCGAGAGTCAGTTTTTAAAGTTGATATGTTGGAAGCGGGGGCGTACCTACAACAGGTGCATGAGTTGCAATCGCACATGGGCCCCGGAGCCTAGGGGGCCCCAAAAGTTCCTTTGACCTATAGAAAAAGACTGATGCTATTAAAGATTAATTGGGGGCCCCGTTGTAGCTTTCGCATCGGTGCCCATGAGCTTCAAGTTACGCCACTAATTGGAAGCAAGAAGGATGGCAAGTGTAATGGTGGGGTTACACGTAGCGATATCGTCCCGATATCGCATACAACGCCGCGGGAGCGCACATTTTGGGAGCACTTTTCCCGATATCGCATCGCCGGTTTACACGCTGCGATATCGGGAAACAACGTCCCTCCGATGTTTACGCCTACCAACCCAGTAATGACCATTTAACATGGGAGTTAATGGGTGAGGTGCAAGTACGCATCGGAGTTGGGCTGTCACACGCAGCGATGCTGGTACAACGGCCTTGCGATATCGGGAAGTTGAATAGCTCTGCTATTCAACTCCGATATCGTTTTGGCATCGTTCCAGCATCGCGTTGTATGCTAACACAGTACAACGCGCACACGATATCGGGTCCAACTCGCGACCCACGTGACTTTTTGTCGGAGTTGGGTCGGAGTTGGACGCCGATATCGCGGCGTGTAAACCCACCATAAGGATCTTAGCGACCTTGACTTGGGCAAAATTGTGATGTCCAGATGGCTTGGTCAACTCCTACCTTCCAAGACCTTTCTAGGAAATATATATCTGTACAGTGTTAGCCAGTAGATAGAAAAAATAAAAAATTTGAGAGTCCTCAGTGGTTGATACCTTTTAATGGATAACGGAAAAGATAAGTATCATGCTTTCGAGACTAATGATGGTCAAGCTTGAACTGTAAGGTTCGTTATCCGTACCAAACACCTAGTGTTTAGGCATGGACCCCACACATGGACTTCCCTAAAAAGTCTGTGTTACTGTTAAGGTTCAAGTTCATCAAGATGAGGATCAGAGATGCCAGACACCAAGTCACTGAGGACTCCCCGTGACTGCCGGTAGCGGCAACACCTGAGTTCACTGCCACTAGGGCCTCCTTCTCAGTGAGTGATGTCACCCACGGCTGTCAGTGTGATTACAAAGGCTGCAGCGAGAGGACACAAGTTCCCTTATTTGCAATCTCTTGATGCTTCATGGGACCATCATTGTGGATTATCGTCAGGGTTTATATTAGGGTAATAAATTGGATAATGAGGGTTGTCTGTCTTATTTATTTTAAATAAAGAATTTTTATTTGTGTTTTTTAACTATTTCCTCATAGTAGTAATAATGGGCTGTTCTCATCGGGACCTGAACGTTATCAATCTGAGCTTAATGACAAGCTGCCAATACTCAGCTGTCAGTAACCCCTTCTATCACCCCGATGCTAATGCATCAAGGCATCAGGAAGAGCGGTAAAGTGCCAGGAATTGGTGCTTCTAATGAATGTGCCAATTTCTGAGGCAGCGGCTGACTACTATTCTTTAGCCTGGAGGGCCCAATAACTATGGGCCTCACCACACTGAGAATACCTGCCAGGGTTTTACCTTGGCTGGCAATCAAAAATAGCACGAAATGCACACATTTTTTTTAAACTGTTCAAATAATTTAAAAAAATAATGGTCTCCCCTGTAGTTTTGATTGCCAGCCAAGGTAAAGCAAGGCAGCTCAGGGGGTCAGTCCATAGCTGTCTGCGTTATTTGCACTGAGATCAAAAATACAGCAAAGATTTGCGTCATTTTTTAAATGATTCATTATTCAATAAAGCTGATTCCTCTAGTGTGACAGCTCTTGAGATATTTGTAGACACCTATTACGTCTACTCTCAGTTTTCATTTTTGCAAGCTAAACATTCCCAGATCCTGTAACTGTTCCTCATAGGACATGGTTTGCAGTCCGGTCACCATTCTGGTCACTCTTCTATTAACTTGCTCTAGTTCATTTTATTAAAATGTGGTGCCCAGAACTGAGCACAGTATTCCAGGTGAAGTTATGTGGACAGTCGGCTGTGTTGTGTCCCTTACCTGGGAGAAAAGATGGCATCCAAATGGATATTGGAATGGAGACAAACTGGCGGAGGCAATGTAATGTGGGAAAACTTGGGTCCTGGAATCATGTAGATGTGACACCTACCACCTACATAATAAAGGTGTAGATCTAGTATCCTCTTTTTTGGCAGTGGATTTCCTTAATGGCATTGGCATCTTTCATTGGTTAATGTTCCTGACACACTGAAAAAATGGTCAGGATGAATTTGAGAAACACAATAAAGAGTTTAATACTAATTTATCTCCAAAGTCCCATATCTCAACCTGATGGATCATCTGTGGGATGTACCTGGAGTTATCAGTGCAATCCATGGAGGCCGCACTCAAAATGACATATGGGAAGTGAAGACCAATTATACAGATAATTACACACATAAAAACCAACCAGAAGTCTGATTTTCTTTCATTGGAACAACCAATAAGATTAGGAGGAAATAATGGTGGGTTACACGTAGCGATATCGTCCCGATATCGCATAGAACGCCGCGGGAGCGCGCATTTTGGGAGCACTTTTCCCGATATCGCAACGCCGGTTTACACGCTGCGATATCGGGAAACAACGTCCCTCCGATGTGTACGCCCACCAACCCAGTAACGACCATTTAACATGGGAGTTAATGGGTGAGGTGCGAGTACACATCGGAGTTGGGCTGTCACACGCAGCGATGCTGGTACAACGGCCATGCGATATCGGGCGGTTGAATAGCTCTGCTATTCAACTCCAATATCGTTTTGGCATCGTTCCAGCATCGCGTTGTATGCTAAAACAGTACAACGCGCACCCGATATCGGCTCCAACTCGCGACCCACGTGACTTTTTGTCGGAGTTGGGTCAGAGTTGGACGCCGATATCGCGGCGTGTAAACCCACCATAAGACAAAAATGGCCTCAACAGCACAAGATGTCGTCATGCACTGACACCACTTCACCTAAAACCACAGAGCGTCAGCAGTAGGGGGGCGGGGGTGAAAGACTCCTTGGGCGCTCTCATCTCCCGGCCTAGCCGTCTTTAGACCACCCGAAGTCGGGGCTGATCCCACTGAACTTTCGCTCTCCTTTCTCATGGGCAGAATACTATTTAGACAACATAGGATGAAGGGACCATTCTCCAGTAAGTCTTTGTTTGGTCACGAACAGTCAATAGCATATAGTACCTTCCCAACAAGAACACAACATGGTGCAAGCATCAAAATGTCACCCTTCCACTGACTCACCAAGGATTAGAACCTTCATGACTTTTGAGCATTTAGGGCCAATTACCCAGCCGGCAGCACACACATTTGGAAGGCACTTACTGAGAGGAGGTAGTGGCAAGCTTAGGAAGCTGAGTATGGTATATAGACAGGTAAGGTTGGCTTCACACCACGGCAAGGTGCGGTCCGGGGCTGTCAGGCATGAAACTGACAGCCCCGGACCGGATCAGCAGCTGTGTGCAGCCAGATGGCTGTAATTGCAGCCACAGCTGCTGGTTTTTCAAGATCGCGGCTAGCATGCAGCATGCAGCCGCCGGTATCCAGTTCCCGGATTCGCCCGGACCGGGGCAATCCGGCCCCATAGGCTCCTATGTTAGGGAGAACCGGATTGCCCTGGATCCGGGAGGATCCAGGACAATCCGGGCAAATCTGGGACACGGCATTTTGGGGAGATTTTTCTCCCCAGACACAAAAACGTTGCAAGCAACGTACGGTGAGAAAAATCCGACTTCCCCTGGATTCCACCGCAGAGATGAAACCGGATGTCAGAGAGCTGCCATCCGGCTCCATCCGGCCCCGTAAGCTACTATAGGGCCAAAAACCGGTCCGGGGCTGTCTGATTTACACCGGACAGCCCCAGACCGGACCTTGCCGTGGTGTGAACCCAGCCTAACTGGGTTATCTCAACCTGGGTTCTCCAAGCAAGTTGGTGGGCTCAATGTTGGGCAGTGAAGCAGTTCTGTCATCTCCCAGCTGGATCAATGGTCCCTAGGCTGAGGTCCTGTAGAATGACACATGGTGACAGGAGCAGTCCCTTTTATATCTCCCAGCACCCATTTTAGGGCAGTGTGTCCCACAGGATTGGGGGGAAGACAATCATGACTGTCCACTTATTATTTGCTGATTCAAATAGACCGCATAATTGTCCTCCATATGCAGACATTTCACAGAAAATAGTCACTGAACAGTCTTACATAAAAAATGGTTTAAGTCTTCTGATCCACAAAGAAACAATATGTTTGGTATAATTAAGAACAGTTGAATTCCACACAAGTGTCCAGATATTCCCATTGATGCTGAGTCGTCACGCAAGGGTTATTCCCAACACTGAAAGATATCACTTATCTGTAATAAAAACTATAACTTTCCAATTGGTAGGGTTTTAACCACTAGTCGTCCTCCAGAACCCAAAAACATGGGTCTTAAATGCTCCATGACAATGTGGAGTTGATAGAGGTGTAACTAGAGTCCGATGGGCCCTGGTGTCAAATTTGGCCCTTGGAGCCTCACACACACACACGTTAGTCAGATGTATAGACCCTTGTGTTGTTCTAAATCCTATAAAGACTTATAAATTCCCCCCTCATCCTTCATTATGTATTAATTTGCCCCATCTTGGTATATACTGTATGTCACCATCCTGATATATATGATCCTCATTCAGGTATCAATGACCCATCTTGGTATACATGTCCCAATACTGGTATAAATGGTCCCCATCCTGGTATAAATTCTGGTGTATTCTGTATTTCAAAATTCTGGTATACTGTATATGTCCCAATTTTGTAAATATGCCCCCATTTTGGTATATATGTTCCCATCTTGGTATACATGTGCCAATTATGGTATCCTCAAGGAAAGGGGGAAGGGGGAAAGGGCTTGACCCAATATCCTGTGGACTCCCAGGCAACCGGAGGCGGCTGGCTTACCGCCAAAAGACAGCAACAATTCTGGTATATATGGTCTCCATCCGGTTATAAATGGCCCCAATTCTGTTCCTAACGCATAATTAAAAAAAAACAACATTCTACTCAGTTTCCATTCAGGCCCACATCACCCAGTGTCCTCTGTAGCCAGTGCACAGCTACTGGCAGCTGACCTCGGAGTGTGCACCAAGGCGAAAACGCATGACATCACTATCATGCGTCGCCTCCTGTGGTGGTACCTACTACGTTAGCTCCCAGCCGCTGTGCCGTCAGTGTGTATTGTAGTGCAGGGACCCAAGGGATATCTGCACCACGATGCATTTCAGCTGGATCTGTGTCCTCGGTGAAGACGTAGACCCAGCTGCATTAGGCACTGGGGTCGGTGGGCTCCTGTACCCCCAAGTTCTGATCACAGCCACGACCCTTGCGGCCACGATCGTTTCTTCCCTGGGCCTTGGCCAACTTCCCCAAAAAACTGACTGCTGTTTTTGGCCATATCTGTCAGTCTCAAACAGAATGAATAGAGCAATTTTGGTCATACACTTTAATGAGGGCACTTCTGTTCCCTCTTCTTTTGATTGGTGGGCACTCACAACAATCAGAAAGTTACCAACTTTTGGGATCTTTTGTGATTTGTGATCTTTTTGAATGTTGGGAATAACCTTTTACTGACTACTACCAGCTACGACCAGGACACATGTGAGATGGATGGCGACAAACTGGAAGTTGTAAAGGACTTCACCCTACTCGGATCAATGATCACTCAAGATGCAGCGATGGCATCGGAAGTCAATGGGAGAACAACTATGGGCAAATCAAGAATGAAGTCACTGGACAAGGTCTTCACATCAAGGAACATTTCACTGGTGATGAAGACACGGCTCGTACATAGTCTGGTCTGTTCTGTAGTAATATATGGAAGTGACACCTGGACGATAAAGGAACAAGACAGAAGAAGAATCAACACCTTCGAAATGTGGACTTGGAGAAGGATGATATCAATACCATGGATGGCAAGAAGAACAAACACATCAATTCTGGAACAAATCAAGCCAGATATGTCACTGGAAGAGAAGATCACCAAGATATGACTTGTCTACAGATAATATAAAGAGAGCAATGACTGGAGAAGGACATCATGGTAGGAAGAATAGAAGGAACAAAGCAAAGAGGAAGACCAGCAACCCAATGGCTTGATACAATCAAGATAACGGTGGAGAAGGCCCTGGTGCATCTAGCTAAGCTTGGAGAAGTGCCAGGTTGACCTATGTAGGCTTGGTCAAGACCCTGGTGGATCTATCTAGGCTTTCAGAACACCCTAATGAACCTATCTAGGCTTGGAGGAAGACCCAAGTGGATCTATCTAGGCTTGGAGAAGACACTGGTGGACCTATATAGGCTTGGTGAGTACTCTGGTAGACCTGTCTAAGCTTGGAGAAGATCCTGGTGGACATATCTAGGCTTGCACAAGACCCTGGTAGATCTATCTAGGCTTTAAGAAGACCCTGCTGAACCTATCTAGGCTTGGAGGAAGACCCAGGTGGATCTATCTAGGCTTGGAAAAGACCCTGGTGGACCTGTCTAGGCTTGGAAAAGACTCTGGTAGACCTGTCTAGGCTTGGAGAAGATCCTGGTGAACCTATATAAGCTTGGAGGAAGACCCAGGTGGATCTATCTAGGCTTGGAAAAGACCCTGGTGGACCTGTCTAGGCTTGGAATTGACTCTGGTAGACCTGTCTAGGCTTGGAGAAGATCCTGGTGGACCTATCTAGGCTTGGAGACCCTTGTGGATCTATCTAGGCTTTAAGAAGACCCTGATGAACCTATCTAGGCTTGGAGGAAGACCCTGGTGGAGCTATCTAGGCTCGGAAGATCGATCATCCTACAGAGTGTTCACCAATCAAGTTGCCATGGCCGTTAAAATAAATAAATAAAATTATATCTGTATTATTATTATTATTAATTTTCTTTGCATAATTTTTGTATTATTAATATTATTGCTGCTTCTATTTTATTTGTATTATTTTTATACATTCACATTTTTCTTGATCCATTTTTTTTTTTTATTAAATCTGTTGCCTCTTTCCATGTTTAGAAGCCATGTAATATATATTTTTTCACAAATATTTCTGTCTTCCCATGATGTCTATTAGATTAGAGCCTTCAGTCAGTGCATTATTTCCTGTCAGATGTAAATGCATTTTGTTTGATACGGAGGCAGATGTGTCCTGCTGAGCCACATCTTCTGGTTACCTTATCATGTCAAATTACATTATCAGACAGTAACCTGAAAACCATCTGTTAGATTGTGAATAGCCAAACAGTAGCCTGTAAATGGCTCTATAGAGAGCGGCGCGCTCCCCGCTATATATCTTGTATTAATTGTCTGGAAGTCATATTAATCGTCAGTTTGTCTCAGTCTCAGCCCGAGTAGCACAATAAAGGTCCTTGTCATTGGCTCTTTTTTAGCAGCAGTAATTCACAATCGCCTGACAAGCAAATATTCCTCATGTATTTGGGATCTCTTCAATCGGAATCGCCATTGTGGAAGGAAAAATGACTCCTTTACAATGGAACATTTACTGATACATCTGCTTCCCATAATAAAATTGTCCAACTAAATCTATAAAACATGGGGTGAAGTCAGAGGTCCGCAGAGATGAGAGATAGTTTTATATTTTGATTTATCACTTCTTGTCGAGCAAGTGATTTTAATAAGCTTTCTAATATACTTCATTAGAAAATTCTGGTTGAAAGCCATCCATAAACCTTCCTCAAGGTGTCCCCACCGCACTGTGTGTGAAGCAGACACATGTTCATTATCACGCAAATCCGTCTTCAGTGAATACAGGGCAGCTGGTGAGCAAACAATGTATCAGATTACTCAGCGCAGTTGCTAAGCAATGTCAGAAGGTCAGGAACAGTGCAAACTTCTTATCTGGCTCCACACGTCTATCTCACAATCTCTAGTAACCCTTTCTCTGCTGTCACAACACTATCAGCTGCTCTCAGACATTGTGGTAATACACACAGTGCTGGCAGATGCTGGCCACGCCCCCACACAGACAGAAAATGCTGAGTTTTAACGAGCACACAAAAAAGTGAGAAAATAAGTCATATCACACAAAAAACATCATCTTAGCTGCTATGTGACCCATCATTAACAACCAGAGCAGTATTGGTTTTTTTTCAATGAAATGACATTTATACTTTAAATGTGTTTATTTCTGTTGGTACCTTAAGGGTTAATGTCCGCAGCTGTAGCAGTATTAGCAGTTCATGGTTTTAGCTAGTTGTGGCTCTCCAGGTAGGGTGCTGCTATGTGTGTCAGGTGACGCAGTTGTCCACTCCTCCAGCCTTTAAATAATCTCATTATCCAGGTAAGGTAAGTAGGTTATAGCCTAGGGCTGGTCAGAAGCAGGGCAAGGATGGCGGCCCAGACATCCTCACCATTACAGGTGCTTCTGAGGACAGGGTCAGCTAGGGACCCCAGTCTACGAGTCAGACTAGATCCCCTGATCGCCCTTTGCCCGCCACTGCAATCCTGCTACCTTATCCCCTTGTCCGTTGCTACTATCTGTGACAGCTCTAATGGCCACTTTACACGCGGCTACATTTCTAGCTTATCCACAGATAACTTTCTGGCTGCAGTGAAATCATGGAGACATAGTTCTATCTTGTTGCTGTGTACAAATGGAATAATGTCTCCATGATTTCACTGCAGGCAGTAAGTTACCTGTGGATTAGCTAGAAATGTAGCCGCGTGTAAAGTGGCCATAATGGGACACTTCAGGGCCCCGTTCTCAGGATCGGTGATGTTTCCAGCCGATGATTTCCTAGCAATCAGACACCAGCTGTCTGCTTTATCTTGATGGGTATTAAAATAGGGGAGACCCCCCCACCATTTTTTTTAAATCATCTATTTAAATACTTAAAAAAAAACAGTTAAGGTCCCCTGTAGTTTGATACCCAGCCAAGATAAAGCAGACAGCTGGAGGATGCAGTCTCCAGCTCTCTGCTTTATCTGCTCCTGGTATCAAAACACGCTGGACACCACACTTTTTATTTATTTATTTATTTATTTCAAAGTGTGCTTGCCATTCACAGCCATGATGAGTACTTGGCATGGCTGTGATAGGACCACACCAATAAAGCTTGCTGATTGGCTGTGCAGCCTTTCAAACAGCTTTATCCGAGCAACCAATCCCGAACAGTGACACTAACGTCCCGGAAAAGTCTGAGTTATGGGTCTGTTCACAAATATTAGGTGGTCTGTATGGACACTGAATTTTACAGTTCAAGTTTGCCCATTACTAATCACTTGTAGAGACCATAAAAATGTGCTCTGAATACGAAGGTGCAAGTTTCTGGTGAATTTATTAAAAACAAAAAATAAATGAGGTTTTTCCCAAATAAAGTGCGGCCTCCACCAGTATGCCCTTATATACAGCATTCTAGAATGCAATAAGTCCCCAGTCCCATCTGCATGACATAAAAATTAGCTTTTATTATACTCGTCTGTGGGGCAGGGCGGTCCGGTCCGATGGGCGTCGCTGGTCTTGATCGGAAGCCTCCTTTCCTTACCTTGTTTGGATGACGTGTCCTACATCATCCACACAATGTCTTCCATTGCGCTCTTGTGCACGCGCGCTTCTGTCCGTCCTACCGAGCAAAGCAAAGTGTTGTACTACATGGGCCAAATAGCTCCTGTGCATGCACACTACAATACTTTGCTCTGCGCTTGACAGGGCTGAGACAAGTGTGTGTTCACATGAGATCAATGGAGGAATCTGTTAGGACAATGTAGGACGTATCATCCACAGGAAGCAAGGAGAGAGGAGTCACCAGATCAAGGACAATGACACCATCAGGCCAGACTGCCCAGTAGGTGAGTATAATTAAAGGTAGTTTTGACATTATGCAGATCGGTCTGGGGAATTATATACAGTATTCTAGAATGCCGTATATAAGGGCTTACTGGTGGTGGCCTCAGCTTATTCGGGAAAAACCTGGTGACAGGTTCCTTTTAAAATGGCAGCATTCACATTACCATAATATCTAGTAAAAATGGGAAAAAAGGAACCTATCAGCTACTTTATGCCCCCACACCTATCACTACCTGTCCCTGCAGCTTCCTTCTACATCCCTAACCATTCCTGTCTGACATAAATGAGTCCTGTAATAGTTGTAAAAAATGCTTTTATAACTTACATTCTCCTATGGGAATAACCAGGGTGTTGACAATACTGTAGACAATGTGGGTTTTTTCTCTGGCTTCATGTTCCCCGTCACCCCAGTGGGTGTGATAATTAATGCAAAAGTGCAGGCCAAAAGCTTGAAATCTGTGGGTCTCCTTCCTGGTTTGACACCGCACATCATTTCCAGTCCTGCATAGTGTGGGGGTGCATTGGGTATACTGGCCTTGCTCCAGAGCATGTGCAGAGCACCTCTGGAAGCCGCAGAGTACACCTAATCCCCCACAATGCGCCGAACCAGGAATGATACGTGGCCAACACGTGATGCCTGGAAGAAGACCACAGATTTCAAGCTTTGGGCCCGCACCTCTGCTTGAATAATCACACACACCAGAGCGTGATTACAATGGAGCATTGGGGACATGGATCCAGAAAAAATGCCCACAGTATTGTGAACACCCTGGTTATTCCCATAGGAGAATGTAAGTTATGAAAGCATTTTTCACAGCCATTACAGGACACATTTAGGTCAGACAGGGATGGCTAGGGATGTACTAGGAAGCTGCAGGGACAGGTAGTGATAGGTTTGGGGGAATAAAGTAGTTGACAGTTTCCCTGTAAGCCTGATGAAATCATGAGAGCAAAAACATAATTTTTTTTTACATTTTTACAATATTTAATTCACCCTATCAATTGGGTTGATTTAACTCATTAGGTTGTTTTATTTTATTTTTACTATATTGTTTTTATTTTTGTCTACTAGAGCACATGAACTCTCGCTACACTATATGCTGAAGAACTCTAGTCTTGCAGTACATAGTGAAACTACTGGTCCTCAAGAAAGATCAGTTAATATATGTGACTTCATAACTGCCAATGATGGCAGTAATGGGGGATTTCTTCTGCACTTAAAAAACGTGGGAGGGGGGTACGACGGATGTCTGAACAGTCCCTAAATCCTAACAATTCAAAACATGCAAGTTTATTTTGCATTATTTACCAATTCAGGAAAGACACAATTATCTCCAACGTTTCGGCCTATGAGTGTCTTTATCAAGGGACATCAGTGAAGAATCTGCATCGGCCGCAAGGGCGAGGATATTCGGACACTCCGGGGTATCAGTCTGATGGAAGTCACAGTGGTGACTCCAGAGGCCGAGCATGACAAGGAGGAGAGTTTAAAAGGGAAATAAAGTTTATCGTGACGCCATCTGAGGCTTCTGGTCAGATTGGACCAGCACTCCTTGTAGTGATCCCCCAGAGGATAGGTGTTGTGGCAGCTTGATGGAGCACTCCCCTGAGATGGAGCAGACCCCTGGGGTATAGTGAAGGTGGTGATGTAGATGATGGTGGTTGTGGTTGTTGGTGCAAGAGGGCACAGGAAGGAGTAGACAGATACAAGGGTTGCAGTTCTTACCGGTCACCTTTACTTGCAGTTTAAGTCCATGGACATCCCAGCCAGGGTACTCTGTCCTCCAGGGTTGCAGCTTGGCCAGCTAACAAGTAGTCCAGGTCCAGTCTGTTGAGACCCAGAGTATAAAGCCTTTCCTTGCTGCTCTGTTCTCTCTGACACTTTTCTACTCCTTCCTTCCCTTTGTCGTTTGTGCTACAAGTTCCGAAGCATGCGACTGCGGGCCCTTCTGAGCAACTACCTTGCAAGTCCTCTCGACCCTCTGTAATCCCTTCGCTTGGGAGAGTCCACAGTGGCGGCCACTGCACCTGCAGTGCAGTGGCCTCTGGTTTCTCAGTTGGTCCTTCGGATTCCAGACCAAATTGGCGTGAGTACCCCTGTGTAGCTCGTTCTTCTAACCTGCCGTCCAGCCAGCTGTAGATTCGCGTCCCCAGGCCTGGAGATTAGTAGCCGACCCCTCTGGATGTGTCCCGCTCTCTCTCCCCAGCAGCCTGGTTTCCCTAGAACTTACTCTTCTTCTGTCATGTTGTTCTCCTTCTCTCTGTGTACCTACTCACTAACTAACTCCTCGCACCCCTAAACCTACTCCTCCCTCCAGCCAACAGATGGGGACTGCTCTTTTAGTGAACCTCATCCGCCCAGCATCTCCTGGACTGGAGTTTGGATGGGTGTTGAGTGTGTGTTGGTGTATCTCAGCAAAATGTCTGCACTTACATGAGAGCATGATACTACACCTATTGGACAGGTGCAATGCCACTATGGTGACCGAAACGCAGGGGTGCCACAAATCCATCAGCAGGTATAATTCACCAATTATCTTTCTGGGCACAAAGCACAAATATGGTGCAATGATCCCTTTACGTATCAGGTCCCTAAATCCTAAAAGGAAAAGCAGTGATCGTAGCTAGCACAGGCGCACGCAAAGTCATGGCAAGGTAGCATCTGGACACCATTACCAGGGATGTCAGAGCTCACGGTGCCGATCTGAAGATGCATCGAGAATTGAATGGATGACGATGAGGATTAGAAG
Organism: Allobates femoralis; assembly: GCA_033576535.1. NCBI lineage: Eukaryota > Metazoa > Chordata > Amphibia > Anura > Aromobatidae > Allobates > Allobates femoralis. Next base: position 11,095,031 of record JARQOC010000001.1, read on the forward strand.
GGCCAGAGAGGTGAGCGGTGAGGTGAGTATAAGCATTTTTCTTATGTTTTTCTTTTCCCTTTATTGTTTTGAAACATGGCGGCAAGTGGACACTATTTCATTAAGTCTACGCTAAAGCAAAATACTAACAACTAGATGGTGGCCCGATGCTCTCGCATCGGGTGGGTGGTGACATGACGATGGTGCAGAGATTGTGACGCTGGGGGCTGTTTTGGCCTGTCCGCTGTTTTGTACCCCTTACTCTCCACCCCCCACTGTGCTGCCTTTCTGCCCCATCTTGTGCACATTCTTAGGCCCACCCATGTGGTCGCTTTCCGCTGTCCACCCTTGTGCTGACTCTCTACCCCCCACTTTGGTCCTTTTCTGCTCCCCCCTGTGCACGCTCTCTGGCCCCCTCCCTGCAAGCTCTCGAGCCCCTCCTTGTGGTCCCTCTCGGGCCCCTCTTGTGGATATTCTCTGGCACAGTTCCTCATGGCAGTGGTGAGCAGTGCTGGGGAGTCAGCATGTCAGACCACCAACTCCTATTAAAGTAAAGACGACTGGCACACCTCATGTGAAGGTGCAAGCAGGAAAACATTGTATATATTAGGCCCCTTTCACATCAGCGGTAATCGCTTAAAAAAACGCAACTGCCACGATTACCACATAACGGCCGCACTTGCGGTTCACCTGCGGCAAGCCCCATGCAATGTCTATGGGGCTTGTGGCAGGTGCGGTATAGTTGCGGTTTCGGCACTTGCGGCAGATGCGGCCGCGAAAAAAACGCGGTCAGCCGCGTTATTTTCACGGCCGCATCTGCGGCAAGTGCCGAGATCGCACCTGCCGCACACTTACCGCAAGCCCCATAGACATTGCATGGGGCTTGCCGCAGGTGAACCGCAAGTGCGGCCGTTATGTGGTAATCGTGACAGTTGCGTTTTTTCACCGCAACTGCAGCGATTACCGCTGATGTGAACAGGGCCTTAGATAATGAATTGCTGCACATTAAACATAACATATGACAAAATGGCTAAAGAATGAATGACTAGCATGTAAGAAACTAATGCAAATTTGGAGGAGGAAAATTGTCATTGCAGAAACTGCTTGAAAATGAGAATCTTAGTTGATGCATTGGCCATTGCATATTAAGCCCGATAACCTACGCCAATGTGTTCTCATGTATATCGGGTCCCTGTCTCCCTTACGTTGTGCCTCTGTCTGTGGTACAAATGCATATGAGGGTATAAGCCTCTGGGTGCAATTAAAACCTACGTGTATGGGTGTAGTAAGAAACCTGACTACAACAAGATGGTGGAAATATGATAAACTAGACTTGGCTACAACCACCGACTCCGACACCTGAATTTTCCGGACTCCAACTCCTTCGACTCAGACTCCATCTTATATGGCTCATGTTTAAAGGGAACCTGCCACCAGGTTATTGCAACCTAATCTGAAAATAGCATAATATAGGACCCGAGATCCTGATTCCAGCGATGTGTCACTTACTGGACTGCTCAGTGTAGTTTTGATAAATCACTGTTTAATCAGCTGGAGATTATCATTAGCAGTCCTCTTGGCCTGCTGCAGGTAGTCTGGCATATTCACAGACTGCTAAATCTGCAACAAAGAAAATGACAGCAAGCAGCTCAATAAATGACACATCGCTGGAATCAGGGTCTCTATTTCTACATTATGCTGCTCTCAGATGGGATGGCAAAAACCTGGTGACTGGTTCCCTATAAGTGATAAATGCATTTTAGTACAATGTGAACATCAGGCTTTAATCATTATTATGATACAATAATCAAGATATTTGGATAGAACATAATAATACTTTTTAATAATAATAAAATTCAGCTGTCACGGGTGGCACGGATGACAGGGTGGAGGCCACGCGCAGACGATCCCAGCGTTTGGCCCACCAGCCATAATGGTGGAGGATGGTCCGTCTCTTTCAGGAGCATTTACCTTCTGTGTTGATGGAAAGAAGGTGTGATGAGATCTCTCTATTATGGGGAGACGGCTGTGGAGGTCTTGCGCTCGGTCTGGTTTTATCCACCAATGTTGTAGGTCACTAGGACCCAGCAGACTCCTTCCACCTTTATAAGGAGGTTCATTACCCTTCCTCGGTGCAGGTGATAGTTCCTTGTGCACACTTTATCCTTGCTCCAGCAGAAGCTGAGATTGTGGAGGTTGCTGTGTTCTGCTGTCAGATAAGTGTTTCCTTTTCCCAAATGTCTGTCTTCCCTGGTGTTTGTCTTTAGTTGATAGTGGAGGGGTCTAGTGAACCTCTCCATCTGATCCTTAGATAAGATAGATCTAGGATCAGAGAGGGACGAGGTTCGTGGTCGGCGACAGTTGAGGAGACTGTATAGGGACGTTAGGGCAGACAGGGTCAGCTCTAGGAAGTCTAGGGGTCACCGTCTCCTTCTTGTGCCCTTAGCATTAGGGACTCCTGATCCCCCCCCGTCGTTATCCTACGCTGGGTGTCTTCCCCACTCCCAGCGTGACATCAGCACATTCTGCATTGAACTACTGTACCCAATGTATTAGCTATTTTAGGAGTCGGTCCATTTTCTACCGACTCCAACTCCGACTCCGACTCTGCCAAAATGGGCTCCGATTCCATTACTCCGACTTTACAGCCATGGTGGTGAGCTTGTTTGGGTGATCGAGTGTGGGCTGAGGGGGGGTGAGCGAGTATGGTCAGGGGGGAGAGTGAGTGCAGGCTGGGGGCGTATGTGAGTGCAGCGTGATTGCGGGCTGAGGGGGGTGTCTGAGTGCAGGCTTGGGAGGTAAGTGGGCTGAGGGGGGATGAGTATGTGCAGACTGTAAGGGGTGAGTGAGTATGGGCTGTGGGGGTAAATGCGGGTTGGGCTGGGCTGAAGTGGAGATGAGTAGGCTGGTGGGGTAAGTGTAGGCTGAAAGGGGATGAGTGAGTGCAGGCTGTAAGGGGGTGAGTGCAGGCTGGGTGAGTGGGTGCAAGCTGAGAGGGTGTGAGTGAGTGTGGGCTGAGAGGGAGTGAGTGAGGGCGGGCCGAGAGGGGTAGAGTGAGCGCGGGCTGGGTTGGTAAGTATGGGCTGAGGGAGGGTGAGTGTGGGCTGAGGGGAGGGGAGTGAGTGCAGGCTGGGATGGGAGGTGAGTGATTGCGGGCTGAGGGGAGTTAGTGCAGGATGAGGGGGTAAATGAGTGAAGGCTGTGGGGGTGAGTGAGTGCAGGCTGAGGGGGTGAGTGTGGGCTGTGGGGGGATGAGTGAGTGCAGGCTTTGGGTGGGTGTGAGTGCAGGCTGTGGGGGGTATGAGTGAGTGCAGGCTGTGGGGGTGTGAGTGAGTGCAGGCTGTGAAGGGGTGAGAGTGAGTGCAGGCTGTGGGGGTGAGAGAGTGCATGCTGTGGGGGGGTAAGTGCAGGCTGAGGGTGTGTGTGAGTGCAGGCTGTAGGGGGTGTGAGTGAGTGCAGGCTGTGGGGGGGTGAGTGCAGGCTGTGGGAGTGTGAGTGCAGGCTGGGGGTGTGTGAGTGCAAGCTTTAGTGTAGGGGTTGTGTGCTGGGTGTGTGGGGGCTGAGTGCTAGAAGAGTACCCGGCTGCTCTATGCTGATAGGACTTGTGGTGATGTCAGTCATGTGATCAGTCACATCAGTGTGAAACAAAGAGAGCTTTTTCTGATGCTTTATTTGTATCAGGGGGTTTCACCCATTCATACGTTTGAGGTCTCTATAATTTTAACCTGGAACACATAGATTCTTTGTGGAAGTAAGGACTTTAGTCATGTGAAACTTAAGAAAGTAAGATACATCCACCTGGGGGTATAAGATACTAACATTAAGCCACAAATATATGTATGTATGTTAATGCCAAAAGATAAGCTCAGCTAATTAGAGTGTTACAATGTATGCCTGAGAAATGCCTATGTAACTTTGAGTTGATTGTGTGATAAACCCATTTTTCTATTTTCTATTTGTACATATGAGGTCTGTATAATTTTAATCAGGAGCACATAGTTTCTTTGTGAAAGTAAGGAATTTAGTAATGTAAAACTTAAGAATGTAGGATACACCCACCCATAGAATACTAACATTATGCCAGAAGTATATGCATATACTTATACATACACTACCTGAGTGTATAGGATAGTAACATTTAGACAATAGTGTATATATATATGTTAATGCCAAAAGATAAGTTCAGCAAATTACAATGTTACAAGGTATGCCCAAGAAATGACTGCATAAGTTTCAGTTGATGATGTAATAAAATAAAGAGAGCTGTTTGTGATACACTATTTGTCTCAGGAGGGCTTCACCTATTCCTATGTACAATTATACCGAGAAGCACACACAAATAGTCCGATTCTGTGGCAATGACATGTAATACTATATAAAAAAAACATTGCCAAAATTTCTATTAATAAAAACTGTTTAGACTGCAAAATCTAGGGGGCAAAAAAATGAGTCTTTACATAGACTTTAACTCTTCATCATTTTATTGGAAATTTGAGATAAGAAGCAATTTACATAATTCAATTTATAAAGCTGAAATAATAAAATAGTCATCTAGATACAGTGGAGTTTGGCTGGAGATCAATGCAGTGGTCTTAATTATCGTTATTTAGATTGAGTGTGTTTGGATTGCTTCCAGCGTACGCGCTCTCAGATCAGTATCATCGGATCTTCATAAACAATATATGTGTAAGAGTCGTGCGAGTCGTTCTGTCAGAATGGACAGAAATACAAAAACAAGTATTCACAGATTTTGGCAGTAGATCACACTGGCTGAGGCGAGTAATTACATCAAAGTCATTCCCCAGCTCCGAGTGTGCGAGGGTGAGGCCGATCCAGACAAGTATATACCTTGTTGGGGAAATTACTATACTTAGTAGAGAATATATCATATACGATTTTTCTCAGAACAATAGTGTCATTTTACTTGGTGGCCAAATAAGTTATTTATCAATATTATTATTATTATTATTATTTTTACTAATTACCGGTCTTCAGCTCGATCTCAAGCCATGGCGACTTGAAGGATGATCACTCTGTTGGAAGATCGATATTCTCCAGACCTAGATACATTCACCAGGGTCTTCTCCAAGCCGAGGTACATCTACTACAGTCTTCTCCAAACCTAGATAGGTTCACTAGGGTCTTCTCCAAGCCTAGATAGGTCTACAAGGGTCTTCTTCAAACCTAGATAAATCCACCAGGGTCTTGCCCAAGTCTAGATAGGTCCGCAGAGATCTTATCCAAGCCTAGATAGGTCCAACCAAGTCTTCTCCAAGTCTAGATAGGTCCACCAGGGTCTTCTCTAAGCCTGGATAGGTCCCCCAGGTCTTCTTCAAGCCTTGATAGGTCCATCAGGGACTTCCCTAAGACCAGATAGGTCCTCCAGGGACTTTTGCAAGCCTAGATATGTCCCCCAGGGGAGGTCTTCTCTAAGCCTAGATGGGACCACCAGAGTCTTCTCCAAGCCTAGGTAGGTCCACCAGGGTCTTCTCCAAGCCTAGAGTGGCCCACCAGGGTCTTCTCCGCCGTTATCTTGATCATTCAAGCCATCAGGTTGCTGGTCTTCCTCTTCTCCTTGTTCCTTTTATTCTTCCCGCCATTTTATCCTTCCCCAGTGATTGGTTTCTTCATATGATGTGTAGATAAGTCGTAACTCGGTGGTCCCGCGTCAAGTGACAGGTCTGGCTTGATTTATTCCAAAGTTAATTTGTTTTGTCTTGTTGCTATCTATGGTATTAAGTACAGCATACCTGCTCCAGAACCACTTCACAAGATGAAGTGGATCCTCAGAGCTTTCCTCATTCGAGATGGGCAGTTGCAAAGCTTCGTGGATAGATACCGGTGTTTCAAGAGGGTGGTCTGGTTGGAATTATGGATGTTGAAGAGATTTAATGACATCTGAAAGAGTAGCCTTCTAGGACACCAGAAATTCAGCAGAGGGAAAGTAATAGAGCAGATTTAATATAGAAAACAGACTAGACTTATATATGAGGCAGAACATGGAGAACTATGGCATAGCAGAGCCAAGCAATGTAGCAGAGTAGAGTCAGGCAGGAAACTCACTGTGGCAATTTAGCAGAACCCAACAATGTAGCAGTAGACATTAGGTCAGCAGGCTCAATATGCCAATGTAGTGGAGTCCAGCAATGGAGCAAAACTGAGTATTTCAGGAGACCAAATTTGGTTATGTAGCTGAGCCCAGCAATATCGCAGACTTGAGTAGGTAAGAAAACACATTGTGGCAATGTAGCAGAGCCCAACAATGTAGCAGAAGAGATTAAGTTAAGTGACTCACTATGACAATGTAGCAGGGTTCAGCAATGGAGCAGAGTTGAGGAAATCAGGAGACTCAATCGGGAATATTAGCAGAAACCAGCAATGAAGCAGAGCTTAGTAGGTTAGGAGACTTATTGCGGCAATGTGGCAGAACCACAGGCACGGTTTTGTATAGAGATGTCAATGACGCTGGCTATGCAAAGCATATAATCACACCCACAGGTGAGGAGTAACATGCTAAGTGGGTCAACTAGTTGGGGGAACTAACGCCCCCTTGACTAGTCAAAGCCCTAATTAGCATCTCATACACGATCTTTAGACATACTTGTTTTAAAGATCAGTTGATGTATGGTGCTATATGCTGGTACGGCAGGGATTATAGGTATGTACCCAGAACTATGCGTGGTTCTGGGGGCCCAGTGGACTAGATATGTTCTCTTTAATGCAGTGGGAAAGGAAGAAAAATTGATTGTCAAAAGTGATGCGCATCCTTTGGGTATCACCCACCACCCAATACAGATGCTGAAAAGGATTAGCTTTGGTGAACTGTTAACCTAGATTCCAGAATATCACCCTCTAACAAAATGTATGGTAGCCCATCTTGAAGGCCCAGGCACCATTCCTGCAGTGTTATGGTGGCAGCTTAAAACATTTTTCCAAGTGTATCCCAACATAGTCGACATGTAAACATCTCAAAGACTTATAAGTAGAAAAGAAAAGTTACTTATACCATGTTTAATATGTAACTCGGCTCCTTGATATGTCGGAGGAATGTCTGAGCCGTTAGTTAAGACCCTATCGAGAGCACGCGCCTTGTGTGGTTCCCGTGAAGGGCAAGTTGTTTCATTATCATAATGGTTCTTATCTCGGAAAGGATCAGGTCCCAAGTTAAAACTTTCCTGAAAGTGACCTGAGATCAAGAAAAGATTTGTAAACAACTACACCACATCAATTAGAAATAAAACATATGCCGTCATGGCTGAAAGTGCTGGCACCCTTGACATTGTCCCAGAAAATGAAGTATTTCTCTAACGGCTCTTTGAAATGTTTATTAACTTTGTTCGTATTGGATCAATACAAAAAAACTAAAAAAAAGCCAATTGGACATAATTTCATACAAGACTCCAAAAATGGACCATACAAAATTATTGGAACCCTCAACTTAATATTCGGTTGCACACCCTATAACCATCCACTAGCTTCTTCTCACCTGGAATTTTGGACCCTTCTTTATAAACTGCTCCTGGCCAGGGGCGTAACTATAATAGGTGCAGTAGTTGCAATCACACCCAGGCCTTGTAGCCTACCGTCCCTTTGGCCTATAGAAAAAGACCAATGCTATTAAAGATTTGCAACAATTTGGGGCCCCATTGGAGCTTTCGCATCGGGGCCCATAAGCTTCAAGTTACTCGACTGCTCCAGACATCTCATATTTGAAGGTACCTTTTCCCAACAGCAAGGATGCCAACACTTTCGGCCCTGACTGTAGAACTAAAAAATCCTAGACAAATTAGGATTGGAATATGAAGGCTCAATATTTTTTATTTTTATTCAAAAGATAGGTAATAACTAGAAATAAATGGGCACTACCATGCTTTGGTGATCGGTACTCATAACGAGCAGTCATATGCTCGACTTGTTACGAGTATAATGGAAGTCAATGGGGAACGCAAGCATTTTTCCGGAACATTTTCTGGAATATACTCAAGTACCCCATTAACTTCTATTATACTCGGAAAACGAGTCTAGCCTGTCCAAGCATCAAAATGCTCATTATGAGTACCGAGCACCCAAGCATTGCAGTACCTGCTCATTACTAGTTATAACTTATTAATTGGTCGGAGTCCTGCACCATTTGGCATAATAGGACACCTGTATCCTACTAGAATGTATGGCTGGGCACATACATGACTACCTCTATATTGATCCTCTATGGGGCTGTCGAGTTCTGTATTTGGCTTTTTATGCATTGAGAATGAATGGAGTGGCGGTAGAGCATTCTAACGTATATAAAAGTGCCCATCGGAAATAACGGTCACCCATTTTGCTGATGGGTGCAGGTCTCAGCGGCTGACCCCTCCCTCTTATCAATACAATATCAGCCATCATTTTAGGTGATAACTTTTCATTACTGGGCAACTCCTTTAAAGAAGAACGACTTGACCAATGGAGAACTTCATTGTTAATGAATATGGATTGATTTGATTGTGACCACAATTTAAAGGGTGTTCTCAAAACTGAAAGTCATCCACTGGCCTATTGTGACGACTCAGCATCAATGGGGAATGTCTGGCCACTTATGTGGGGGTGAAGTGTTCCTAATTATGCTAGATGTATTGTTCTTTCGTTTGGTGAGTCAAGGGACATGTCATTGTTTCATGTGGGATGGTCTAGAGTCCTTTTTGTATGCTAAGTTGTGGAATGCCTGTTGATTGCAGATTGCATCAGCCCCCTGCGGTATAATTCTCTGCATCATCTGGATTACAACTGAACTAGCGAACAATGAGGAAACATGTGTGATTATCTGCCCCCAATCATGCGGGACTCAATGCCTTGAAATGGTTTCTGAGGGATATAAAAAGAGGGCCTGCTCGAAACCCATGAAGGTCTTATCTGAGTGAGGTAACCTCACTCTGTGTTATCTGAGCAGTGTCCTAGTCACGGGGAAGAAGCATAGGCATTCAGTGGGATGAGCACGGCTCCATGTGGTCTTTGTAAAGACAGCCAGGCCAATAGACAAGAGCACCCCTGACCCTCATATCAAACCTATGATGAGACTCCCATCAACCCATAAGGAATAAATAGAGCATTAGTGCATATATTCAACCTTGGCTCTGTCATGATCTCCACATTGCCTTTGTTGTTCTAGCTTTGTGGAGACTGTCAAGCTGGGCTGGCTCTGTGCCTCAATCACCTGAATTCAGCTCAGTTAATTAAAAGTCTATTTAAACTAGCTTGCAGCTCTGCTCTGGGTCAATTGTACATTTGCTTTTGGCTGTGTAGGACTTGATCTCTTTGTGTTTTGAACCAGACCCTGCCTGACTTTGTTTCTTACCTGGACTTGACCTTCTGCTAGTGACCTGACTTCTCTTTCTGTTTTGTACCCTATGTACTCTGATTCTGCCTCTCTGGTTTCCTGACTTGAGCTTGAATTGGATTTTGCTTCTGTTAACCCTTTGCTGTACTGCACCATTTCCTGGACCTGACTGCGGATTGCTTTGACCTCTCTTTACTACCAGTAAGTAGTATAATTGTTATATTTACTTTCCATTTATTTCAGTTAGTTTTCTGCTCTTCTGAGACTAGTAACTAATGAGTTACAAGTGCAGTGGGCGGGGCCTGCACTTACAGCCTTCCTTCTTGCCTACCTGTTCCCCGCCCACCGCCTGCCTCATGTTTCTGTGACCTGTCAGTAGCAGACAGTAGGCAGCCCATGACTCCCAGATTTCCATGGGGGCTTAGTTTTAGGCTGTTCTGTATGATTACCACCCACTCGGTAAAGAGCATAAAAAGCAGCACTAAATAAATGGCTCATACATCTGGAACCATATGGTAGGTTTTAAAGAAATATAATACTTAGAGGAACATCATAAATAAAATCATAGCAAAAACTGGTCACTTCTGACCTGACAAAAGCTCTTATTTAAATGTCTATATCTTTTAAAAAAATTATGATACATTTTTTTATCCGCAAAATTCAAGCTTCTTCCCAGAAATGGCATAATAAGGAATGGTAGTTAGGGCCAAACAGTAAACATTTGCAATATGTGTATTGTCCCCTCCATACATCTCTGACATGGTCTCCCGATACCTACCCTCACGCAACCTGCGATCCTCCCAAGAGCTCCTCCTCTACTCCCCCTTCATCTCCTCTTCGCACAACCGCATACAGGACTTATCCCGTGCATCACCCATACTCTGGAATTCGCTGCCCCACCACATCAGGCATTCCCCTACCCTGGGAACCTTCAAAAGAGGCCTGAACACCCACCTCTTCCGCCAAGCCTACAACCTGCAATGAGACCCAGTCCACCGCACCACCTCACGACCGACACCTCCGCCTCCTACTGTATTCCCACCCATCCCTCATAGACTGTGAGCCCTCGCGGACAGGATCTTCTCCCCTATTGTATCTGTATGTTAGAATTGTCCACAGCCATTGTTACTTGTATTGTTACTATGTTACTTGTCCTAGTCTGCCCTCTAACATGTAAAGTGTCATGGAATATTATGGCGCTATATAAATAAATAATAATAACAATAGTATTGGTGTGGCATGCACGGGTGTAAAATTTGATGTGTTAAACAGATTTGCAAAAAAACACTTGCAGCATGCTTGCACACTTTGTGAGATAGACAGTCACACTTCAATGTCTGGGTTGTAGGAATTTTCCTTATGTAACTTAAAAAAATATTACCCCTTCAAAAAATGTAGGAAATCAAAGAAATGCAAAAGCTTCGTGCATTTGCACACTTTATTCTTTCGCGGCTTGCTCCTGCTTTCTAGTGCATTAAGAATGAAAAAAATAGAATTATAATTCAAATTTGTTGACCATATTGCTGGCGACTCTCCTAACTCTTTTTCCACCTATCTCCACTGCTGAGCTATGAGTTCTGGCATTCTCTCACTATATTAAAATGAGTGCTGCATTCCCTGCCCCAGCTTTTATACAGTTACTTCAAACTGGCTATGCAATACCATGTAATGCATGTGTTTTTACATGCGTTTCCATTAAAATCAATGCATTTTGATGCGTTTTTAGCAGTAAAAATGCATAGAAATGCAAAACGCAACCCTGCATTAGATTTGAAAGGGGCCTGTATGTTCCATAATATGTAGGTGGTTCTCTATTGGTTAAAGGTGAAGGTTGCTCCTTGAACCCCATTAGACAATTAAGGTTATTGGTAGTGGGTGTTCCTTGAGCGCGGGGCATAGTCAATACAACATCTGGTAACATGGACAAATCAAAGCCTGATATGTCACTTGAAGCAAGGATCATCAAGCCACGACCTGCCTACTTTGGACACATCATACGAAGAGAAAAATCAGTAGAAAAGGACATTATGGTAGGAGGAATAGAAGGTTCAAGGTGAAGAGGAAGACCACCAACTTGATGGTTTGATATTGTCAAGATAATGGTAGAGAAGACCAGCGTGGATGTATCTAGACTCGCACAAGATCGATCTTCCTGCAGAGCATTTATCCATCAAGTCGACATGGCTCAAGATCACGCTGAAGGCCGATAAATAAAATAATAAAAAGCATGGAAGATGGGAGGAGAGTCCACCTGTAGGAGACAGCACCAGGAACCAAAGCCCCCCACTTTAAATTGTTCGGACCCTGAGGATTACTCCGGGACTCAGCCCAGCATTTGTACTGTGGAGCAGAACCTCTACCAAGTGTGGTCCCCTGGTGCTGGTGCTGTTCTCCCCGGTGTAAATTCAGTGGGTCCTGAGCAGAGATTTGAAGACGGATGGATCTCCATTGTGAGCATAGTGAAGGAATACTGTCTAGCGGTTCCTTGGTGGTCCTATGGACGCATCCCCATAAGTGGGGTAGCGATAGAATTGACCAAAAGACTCTTTGAAATTAAGGAATGTATCGATGATGATGAAAGGCACGAATTGGAAGGTATCGGGATGAGAGGAGCCGGCTACAGTCAAGCATGTCAATGTACAACATCATCTACCCCCAACTTACAAGTTTAACCATAATAGTAAATAAACCTTAAAAACTTTTATTGACTTTGTGAATAGTTTTTCCCTCGAAGAGGGATCCAAAGAACTGAACTGATGACCGAGGAGCCGGGGCGGGCAGAATCAGCCGAGCAGGGACTGTGCTGCGGTATCCCTACCTCTCCACTGCCTACATCGGGACTCTGGGCCGGCACAGCTAAATTCGAAAAAAATCACATTATGTAAATGAGCCTCTAAGAGTAAAACTATTGGACTGAATGCCTAATTAATCTGAGTCCATAGCTTTACACATTTATAGTTGTTTCAATAATGAAATATTTAAGCTCTAATTAATCATTTCTCTCAGGATGACAAATTTTTCTGAGGTTACCAAAGTTGCCTAAGGAAAAACTGGAAAAGTTGCCATGGAATTTCCCAGTGATGAGTAATACCTTATGTGTAGGTGGATAAGGATGTGATTATAGTAATCCTCACATTTTTAATTAGTGAAATATACACCTTAATAGCTTTTTATTCTACATTCCATCCATTCATTGTATGTCCATAACTTTACCATTCTGTTTACATTTTCCTCCTTTGCTCAGATTTACCACCTCCTTAATACATGTACTGAGCACGTAATTACTATAACACTGCCCCTAAGATATCATTGTAATTGATACAAATCTCCACAGCAATACATTATAACTACAGTATATCTACTGCACTCCACTACTATATTACCCTCATTGTACAAGGATATAACTACTATAATACTGCTCCTATGTACAAAAATATAACTACTATAATACTGCTCCTATATACAAGAATATAACTACTATAATACTGCCTCTATATACAAGAATATAACTACTATAATACTGCCTCTATGTACAAGAATATAACTACTATAATACTGCCCCTATATACAAGACTATAACTACTATAATACTGCTCCTATATACATTAATATAACTACTATAATACTGCTCCTATGTACAAGACTATAACTACTATAATAATGTTCCTATATACAAGAATATAACTACTATAATACTGCCCCTATGTACAAGAATATAACTACTATAATACTGCTCCTATATACAAGAATAAACTACTATAATATGCCCTATGAACAAGAATATAACTACTATAATACTGCTCCTATGTACAAGAATATAACTACTATAATACTGCCCTATATACAAGAATACAACTACTATAATACTGCCCTATATACAAGAATATAACTACTATAATACTGCTCCCTATATACAAGAATATAAATACTATAATACTGCTCCTATATACAAGAATATAACTACTATAATACTGCTCCTATGTACAAGATATAACTACTATAATACTGCCCCTATGAACAAGAATATAACTACTATAATACTGCTCCTATTACAAGAATATAACTATATATACTGCTCCTATGTACAAAATATAACTACTATAATACTGCTCCTATATACAAATATAACTACTATAATACTGACCCTATATACAAGAATTAAACTACTATAATACTGCTCCTATATACAAGAATATAACTACTATAATACTGCTCTATTACAAGACTATAAATAACTATAATAATGTTCCTATATACAAGAATATAACTACTATAATACTGCTCCTATATACAAGAATATAACTACTATAATACTGCCCTATGAACAAGAATATAACTACTATAATACTGCTCCTATATACAAGAATATAACTACTATAATACTGCCCTATGAACAAGAATATAACTACTATAATACTGCTCCTATATACAAGAATATAACTACTATAATACTGCTCCTATGTACAAGACTATAACTACTATAATATGTCCTATATACAAGAATATAACTACTATAATACTGCCCTATGTACAAGAATATAACTACTATAATACTGCCCTTATATACAAGAATATAACTACTATAATACTGCCTTATATACAAGAATATAACTTCTATAATACTGCTCCTATGTACAAGAATATAACTACTATAATACTGCTCCTATATACAAGAATAAACTACTATAATACTGCCCCTATGAACAAGAATATAAACTACTATAATACTGCTCCTATGTACAAGAATATAACTACTATAATACTGCCCCTATATACAAGAATACAACTACTATAATACTGCTTCTATATACAAGAATATAACTACTATAATACTGCCCCTATATACAAGAATATAAATACTATAATACTGCTCCTATATACAAGAATATAACTACTATAATACTGCTCCTATGTACAAGACTATAACTACTATAATAATGTTCCTATATACAAGAATATAACTACTATAATACTGCCCCTATGTACAAGAATATAACTACTATAATACTGCTCCTATATACAAGAATATAACTACTATAATACTGCCCCTATGAACAAGAATATAACTACTATAAAACTGCTCCTATATACAAGAATATAACTACTATAATACTGCCCCTATATACAAGAATATAACTACTATAATACTGCCCCCATGTACAAGAATATAACTACTATAATACTGCTCCTATGTACAAGAATATAACTACTATAATACTGCCCCTATATACAAGAATTACAACTACTATAATACTGCTCCTATGTACAAGAATATAACCACTATAATACTGCTCCTATGTACAAGAATATAACTACTATAATACTGCCCCTATGAACAAGAATATAACTACTATAATACTGCTCCTATGTACAAGAATATAACTACATAATACTGCCCCTATGTACAAGAATATAACTACTATAATACTGCTCCTATATACAAGAATATAACTACTATAATACTGCCCCTATGAACAAGAATATAACTACTATAATACTGCTCCTATGTACAAGAATATAACTACTATAATACTGCTCCTATGTACAAAAATATAACTACTATATATACTGCTCCTATATACAATAATATAACTACTATAATACTGACCCTATATACAAGAATATAACTACTATAATACTGCTCCTATATACAAGAATATAACTACTATAATACTGCTCCTATGTACAAGACTATAACTACTATAATAATGTTCCTATATACAAGAATATAACTACTATAATACTGCCCTATATACAAGAATAAACTTCTATAATACTGCTCCTATGTACAAGAATATAACTACTATAATACTGCCCCTATATACAAGAATATAACCACTATAATACTGCTCCTATGTACAAGAATATAACTACTATAATACTGCCCCTATGAACAAGAATATAACTACTATAATACTGCCCCATGTACAAGAATATAACTACTATAATTCTGCTCCTATGTACAAGAATAATAACTACTATAATACTGCCCCTATATACAAGAATACAACTACTATAATACTGCTCCTATATACAAGAATATAACTACTATAATACTGCCCCTATATACAAGAATATAAATACTATAATACTGCTCCTATTACAAGAATATAACTACTATAATACTGCTCCTATGTACAAGACATATAACTACTATAAAAATGTTCCTATTCCAAGAATATAACTACTATAATACTGCCCCTATGTACAAGAATATAACTACTATAATATCTGCTCCTATATACAAGAATATAACTACTATAATACTGCCCCTATGAACAAGAATATAACTACTATAATACTGCTCCCATATACAAGAATATAACTACTATAATACTGCCCCTATGAACAAGAATATAACTACTATAATACTGCTCCTATGTACAAGAATATTACTACAATAATACTGCCCTATGTACAAGAATATAACTACTATAATACTGCTCCTTATACAAGAATATAACTACTATAATACTGCCCCCATGTACAAGAATATAACTACTATAATACTGCTCCTATGTACAAGAATATAACTACTATAATACTGCCCTATATACAAGAATATAACTACTATAATACTGCCCCTATGTACAAGAATATAACTACTATAATACTGCTCCTATATACAAGAATATAACTACTATAATACTGCCCCTTATAACAAGAATATAACCCACTATAATACTGCTCCTATGTACAAGAATATAACTACTATAATACTGCCCCTATGATACAAGAATATAACTACTATAATACTGCTCCTATGTACAAGAATATAACTACTATAATACTGCTCCTATATACAAGAATATAACTACTATAATACTGCCCCTATGTACAAGAATATAACTACTATAATACTGCTCCTATGTACAAGAATATAACTACTATAATACTGCCCTATATACAAGAATATAACTACTATAATACTGCTCCTATGTACAAGAATATAACTACTATAATACTGCCCCTATATACAAGAATATAACCTACTATAATACTGCCCCTATGTACAAGAATATAACTACTATAATACTGCTCCTATACAAGAATATAACTACTATAATACTGCCCCTATGAACAAGAATATAACTACTATAATACTGCTCCTATGTACAAGAATATAACTACTATAATACTGCTCCTATGTACAAGAAATATAACTACTATAATACTGCTCCTATATACAATAATATAACTACTATAATACTGACCCTATATACAAGAATATAACTACTATAATACTGCTCCTATATACAAGAATATAACTACTTATAAATACTGCTTCTATGTACAAGACTATAACTACTATAATAATGTTCCTATATACAAGAATATAACTACTATAATACTGTTCCTATATACAAGAATATAACTACTATAATACTGCCCCTATGAACAAGAATATAACTACTATAATACTGCTCCTATATACAAGAATATAACTACTATAATACTGCCCCTATGAACAAGAATATAACTACTATAATACTGCTCCTATATACAAGAATATAACTACTATAATACTGACCCTATATACAAGAATATAACTACTATAATACTGCCCCTATGTACTTATGTACAAGAATATAACTACTATAATACTGCCCTATATACAAGAATATAACTACTATAATACTGCCCTATTACAAGAATATAACTACTATTAATACTGCCCCTATGTACAAGAATAAACTACTATAATACTGTGCTATGTACAAGAATATAACTACTATAATACTGCCCTATGTACAAGAATATAACTACTATAATACTGCCCTATGTACAAAATATAACTCTATATATGCTCATATACAAAATATAACTACTATAATACTGCTCCTATGTACAAGAATATAACTACTATAATACTGCTGCCTATGTACAAGAATATAACTACTATAATACTGTCCCCTTGATACAAGAATATAACTACTATAATACTGCTCCTATGTACAAGAATATAACTACTATAATACTACTTCCTATGTACAAGAATATAACTACTATAATACTGCTCCTATGTACAAGAATATAACTACTATTATTCTGCTCCTATGACAAAGATCTATAACTACTATAATACATGCCCATACCTATGTAATAAAAAATGTAACTACTATAATACTGCCCCTATGTACAAGAATATAATACTATAATACTGCTCCATATACAGAATATAACTACTATAATACTGTTCCCCCAATATACAAGAATATAACTACTATAATACTGCCCATATTACAAGAATATAACTACTATAATACTGCTCCTATGTACAAGGATATAACTACTATAATACTACCCCTATGTGTCAAGAATATAACTACTATAATACTGCTCCTATGTGCAAGAATATAACTACTATAATACTGCCCCTATATACAAGAATATAACTACTATAATACTGCTCCTATGTACAAGGATATAACTACTATAATACTACCCCTATGTGCAAGAATATACCTATTATAATACTGCCCCTATGTGCAAGAATATAATTACTATAATACTGCCCCTATATACAAGAATATAACTACTATAATACTGCTCCTATGTACAAGAATATAACTACTATAATACTGCTCCTATGTACAAGAATATAACTACTATAATACTGCCCCTATGTACAAGAATATAACTACTATAATACTGTTCTTATGTACATGAATATACAGTCATATGAAAAAGTTTGGGCACCCCTCTTCATCTTACTCATTTTTTTGGGTTTAAAATTGTTTTTTTGCAACAGCTATTTCAGTGTGATTTATGTAATAACTGATGGACACAGTAATATTTCAGGATTGAAATGAGGTTTATTGCACTAACCGAAAATGTAAAATATGCATTATTTCAAAATTTGACAGGTGCCAAAGTATGGGCACCCTTCTGATTTTCATGATTTGAATACTCCTAACCACTTTTTACTAACTTACTGAAGCACTAAATTGGTTTGGTAACTTCATTGAGCTTTGTACTTCATAGCCCAGTGTATCCAATCATGAGAAAAGCAATTTCAGGTGTCCACTTGCAAGTTGTTCTCCTATTTGCATCTTCTTTGAGGAGTGGCATCATGGGCTCCTCAAAACAGCTCTCAAATGATCTTAAAAAAAAAGATTGTTCAACATAGTTGTTCAGGGGAAGATTTAACCTGTCAGTTTCCACTGTGAGGAACATATTAAGGAAATGGAAGATCACAGGGACAGTTCTTGTAAAGGCCAGAAGTGGCAGGCCAACAAAAATATCAGAAAGGCAGAGAAGAAGAATGGTGAGAACCGTCAAGAACAATCCACAGACCACCTCCAAAGACCTGCAGCATCATCTTGCTGCAGATGGTGTCACTGTGCATCGGTCAACAATACAGCGCACACTGCACAAGGAGAAGCTGTATGGGAGAGTGATTCGAAAGAAGCCGTTTCTGCATGCACGCCACAAACAGAGTCGCCTGAGGTATGCAAAATTGCTATGGGAGGCACTGTGGGTTTGGGGCTGGTATGGGGGCACTGTGTGGATGAAATTGCTATGGGAGGCACTGTGGGTCTGGGGCTGGTATTGGGGGCACTGTGTGGATGACATTGCTATGGGAGGCACTGTGGGTCTGGGGCTGGTATGGGGGGCACTGTGTGGATGACATTGCTGTTGGAGGCACTGTGGGTCTGGGGCTGGTATGGGGGGCACTGTGTGGATGACATTGCTATGGGAGGCACTGTGGGTCTGGGGCTGGTATGGGGGGGCACTGTGTGTATGACATTGCTATGGGAGGCACTGTGGGTTTGGGGCTGGTATGGGGGCACTGTGTGGATGACACTGCGATGGGAGGCACTGTGGGTCTGGGGCTGGTATGGGGGGCACTGTGTGGATGACATTGCTATGGGAGGCACTGTGAGTCTGGGGCTTGTATCGGGTGCACTGTGTGTATGACATTGCTATGGGAGGCACTGTGGGTTTGGGGCTGGTATGGGGGCACTGTGTGGATGACACT
The DNA here is from genome assembly GCA_033576535.1 of Allobates femoralis. Lineage (NCBI taxonomy): Eukaryota > Metazoa > Chordata > Amphibia > Anura > Aromobatidae > Allobates > Allobates femoralis. The sequence continues at coordinate 11,114,305 of JARQOC010000001.1, forward strand.
GCGATGGGAGGCACTGTGGGTCTGGGGCTGGTATCGGGTGCACTGTGTGGATGACATTGCTATGGGAGGCACTGTGGGTCTGGGGCTGGTATGGGGGGCACTGTGTGGATGACATTGCTATGGGAGGCACTGTTGGGCGTGCTTTGGTATGGGAGGCATTGTGTAGATGACATTGTTATGGGCGGCACAGTTGGTGTTGGTCTGGAGTTGATATGTGCGTCACTGTGTGGATGACATTATTATGGCAGGTATTGTGGGTCTGGGGCTGGCATGGAGGGCATTGTGTGGACAACATTGTTATGGGAGGCACTAGTATGAGGGGGTACTGTGTAGATGATATTGTTATTGGATACACTATTGCCCCCCTCCCCCTCTCTTCCCTCCCCATACCACTGAAGCCCCATTCCTGGATGGAATAATAAAGAGCACTGTGAAAAACTCAGAGGGTTGAGTGCCATAATTGTTTCTCTTTTCATACTGAAAACTGTGTATCTGGCAAGAGCACCTCCCAAGGTCTGGAAATTCATGAGCCCAATCATTAGACCTGTGAAGACCGACTAGTGCCCGGTGTTTCCTATTTAACCTGTCTGTGGATCGTTTTGTTATGTAAGGCACTGTTGGGTGGGCACTGGTATTAGGGGTAATGTGTAGATTATATTGTTATTGATTACACTATTGGTTGGCACTGGTATGGAGGGGCATTATGTGGATCGTATTGTTATGTAAGGCACTGTTGGGCTGGCACTGGTATTAGGGGTAATGTGTAGATGATATTGTTATTGATTACACTATTGGTTGACACTGGTATGGGGGGCATTATGTGGATCGTATTGTTATGTAAAGCACTGTTGGGCTGGCACTGGTATTAGGGGTAATGTGTGGACCATATTGTTTTGGGAGGCACTGTTGGGTTGGCACTGATATGAGGGGTTCTGTGTAGATGATATTGTTATTGGATACGCTATTGGTTGACACTGGTATGGGGGGGCATTATGTGGATCGTATTGTTATGTAAGGCACTGTTGGGTTGGCACTGTTATTACGGGTAATGTGTGGACCATATTGTTTTGGGAGGCACTGTTGGTTTGTCACTGGTATGAGGGGCACGGTGTGGGTACACTGTTAATGTGAGCACTTTATGGCTGTTGCTGCAAAGCAGACACCCTACCGATATGCCGTCCTATACAACATGCCAGGATGTCTGTTCCTATTTTTACAAGATCCTACAGAAATAAAATCCTTCCATTTGAAGGGGAGCAGTAATGAGGCATTGTACGGATTCCTACCCGGATGTGAGAATGAGACATTACACTTATTGTAATGCATCTAATTACAAATATTCTATTTTTTATCTTTTTCTGTAAATGTGTAAGAGGCCTTTTTTATACCAACGCCTGAAGGGAACAATCTCCAATTCTCCTTGTTGATTTTTCTCTGATAATAAAGAATATGAAAATCTCCGAATATTCCCCATCAGATACAATGTGATAGCAGAGTCTTAATATCTGCCTGGCTGCCATCTCACACATCTGCAGTATTTCCCGCTATTATCCCAGCTGATGGCGGCTACCGGCAGAGGAACATCACTTGTGTAATTTCTGTCGGCCATTTACCTGCTCTCCCTAAGGGACTGCAAAAAATTAATTTAAATAGGCTGAAATTAAAACAAGGGTGTGTGGTTAAAGTAGACACATTTAACTCTGCCAGCCGGGGACTGCCGGGAATAAAAAATGCTTCAAAGCTGCTTTTGTTTAATAATTAGAGATATTGATTCCTCTGGCTACTAAGATAATGGAGGCTTTTAGCCTTTTTATTAATTCGGCTATTTTCTGTATTTTGGGGGATATTACTGTCTTATTACCTCCTTCGAATTTTTTTCTTTTTTTTTTTTAATCTTTTAAGCATAATACATCAATACACTTTCATGTATATATACTGTAACATCCCCAGCCAAAATCGGTACAAATCTCTTCTGCAAGCAAATAAATGCCTGCCAGGCTCATGCTGTCTCCATTGCAAAGATATCTCTTTATACAAAATGCATCCAGGCAATTTTTTTATTTTCTTGCATATTGTTGTGACTGCACATTTTTTTCCCTCTATTTGTAAATTATTATTACTATTATTATTATCATTATTATTTATTTATATAGCGCCATTGGTTCCATGGTGCTTTAAATATATATTGGTTCATCAATTTTTCAACTATTTTTTTATTTATTTTTATATATTTATTTATTATTTTTTCATTTAATTATTGCATTTATTTTTACATTACCGTACAAATGTTTGGGGTCACCCAGACAATTTTGAGTTTGCCATGAAAACTCATACTTTTATTTATCTAATGAGTTGCAAAATGAATAGAAAATATAAGGTTAAAGAAACAATGATTTGTATTTGAAATAATAATTTTCTCCTTCAAACTTTGCTTTCATCAAAGAATGCTACCTGTGCAGCAATTTACAGCATTGCAGACCTTTGTGGTACTATTTAATGGAGCTGCCAGATGAGGAGCTGTGAAGCGATGATTTCTCACACTAGAAACTCTAATGTACTTGTCTTGTTGCTCAGTTGTGCAGCGGGTCCTCTCACTTCTCTTTCTACTCTGGTTAGAGCCTGTTTGTCCCCTGAAGGGAGTAGTACACACAGTTGTAGGAAATCTTCAGATTCTTGTCAATGTCTGCATGGAATAGCCTTAATTTCTAAGGGCACCGTCACACCTTGCGACGGCCCCGGAGATGTCGGCGGCGACGAGCGGGAGCGCGCACATTTTTGGCACCCCGCCAGCGCCGCTGCCCCCCGTTTACACAGGGAGACATCTCCAGTGATGGGCCGGCAAGCTGAGAGGTGGCATCGCCGCCGCAGTTTCTCAAAACCCCAGCAGCGATGCAGTACAATGAGAGCCTATGGCTCCCATCACCTTTCAGGTCTCCGGCAGCCGTTTACATGGGGCGATGTGGACACATCGCCCAGATTGGCCACCTGGTTTCAGAGCACTGCTCTGAAACCAGCGACCAATAAAAGGTGTCGCCATCGCCCCTTTACATTAGGTGACGCAGGGGCGATGTCACTGCCGATAGGCCACGCCCCTACATCGCCTATGTAATTGGCGGTGATGTCGCCACGTGTGACATGGCCTTAAGACCAAGAATAGACTGTCGAGTTTCACATGAAAGTTCTCTTTTTCTGACAATTTTGAGAGTTTCAAATAACAAACAAATGTAATGCTCCAGATTCTCAACTAGCTCAAAGGAAGGTCAATTTTATAGCTTCTCTAATTAGCCAAACCGTTTTTAGCTCTGCTAACATACTTGTATAAGGGTTTTTTAGGGTTTTCTAAACATCATTAGGCTTCTTACACAGTTAGCAAAACAATGTAACATTAAAACACTGGAGTGGTGGTTGCTAGAAATGGGCCTCTATTCACGTATGTACTGTAGATATTGCATTAAAAAAACAGACGTTTGTAGCTAGAATAGTCATTTACCACATTAACAATGTATACAGTAGAGGATATTTCTGATTCATGTAATGTTAGCTTCATTGGAAAAAAAAATGCTTTTCTTTCAAAATTAAGGAAATTTCTAAATGACCCCAAACTTTTGAATGGTAGTGTAAATATTTATTATTATTCATTTATTTTCTATTTATTTTTATGTATATATTTATTATTTTACATGTAATTTTCTATTTATTTTAATACTTTTTAATTTATTTTTATATATTTATTTATTTGTATTTTTATTTATATATTTATTATTTTTAACAAATTGTTGTATTTATTTTAATATATTTATTTATATATAATAATGTATTTATTTACATTTTTTATTTATTTTTTTGTATATATTTATTATTTTTAACCTAATTTTTGTATTTATTTTTATATACGGTATTTATTATTATTTATTTATTTTTATGTATATATTTATTATTTGTCATCTCTTTTTGTATTTATTTTTATATTATTTATTATTTGTAAGCTATTTATTTATTTGTTTTTATATATTTACTTATTATTTTTACTATATTTTTATGTATATATTGAGGCAAAATACAGCTTTTTTCTTAGCGCGTGATGACAATCATCCCATCATATTCTTTTTCTTATGAGTAATAGTATCAGAATGATCAGGCAGTGACATGACATGGAATTTTATAAGATAACATTCTACATTCTATTGTGACATCACAATGGAGGGGCATGGCTATGTAGAGAGGGGCATGGTTTTCTTGAGTGGGTGGAGCTTGTCACACATGGACATGGTTATGTGGAGTAACTTTATGGTAGCCCCACCCATTCATAGTTCCACCTCTAACATAGCCCATAGCATATCTATTTTTTCATTTATTTTTATATATTTAATTATTTTTCATCCATTTTTATTTATTTTTAGTTATAAAATTTCTTATTCTTTTTTTATTTATTTTTATATATTTATTTGTATTTGTTATTTTTCATCTTTTTTTTTTATTTTTATTATTATTTATTTCTTATTTTTCATCTGTTTTTTATTTATTTTATTATATTTCATTTTATTATTTTTCTTTTACATTTTTATTCATTTATTATAGCTTATATATTTTTATATTTTTTTTTATTTTTTATTTTTACTTTTTTATTTGTTTGATATTTATTTATTTTTCTTATTTTTATTATTTTATTTACTGTTATCACTGATAATCTAGAGCTTGATATCTTGGTATAATGTCCTATATGGCTATGTTCACACCTTGCACTTTTTCAGCATTTTTTCAGCATTTTTTCTGCAGCTAAAACTGCTCTCTTGGCAGGAAAAGCAGCTACTTCCAAAAAGAAGGTTTTGCTACTTATTTTGTTGTGTTTGTGTGGTTTTTTTGGCTGTTTTTTTTGGGGTGTATCATAATCCCAAGTTATTTTTCTATGGATTCATTGAAAATGCAATATGTACTTTTTATGTGCTTTAACGTATTTTTTTATGTTTAGTTACTCTTATATCTTTATATTTATGTATTAACTTTTTATTCTTCTTTATTTACTTTCTAATATAAATTTTAAATTTTTTTTATTTACTTTTTATTTTTATCTTATTATCTTTATTGATTTTTGGTTATTTACTTTTTATTTATCTTTATTGATTTTTGGTTATTTACCTTTTATCTAACTTTGTTGGTTTACATCTTCATAACACTTTAGTTTACGATTACTTTACATATCTATTTAGCTGCTTCTTTGTATCACTTCTTTTTATCATTTTATTTGTTTACTTCCCTTTAACACTTTTGTTGTGGTTTCATTTTATTTGCTTACTCCTTCAGAACACTTCTTTTTGTGATTACTTGTTTATATCATTTTGTTTACCTCTATCTTTTTTTTGTGATTCCTTTTAATTTATTTTGTTTGTTTACTCCCTTCCTTTTGTTTGTTTCATTTATTTTTACCTCTTTTACCTCTTTTTTTGTGATTCCTTTGCTACCATCTTGTTTACCTCTCTTTTTTTGTGATTCCTTTTTAATCATTTTGTTGTTTACCTCTTTCTTTTTTTCATCATTCCTTTTTAGATCATTTGTTGTTTACCTCTTTTTTTTTTGTGATTCCTTTTTACCTCTTGTTTACCTCTTTTTTCGTGATTCCTTTTTAATCATTTTGTTTGTTTACCTCTTTCTTTTTTTTCGCGATTCCTTTTTAGATCATTTTGTTTGTTTACCTCTTTCTTTTTTTTGTGATTCCTTTTTAGATCATTTTGTTTGTTTACGTCTTCATAACACAATTTTTGTTTGCGATATTTGCCGAAAGTTACCCCCCCCCTTTGGCCCTTTTTCTACGGATCTTCTCCTAACCATGTACGACTCTGTTGTCCACGCATGAACGGGTAACTTGGAAAAAACACGCGAGATCCAAATTGCAACATGGGTCAAATCTCCACTCTCCATTTTCTCTAGAGGGGATTTATCTCGTGGCCATCCTTTTTCACTTTTTCGTATAAGGCCTTATTTCCTCACTCTAGATCCTAAGTGACAACTACAAGTACTTTGGGCCCTAACTGGATGTGAACATTGTCAAAATGAATTTAGGCGAAATGGAGGCATCTGTAGCTCCGTTCAGATCCTACTCGGCACCGGGGCCACTTTTGCCAACGTGGCATAGTGGCTGGTGGGCAGACACCCGTGCAGATGGGAACATCACATACTGTACGCATCATGACCAACTATAAAATCAGTCAGAGTGAATCAGCTGCTGTGCAGTTACTTTCCCTGGAACCATCACTTTCGATTTCCGTCTATCTGACACACATAGCTTACAGTGAGCTTTTGTGTTGAAGCATTCCTACAGAATTAACTCAACAGCGAGTTACGGCATTGTCAAGGTACAGGATTAACCAGTGATTGGAGGCAGTGATCTGTAAGCACACAAAGCCGACACGGTACATGTGGAGAACATGGCCAGCACAGCCTCGAATCAAGTGAGTACAATTGCAGCCGCCGCACACGAGACAAAATTCCTGACTGTATTTCTGGTTGTAACTGAGAAATACATTTTTAGATCCCAACTCCCGGCGTTATTTTTGTTTTTTTTTGGCAGCATACAAAAAATACTCAAATGCGTTAAAAGAGCTTCATAGAAATTCTACTCATTTTAGTTTAAATAAAGTAGGGTCTTTACTACACGTAGAAAAATCAAACATCAAGGATTGTAAGGAGTTACTGGAAAGGAGTTCAAAACTGGGATAGAGTCCAAAAACGAGAAGATTATAAGCAAACGTGCCAACTTTTCAGAAAGTCCATCCAGGAGAAGATTTAGCGGCACACCCTTTCCTCCAAGATTACCACACCTTTGAATGTTCACTTAGGTGCAATCAAAGTCTGCATTAGTAATTTCGGGAGGCTTCAATGACATACAGTAGAAGTTTTAATTCCTCCAAGAGTACGGGAGGTCTTTATTTTTTTTCCAGTAGTTTTGGAGTGTTAAGTGTAAATAGAGATGCACATAGTAAATGTCTCACAGAGTGTCCGCAGGCAAACAGCGGCATCTGTCTTGAAGGAGACACTGGGTCAGGTGACAGCGGTGGAGCAGTCACAAATTATAAAAGGCTTGGAGGAACCTAGAAGGGGAGGAAGTCACACCTACATGGAACTGTAGCAGGATTGTAGTGTGAGCAACCAGGTTGGATTACATCTAGCAATCCAAGGGAAGACCCAAGAGAGACCACATCTGAGAGAAGACCCAAGATAGACCAGTTCCAAAAGAGAGGACCTAAGGCTAGGGTCAGACTGCCGTTAATAGCTGATTTTAACAGCATGCGCTTAATACTTAGAATATTTTCCAGAAGCGCATAGTGTTAAAGCTATGCGCTTCGGGAGAACACTGTCCTTAGTAACCCGATGTGTTCCATGGTTACCAACTACACACAAAGCTGATCGGAGTGCGCTTTTGCTGAGCGCACAGTAAAACGATGCCTGCTAAAGCGCACTCCGAGCAGTTTTGTGTGTCTGGTAACCATGGAACACATCGGGTTACCAAGAAATTAGGACTATCCAGGGGCGTAACTGCAATAGGTGCAGGGGTTGCGATCGCACCCGGGCCCTGCAGCCTAGAGGGCCCCAGAAGTCCCTTTGGCCTATAGAAAAGATTAACATTGCTAAATTTTGCAATAATTGGGGCCCCGTTGGAGCTTTCGCATCGGGGCCCCAGGGTCTGAAGTTACACCACTGGGACTATCCACAACTTGCATAGCTTCAGACATTTCTTAAAAACACATCTTTTTAAAGCTGCCTATCGTGCTCCCTAATAGAAGTCCTTTATACTGTATATAGCCCATTCACTATCTTTCTGGACATAACTCATCTTCAGAACTCCACCAAACCAAAAAGCTCTACACAGATTGTCTGGTGACCATTCATGTAACTTCATTTCATCCCCACTTCTTTAAGATGCCAGGACCATCACTGTAATAAGCCCCTGTACTTTGTGTAACCTCCATCTCATTGTAGATTGTAAGCTCTTTTGAGCAGAGTCACCTTTATTTTTGCTTTAATTATTGTATTGTACTTTTTACATTGATTCTCTGCTTATTGTATTGTATCTAATTACTGTACTGTATTTTTACATTGTTTCACTGCTTTAATTATTGTACTTTTTACATTGATTCTCTCTTAGTGTATTGGATTTTTTACATGGATTTTCTACTTTAATTACTTACTGTATTGTTTTTTATTGTCTTTTATTTTTTGTTACCTATGACCGTTGTATACGAGCCACTGTATTGTAAAGCGCTGCGGAATATGTTGGCGCTATATAAATAAAGATTATTATTATTTAATTATTATTTTTATTGCTTAGGGTTAGCAGCATGCAAAGCATCTCTCTCTACAGTTATGTGATAGCAATTCATATAAAAAATTATGTATTTCACATATATGTTCTTATAGGTCTATTCATACTCATGAAACTCCATGCTATGAATATTGCTTTTTGAAGATGTAAATCACTTTATTTAATTTCATTCCATATGTTTAAAATATACACCATTTTTTGGTCTAGTGGCAGGCAGAGTGCATAGCATTAATGGCATGTAACGCTATGCACCGCGCCTATGCATCACTATGGTTACCTGATGTTTACCGCAGCTGCCGACTCCATAGAGAATCCCCTGATATGTGGTATTGCAGAGGGCACAGGAAACGTGGTCTGCAGTGATTTCCTGTGCGCTCTGCAATAGCACATATCAGCGGCTGCGGTAAACATGGGTAACCATAGTGATGCATAGATCAGGCGGTGCATAGCGTTACATTCCGTTAACGCTATGCGCTCTGCCTGCCACTAATTGTTAACCGATTTCCTAGGCTCAGAGCAGACTCAAGTCTGACCATACCCTAATTCATATTGAATTTCTACTTGCATTGGTGCCCACTAGCCTTATTCAGTATTCCAGATGAATTGGTAAATGGTGACCTGAATAACTTACTTGTTTTCATCATTATTTCTCCCGCATATGTCAAGCTTTTAATCATTGCACGTAACTGCAACTTGGATGTTACCTTGTGGCATGGCAAATTCGATTTGTAAGTGATGTGACTTCTCCAGCCCACCCCATGGAGTTGTTAATGAGTTGCTAGGCAACAAGATTGAGCAAACAGTAAGGGTACCGTCACACCTGCCGATTTTGGCGGCAACTTTATAGGCGACGCTGGGGCGTGACCTATCGCCGCTGGCATCGCCGATGCGTCGCCAAATGTGAATAGGCGTGGGGCGACGCATTTGAGTGGTCGCCTGGTTTCACAGCAGCGCTCTGAAACCAGGCAAGCACTCTGGGGCGATGTGTACACATCGTCCCATGTAAACGGGGGACGGCGATCTCACAGACGATGGGAGCCATAGGCTCCCATGTTACGGCATTGCCGCTGGGGTTTTTAGACACCCAACGGCGACGCCGCCCGTAAGATCGCCGGTGCGTCGCTGGAGGTGTCGTCGCTTGTAAACATGTGACCGCGACGCTGGCGGGGCGCAAAAAACGTGCGCGGTCCCACTCGTCACCGCCGACATCTCCGGCGACGTCTCCTGGTGTGACAGCACCTTAATATCCTAGAAGTGATTGTTTGTGTCCTGGCACAGGAAGAGGCAGGCACCTACTCAACCCAAAGAGGTTTCACCGCAGAGCTTGGCACCATCTTAGCAGTGCAGTGCAGTACGGTGCAGCTAGACTTTGCTACAGTTGCTGTTGTATTTGCTAACATGTGCCTACAGTACACAGTTTGGCAATAAATCCCCCACATAAGATGCCTGCTCTGAATGAGGCTAAAAAAAGTAGGAAGCACACATAGGGCTTTATCCCATAAACAGTAAAAGCAGTAAAACGATAAAAGCTCACCTCGTATGGTAGTGAGAGCTACAACCAACTTAAAAGCTAACAATGACTGCGTGGTATAACTGAGATTAGGGAGTGAAACGGGACTTCCAGATTGATTTTCAAAATTTTATTAGGCTAACGCATTTTGTAATGGTCCGCTACTTCATCAGGGCACTATAAGATTGTTCTCCTTACGCCTTCTACTCTTGAGGTAGTCATCTTCTTCACCACCCCAGAGGTAGAGAGGGGGCTTCAGCAGCACCAGAACCAGAACTGCCTGCACAGGACAACATGGACACATATGTGACCTGTAGCTCTACCGCGCTACCCACATTGGGTCTCATATGCAGCGAGGTCCAGATCCAGTGCTGGACTTGGATGCCAGAGGAGGACCTGAAGAGCTCACAGTCAGGAGGAGACCCGTTCCCCATGCCATCTGGGAGCACCAGATGTCAGACTCCAGAGGATCTTGCAGCTGACTGGCTGTAATACATCAGAAGCTGATGCCGCAGCTACTGGATCAACAAATCCACCAGGACCAGGAGCATAATATCACTGTGGCAACCAGACCACAGGGGCGCCACATGTGTAGCACCCCTGCCAGAGGCCTTGATTTGAAAAATGCCATGTAGGGACCCTTATCTCTCCAATCAACTACCCAGTACAGCATGAACCACACCATCCTGTTTCGTTTATTGAGGAGATTCTACTTGTGGATAACATCGTCTGAGACTGGTTGTGTGGAGCCCCTGCGGACCGGTGGCCACAGTAAGGCACTGCAGCTGGGACTGGTAAGTCGGCCACCCCTCACCAACATCCACTGCATCCCCCAATCCCTAGACCTAGCACTCCATATCAGGCTAGGTGGTGGGTGGAAAGTTGGTGAGAGGAGAATCCGGTGAGGGGGGTGGAGACTAACACACAAAACCAGAGCACACAAGACAACAACAGGAAGTGAGAAGTAGGAGACAGGAGAGAAGAGAGCACGCCTGACACCAGTGAGCAACACCAGACTGGAGCCACCTGGACCCGGCGGCCAATGCCACCACGGCCAGCCCGGGTCCAAAACAGCAGACCAGAGCAGGACTGATGGGGTCTAAGGTGTGTCTGAGTGAACAGGTACACCGAGGAACTGGGTCGACAGCTAGGGTGCCGACCCTGTGTGGACGTGGCTGGATGCTTTATGCCCCAGCCACAAATAAACCGGCGGGGTGAGGGGACTTTATGCCCGGAACCCAAACTCCGGTGCAGTGAAAGAAAGGTTGTCATACTAGGACTAGGGTAGCCCAGAGCAGGACCCTCACAAAAACCCCGAGACTGCTTTCCCAAAACTAGCACCGGAATAGAGAAAGAGACCCAAAAGGTTTTGAACAGGGTATGGTGCCGACAAGCTAGCCCTAGCTGCAGTAAAACACTGGAAATGCCGAGCAACCGAAGGGCCTTTGTGAACTGTGACTGTTTATGCGTAACAGTAAAAACCAGTTAAACTGAGTTCTGGTGTGAGACTGACATTTGTAGTTTGAGCGGGCCGTGAGAGCCTACCTGTACCTGCGGAGCTGTCGACTGACTGGCTTTGCAGGCGGAGATAGCCTGTCTGAGGAGAAGACGCCAAACCCCGCTGGGAGCGGGAGAGGGTCGGCTGCTCTCAACTCATATACCGGCTCTGGGGAAACACCAGCTCTGCCCGTGGAGTGCTTATCACCCCTGCTGCCCACTACTATCATTCCCGGGACTGTGAGAGGCAGCAGTGGCTCATATTGGCCACAAACTATGGGTGGTGTCACAAACTACTTTTACAAACTTTATTCCTCTTTTACTTCTTCACCTTTTTATTGCTGCACCTGGGACCACGGAGCTGGGTTACGTCACCGTGACATCCCACAGCCCTAGAAGACGAAAGGGCCCCAGTCCCCGGGGTGCGACAGTTGCATGGACCTAAAGCCAATCACTTCCATGACCAATGTACCTGGGGCAAGGTGAATGGCATCTTTACAGCAGAGAGGGTTTGGCTTCCTAGCCGAACAAGGTACTGGGAATTGGTGCTACATCAACCGGTCCACCCTTCTGAGGGACCATCTTCCCAAATCTTTGTCGGGGAGGAGGTCATCTTGATCTATGAAGAATGATTAAATATTCTAGAGTGTGATCCTTGTTTTTCAAAGAGTTTCAGAGTTGGCCAACTCGTTCATCAGGACAATCATATTAATTTCATGAAAAATTCAGGCGGACACATCCCGCTACTATTAGAGAAAGGCTTTGTAAGCCAAAATGCTTTATATTTTTGACACTGATTTAAAGAATAAAGCTTGAAGCAGAAAGTTTGTTCATGTGAGTGCCAATTCTACATTCAAGTGATTGTCCCAATGAAGAAGTTCTACAACTCCGAGACGTGTTGACATTTAAGATAACACTAGAATAATTAATCTCTCGTCATTGTCCTCTGGCAGAGCAGGTTGACTCCTTCCATTCCAGTCTCTATGTCCCTCCTGAATGGCTGTGCTATTTCATGTGATTTCACAGATGGAAGGCACTATGGAGAAGTTTGCAAGAGGGTCAGAGGTGTTGTCACCCTGTCACCCAAGGGATACCTTGTATTTTGCATTTACACTCAAAATTGTGTACTCCATAATGTGTATGTGGCCATCTACTGGCTAATAGTGAAGGCTGCTCCCTGAACCCCATTAGCTACAACACTATTAGTAGTGATTGTACGTGTTCCTTGTGGGTGGGGGATATCCAATAAAAGAGCTTATAGAGTGAAAACAGCATGAGAGTCCCCAAGTAGAAGATTGTATCAGGAACAAATGCCCCTTCAAATTGTTCAGACCCTGAGGGTTACTCCAGGATTTGGCCCCGGCATTTGGACCATGGAACAGAACTTCAGCCAAATGTGTTCCCCCGATATTGCTGCTTGACTTCCACTCTTGGCGGATACCCGGACAGCAGCTGTTCTCTCCAGTATCTGTTTGGCGGGCCCTGAGCAGAGATTTGAAGACAGACAGATCTCCATTGTGAGTGCGATGAAGGAATACTGTCTAGCGGTTCCCCGGTGATCCTATGAACCCATCCACATAAGTGGGGTAGGGATAGAATTGACTAAAAGAGTCTTTGAGTTCACAGTGTGTATCGATGATGCTTAAGGGCGAGAATCGGAAGGGGGGGGGGCAGCCCACATCCAAACACGTCAATGTAAATAGTCCACACCCAACTCATGTCTTCAATCGTTACAATAAAAAACCTTACAAATGTTTATAGACTCTGTGAATGATTTGTCCCTCGATGAGGAAATCAAAGAACTGAATTGCTGTACTGTGGACCCGGCTGGGGCAGGATCTCCACGTCAAGGCTGTGCTGCGACCTCGACCCTGCCTCGCCACAGACTACACCGGGCCCCTGGATGTCAGTAGCTATTGGATTCATTGATTTACTCATCTCTAGTCATCAATATAAAAGTCGTGAACAACCCCTTTAACTCTACATGAGACATATTTATGTGACATTATTGGGGAGACCATTAGGGATGGGCGAATCTACTCGCTACTATTCAGGACTCGCCCAAATAGTAGCGGACTCGGGGGACTCGCTACTCGCCTTAGGAATTACCTTAGGAATTACTCGGGGGTAGCGAGTCCCTGTACTTTTTCAGTGTATCTATACAGATACACTACAAAAGTACCCTAAAAGTTAATCTAAGGGGTTAAAAACAATAAACATTCATACTCACCTTCTGTGGGGCCTGTACCTTATGTACCGGGACCGGTACCGAAGACCTCCGGACGTCACAAGACCTCAGATCACCGGGAGAAGATGGGTTGAAGGACCTGTGAGATTTCATCCAATCAGCATGCGGCAGAGCGGTCACATGGGTTTGTCACGTGGCCGCACTGCCAGACAATCAGATTGGCCAGATCGCTCATTGGCTGGCAGTGCGGCCACGTGACAAACCCATGTGACCGCTAGCCGCATGCTGATTGGCTGAGATCTCACAGGTCCTTCAGCCCATCTTCTCCCGGTGATCTGAGGTCTTGTGACGTCCGGAGGTCTTCGGTACCGGTCCCGGTACATAAGGTACAGGCCCCACAGAAGGTGAGTATGAATGTTTATTGTTTTTAACCCCTTAGATTAACTTTTAGGGTACTTTTGTAGTGTATCTGTATAGATACACTGCAAAAGTACAGGTTACTATTCGGACTCGCAACGAGTACCGAGTCTCGGACCCGGACTCATTAGAGTCCAGCGATTCCGAGTATTTCAGGATTCGCCCATCCCTAGAGACCATCCTTCATCAGTTATAGAGAGCTTTCTTTTTGGAAACTGAACAGAAGACACCGAGTTTATCAATCCATTTCTGTAGAAGCCCTCCCATGCCAAAATGACTTCACGATTAGGACTCAGGTCAAGCATCATTTGACCTCACCACACCGGCCCGCTAAGGCTCATAGCAGAGTTTTTGCCACTGTCTATGGCAGGTCTGTACTCCTGACTCTTTGCAGTGCCGGTGTGCTCATTTTGGCAGATATTTATGGTTTTGCTTATGACAGACACATTGTTGCGTAAGCTGAAAAATTAAGTTAGTTGTTATTAAGGCAGGATGACTGCACCTCGGCAGGACGCCTGCAACATTCCCCTATTGCAATCACTGATCATTAGGAAGAGCTTCAATACAATCATTTATCTTAATTAACACATAAACAACATTATTTTTGCATTATCGTCTTCACAAATATCTTATAATATCGTTGCTCATTGACATGTATTTAGAAATGTAACAGATTAGAGCAGAAGTTACTTAGATTCCAGATGTTAGGAACTAGAAGTCTCAGCATGAGCTGCCGGTTCTTATACAATATCTCCCGACAGATGTGGGTATTTGACAACAGATGGAAAATTATAGGTTGGCTAGTCATAGTGTGCATTGATATTTTTTACCCCTCTCACTTAAAGGGAATCTACCAGCAGGTTTTTCTATAAAATCTGACGGCATCATGATGTAGAGGCAGAGATCCTTATGGACACATGAGGGTCAGTGGGTGCTCTCATCTGCTGGCTGGCTGTCTATAGAAAGACAGTGGCCACAGGGCTAATCCTACTGAACACCAGTACTCCTTTCCTGTAGGCAGAACACTATTTCAGGACAACACGGGAGGTCCATTTATGACTTTATTGGGTCACCAACAGTCAACAGCATATAGTAAATTCCCAGCAACGACACAATAGGGTGCATGTGACGGAGTCTCACCCTTTCGTTTGCTCACCAGGGATCAAAACTCTGGAAATCCAGGAACCAACTAACCCAGCCAGCAGCGCACCACTTTTTGCAGGCACCTACTGTGGGGAGGTAGTAGCGAGTTTTAAAAAAAAATATAAATTTAGTAAAATAATTTTATTTTTACAATATAGTATAAAACTAGAAAAATAGAATATAATGGTGAGATCATGACACAAAGGGTATATAAAATACCACAATGTGTATACAACAAAAACACCTAAAACCAATCCAATCTTGTATAATCTTTATACCAGCTGAAACCAGCAGTTTCCATCCACTATATAAAAAGACACATCTGAATGTTTTTCTCACTATCTGACATGAAATCAGATAATAAACATTTCCTGTTTTAGGTCAATTATGATTACCATAATTATTTATATTTGTCAAATGCCAGAATAATGAGAGAGAGAATGTTTTAAGGCATTTTTGTTACTTTTTGCAAAGTGAAAAGTCTACATACACTAATATTTGGGACAGCCCAAATGAAGATGTCATGCGTTTGGAAGCTTCTGATAGGTTTATTGGCAACATCTGAATTAGAGACACACCTGTAGTTATTTAATGCACACCTGAAACACACTGCTTCTTTGTGTAGCATCATGGGAAAGTCTAAAGAAATCAGCCCAGATATCTGGAAGAGAATTGTGGACTTGCACAAGTCTGGTTCATCCTTGGGTGCAATTTCCAGATACCTGAAGATGCCTCTTCATCTGTAAAAACAAGATGGGAATGTCCAGCCATCATACCGCTTAGGAAGAGACGGGTTCTGTGTCCCAGAGATGAACGTGCTTTAGTCTGATATGTGCATAACAACCCAAGAACAAAAGCAAAAGACCTTGTGAAGATGATGGGGAAGCTGGTAAGATTGTGTCATTATCCACTGTAAAATGAGTACTGATCTACATGGGTGAAAGGCCACTCTGCCAGGAAGAAACATTACTCCAAAAGAAACATAAAAAAGCCAGATTAATGGTTGCAAATGTACACAGGAACAAAGACCTACATTTTTGTAAACACGTCTATGGTCTGACGAAACTCAAATTGAACTGTTACGCCATAATGACCATCGTTATGTTTGCAGGAGAAAGGGAGAAGCTTGAAAGCCAAAGAACACCATCCCAACTGTGAGACATGGAGGAGGCAGCATCATGTTGTGGGGTTTTACTGCAGGAATCTGGTGCACTTCACAAAATAGATGGCATCACGAGGAAAGAAGATTATGTGGCAACACTGAAGTGACATCTCAAGACATCAGCCAGGAAGCTAAGTTTAGGCATAAATGGGTCTTCCCAAATTGACAATGACCTGAAGCTACTGCCAAACTGGTTACAAAGTGGCTTAAGGATAATAAAGACACTATTTTGAAGCAGCCATCACAAAGCCCTGATCTCACTCCTAAAATTGTGCAATACAACCTAAAAACATGGCTCAGTTACACCAGTTCTGTGCCCAAATTCCTCCCAACTATTGTGAGAAGCTTGATAAGTATATCCAGAATGTTTCACAAAGTCATACAGTTTATGGGCAATGGTACCAAATACCCAATAGAATGAATGTAAACTTGTGACTTTGCAGAAAGTAATAAAAATGTCTTAAAACATTTTTCTCTCATTATTCTGGTATTTGACAAATATTAATAACTATGGTAATCCTAATTGACCTAAAGCGGGAAATGTTTCAACTATATATTTACTAGAGGAGAGTCTGATGCTATCACATCGGGTTGCGGTGACATCACAATGGGGGTGGGCTTTATGGTGCTGGGGGAGGTGGCCGTCTCTCCCTGTGCTGTTTCTCCCCTGTGAACTGTTTTTTCCCTCTAACTCTCTGCCCCCCCTGTGAGCGCTCTCTGACACCCACAATCCATTCCCCTATGGTCACTCTCTGCAGGGTGAGTGTGCAGGCTGAGAGTGTGGGCTGGACTGCAGGCTGAGAGTGCGGGCAGAGTGCTGAGTGAGTGTGCGGGCTGAGTGTCTAGAATCTCAACCTGAGAAGCTGGCTGGGTAGACCATATACCCATCCAACATAGCAGTCCCTAGTTCTTCTCAGCCTGACCAGACCATCGGTCCTGTGAACCAATACCCTGAATCTGCTAATAAACTGCAATACTGAGTAAAAAAGTAAAGAACAGAGACTGTCTCCTTGCTTCCTTCCTACGATCACTATGCACCTCTACTCACTACTACAACTCCTATCATCTTCAACACCACCTTCTATTACAACCCCAGGGTCTGCTCCTGCTCAGGGGAGTAATCCACTTCCTACTTCACTATCTATCCCCTGGGGACCCTACAAGCAGGCTGGCCATACCTGGCCAGATACCTCAGCTGGCATCACAAACTATAAGATCTAATCTCCTGTAAATATTCCCTTACCCCTTTACATGTCTGGTCAGTACCATGGGGCTGGGAAATCGCCTAACATATTATAATTGACAGACTGCCTGCCTGGCTGACCGGTACCATGCCCTTCCGACAGTGACATTTTGGCATCACAAACTGGATGCCGACATCCCATTTCGATGGTGTCCTGTGGGCCTGCTATAGTTAATGGACTACCCTTTGAAAGACTGTGTAATGGTGGTCGCTGTTTGGGAAAACCATGTGCAAGGCTAACTGGATGCAATGTCCTCTTATTGTGGGCAGTGCTCCCAATGGTGCCAAACATAAAGCCAACCCCCCTCCATGGATTTCAACGACCTCTGTGCTACCTGCAAAGAGGTGCCACCTCTCCCCATAGAGAACTGTGTTGCGAGATGGTGCCACCCCATAGAACGAGGGAGCAGCACTCTATACATGGGGGAAAAAGGACACAGCCATCTTAGAGAACAGCTTGTGCAGAGCGAGCTGATGGAGGACAGTAGCACTGCAGCAATCACCATGTCTATACCATGAGGAAGAGTAGCAGGTCCTGCAGTGCTTCTGGAGTCTGCAGAACGCCCGAGCCAAAATGGGGTACCTGTTTGCCTGGCCCCACAAAAGACATGCTGCCGCCATGGAGGCCCCCAGAGCGGAGAAGACCAGGACAGCAGCAAACTCCTTCATACGAGGGGTGAAAGCAGCCTACCTGTTGGGCGAGACCGAGATCCGTTGCTGGGCAGAGTCAATCACCAGTTGGCCGGACTGGGTCGAGTATCTGTTGGGCTGGCCCCGTGCTCAGCAAGAGGGAAGAGGTCAGACGAGCACCACCATGACAGGTAACACTACCTCTGACATTGTTGCAGCCCCTGACCTAGCAGACCCCCTGGGAACATTTCCATTGCTAAACCCGCATCCCTGGCAGAATGCCCACCTTTATGGGGTTGATCGGGCAGGTGAGCCTATCCCCCTAGGAATGCTCCCACCACCCCTAGAACTGATTTGGACGGAGGGTGGAGAGAGGCCGGTCCCACAGGTGGCCCTCTTCTGTGGCCACAGGTTGTAAATAAGCTTCAGAGGAAAAAGAGAAATGGTACAACTTCCAGTATGGAAGGTAATTGAATTTATTGAATTTTTTAGCAAACTTCCATTAATAGCACAACCACTGACCCTGCACCAGCCGGACAGGGGAGTACACTCGGCTGTGGGGGCAAAGAGGGTAGTTTTGCAACTGACATGACCCAAGTGCAATCTGTGGTCGTTATAAGGCAGCCTAGTGCGGTATCCTCCTTTGTTGCAGCCGTGACGATGATCAGTGACACTACTGCCTGGTCACAACCTGGTACCCTTAATGCTGCAAACAGACGACCTTCAACCCGTCGGCCCGTCCAGGCCAAGGACACAGCATCCTACAATTTGTGTGCAATTCAGGTAATGACCCTATTGGACCTGCTGCATCAGGAAGCGGTTCTGTCAATGCTCCGTACAGTACAATCAACGTGGGTTTCCAGACCTTTACACTGCCTCCGGCCGAGTAAGTGAGGGACAGTAATTGAACCTGATTTAATTTTGAAAAATTGAGTTGCACCATTGTCCCTGTTTATTAATTAAAACTGTTTTTAAATATAGGACCAATAATGTAGGGATATGTGGCAACGTGAGGCTGAACTTTAAGCTCCACTGGACAGTGGACTACTTTACATTGTATATAGTTGCACTCTTAAGGTGCTTTTTTCTTCTGGCTTTAGTACTGTAAAACAGCATGTTTACTAAGGTGAACTATTGCACGCTAATACAAGTGAACTGAGACTACCCCCTTTCTCCCTATAGTCTTGAGTAACCCTTCTCCTACTTGAACTTTTCTACGGAACCTTCCTGCACTTGAACCCTTGGCTTCAGGCTGGCCTTCACTCTATTCACTAATGAAAAAATGAAAGAGCCTAAGGCCACGCAAATGTCGGTTTGACCTTTAAAAACAGCGTTACAGAGGAGACCCAATAAAATGGTCTGTGTGCCCTGCGCTACACCCAGGGACGAGTTAGCCAAAGTAGTTTTGGGCTGTGATCCACGCTAAAGTACTATTGTTTTGCAGCATTACCATTTAAGAAAAATGTACCTTCTGCCGGAATGAAAGTTTTATAAATGTTATTATTAAAAGTGTTATTTATTGTTGTTATGAAATGCAGTAAAAAATTGTTCATGCCTAATGCCTGTGTATCTTTTTGTTGTAGTCCAGGACATACTGCATTTAACTAGGGGGGAATGTGGAGCCCCTTTGGTCTGGTTACCACATTGGTAGTTAAAGTCATCGGTCCTAATACCACGTTGAGGAGAGTTCAGGTATCCTATGATGGACTCCCTATGCATGCTTGTTTACGCTCTCACTCAAACAGCAAGCACCCTGCATGCACTCAACCTGGCCACACTCAGCCTGCACACACCCTGCACTTCACCCACCTGCACTCAGCTCACATCCCACTCAGCCTGCACTCACTCCACTCAGTCCGCAGCTGGCTCACCCCACTCACCTCGCTCACCTCACTCACCCCGCAGCCTGCGAACAAAGAACTACGCCAGTTCCTCATACCATCATCCTCTTCCTCATGCCGCTGCCACGAGAGCAAGCACAGGGGAAGTGGTAGAGAGCAACCACACGGGGCAGAGAGCAAGTACAGGGGAGGGGGCCAGTGAGCAACTACAGGGGAGGGGCCAGAGAGTGACCACAGGGCAGAGAAAGCCAGCAAAGGAAGGGCCAGAGAGCAAGGGGGACAAACAGAGGACAGGGGAGAGACCACACAGAGGAAAAGATGGCTGCTGCCCCCAGTGCCACAGATCTCGCCCTCATCTTGATGTCACTGCCCACTGATGCGATAGCATCCGGCTCCCATTTAGTATATATAATATATATAAATATAAATATTATATATATATATATATATATATATATATAGTGGATAGGGAGGAGAGAGCACAAGGGGGAAAGACAGCTGCCACACCCAGAGCCATAGAGCCTGCCCCAGTGAGATGTCAGCCCCCACCTGATGTGATAGTGTGGTGCCCCACATGTGCAGGCATCACAGAGGGGTATTTCATCCATAAAAGAGGTGTAAATGCCCCAGCTGCAGGTGGACCCTAGAATGGTGGGTGGGACCCACTCCCAGCACTCCCACATTAGCTGAGCGGTGGGAGGTTACCCGGGAAGGGATATATTCACCTCTAGGGGAATCAAGGAGATCTTTCATCCTGGGTCTTGGACCAGGAGAAGAAGAGGAGTTAGGAAGGCTTTGACTAAGTGGAACGAGGCGGAATGTCAAACCGGGGCGGTTTCAAGCCGAACCGGAGGGAAGAAGAAGGGACCTTGAGGAAGTTCTGAAAGAGGGCACCTGACGAGAGAAGTCCGGGCCCTAGAGAGAAAAAGAAATCCTCAGAGTGGAGCGACCATACTCCAGGGGATACTCTAGTCTACCACGGGAACGCCGGGCCCGAGGATCCGGCCAAAGTCCAGCTTTGCAGTCGGCAACCGGCTGCTATGGCTTGTTTATCAGCCACAGCACCCTGCCAGTGGAGCAGTCTGCCTGCTTCCTCACTACGAGAGAGAGGACCCCCGGTACTAACTACACGGAGCTACTAGGTATAGGCACATCGTAAGCGTGGAAGAACGGACATGAATTTGTCAACGAAGGTACACAAAGGGTTCCACCATACCACCTGGGATCCACTTGCAGCTACCCGTAAAGCTACCGGTTATTTATAACATCTAATGCTGAACTGTGAACTGTATCCGATGCTGCTACAAGTCGACAGTAAAGTACCCGGGAGAAAGTGACTTTGCCTCTGCGTGTGTTTTCCTATATCAACCTGTTCCCTTCCAGGAATGCTGCCCCGGAGGAATAGCCATACCTGTAGGGGGCTTTGCCATCTATGCCGCACTACCATCCACCTCCGGCGGACTGTGGCGGCGCTGGTGACCCATCACTGGACACTACAGGTGGTGTCATATGACAAAAACTTTTATTCCCCTGTAAATAACCCCTTTTGAAGTGTCACCCAGGCCACGGGATGAGGCGCTGCCACCCGTGACATCCCTGGAACAACCTACCGAGCCTGGTACCCGAGTACCCCAGGGCCTGGGGCTCGACAATAGCATTGGGCCCACATCTTGTAGATGTATCTTATATATATAGTTATTTATAGATATATAACTATATATATATATATATATATATATATATAAAGAAATAGAAAAACAGAACAGCACAGGTATACTTAGTAAGATGGTGCAATCAGTCCTGAAAACCACATTGTCCAACTGTAAGATAAATCCAAAAAACAGAAATCCAGGCAGCACACAAATTGGATGCAAAAAACAGGCTTTAATGAGCCCAAATAGTGGCACAATGTTTTGGTGACACAGTCACCTTTTTCGAGTACCTATATATATATATTTATAACTACATATATAACTATAAATATTTTTATATATATATATATATATATATATATATATATATAGTTATTTATATATATATATATACAGTATATACAGTCAAGGAAATAATTATTTGATCCCTTGCTGATCTTGCAAGTTTTCCCCAGCACTCACCCTGCACTCACTCTGTCCCAGCACTCACTCTGCCCCAGAATTCACCCTGCACTCCCTCTGCCCCAGCACTCACTCTGCCCCAGCGCTCACTTTGCCCCTGTACTCACTTTGCACCTGCACTCACTCTGCCCCAACACTCATTCTGCACTGACTCTGCCCCAGCACTCTCTGTGCTCCAGCACTCACTCTGCCCCAGCACTCACCCTGCACGCACTTAGCCCCAGCAGTCACTCATCCCCAGTACTCACTTTGCACCTGCACTCACTCTGCTCCAGCACTCACTCTGTCACAGCACTTACCTTGTACTCTCTTTGCCCCAGCACTCACCCTGCACTCACTCTGCCCTAGCACTCACCCAGTGCTCATTCTGCCCTAGCACTCACTCTGTCCCAGCACTCACTCTGTCCACACACTCAGCCTGCACTCACTCTGCCCCAGCACTCACTCTTCCCCAGGACTTACCCAGCATTCACTCTGTCCCAGCACCCCAGCACTCACTCTGCCCCTGCAATCACTCTTCTTCTGCACTCAATCAGCCCCACACTCGCTCAGCCTCACTCACTCAACCCGCATGCACCCTGCATGCACTCAACCCACCCACATTCAACCCACACTCAACCTGCACTTCACCCAGCCTGCACTCAGCCCGCATCCCACTTAATCTGCACTCACTCCATTAAGTTTCGCAGCCAGCTCACCTCAGTCACCTCGCTCACCCCACTCACCACGCAGCCCACCAAATGAGGAACTAACCAGTTCCTCATGCCACCATCCTCTTCCTCATACCCCTGCCGCCACATGAGAGTGAGCACAGGGGAGGGGGCAGAGAGTGACCACAGGGGGAAGAGATGAGGCAGCACAGGGAGGGGTAGAGAGTGAGTACAGAGGAGGGGGGCAGAGGGCAACCACAGGAGAGGGGGGCAGAGAGCAACGATAGGGGTGAAGAGATGAGGCAGCACAGGGAGGCCAGGGAGCGAGGCGGAAAAACAAAGGACAGGGGAGAGACCGCAAAGGGGGAGAGACGGCTGCTGCCCCAGTGCCATAGAACCCGCCCATTGTGATGTCACTGCCCACCCGATCCGGGCTCCCATCTAGTATATATATATTTTTGTATAGCAGACAGAGGGGAAGACAGCCTCCACACCCAGAGCCACAGAGCCTCTGCCTCCTGTATAATGTCTCTGACACCCCGTGCGCTCTCTCTCCCCCCTGTGTGCTCTCTCTCTGTACCTAGCATGCAGAGACCAGTGGAGGTGAGGACAACCTTTGGAGACCGGGGGAGGTGAGGGGTATATGTGGTGACCAGGGGAGGTGAACACAGCGTGCAGAGACCAAGGGAGGTGAGAGCAGCATGTGGAGATCGGGGGAGGTGAGGGCAGCGGGCGGAGACTGGGGGTGGTTAGGGCAGTGTATGGAGACCGGGGGAGGTGAGGGCAGTTTGCGGAGACTGGGGGAGGTGAAGGCAGCATGCAGAGAGAAGCTAGGTACTCACAGCCTTCTCACCCCACTCACCCCATGGCCCACTCACCCAGCTCAGCCCGACACCCACTTACCCCACATCCCGCTCACCCTCGCAGCACCACTCAGCCTGCTTACCCTTGTAACCCCACAGCCTGCTCACCTCATAGCCCACTCACCCCACAGCCTTCACACCTAACAGCCCACTCACTCCACATACCCCTCACCCCACAGCCCACTTACCCCACAGCCGGCTCACCCTGCAGCCTGCTCACCCCGAAGACGGCTCACCCCGCTCAGCCCACTTATCCCGCACCAGTTTCTCATGTTGCCATCATCTTCATGCCACCATATGAGAGCAAGCACAGCGGGGAAGAGAGCAACCACAGGGGGCTGCAGACAGCAAGCACAGGGAGGCAGAGGGCGTGCACGGGGAGGCAGACAGTGACCACAAGGGGGCAGAGAGCAAGCACAGGGACGCAGAGAGCAAGCATACAGAGGCAGAGAGTGAGAACAGGGGGTGGCAGAAAGTTAGAGGGAAAAAACAGTGGACAGGGGAGAGACATCATGGGGGGAGAGACCGCCATCCCCTCACAGAGCCTGCCCTCATCATGATATGACCGCCCACCCATTGTGATAGCATTGGGCCCACATTTAGCATATACAGTGACTTGTGAAAGTATTCGGCCCCCTTGAACTTTTCAACCTTTTGCCACATTTCAGGCTTCAATCATAAAGATATAAATTCTAATTTTTTTGTGAAGAATCAACAAGTGGGACACAATAAACTTTTTTAACAAATAAAAAATTGTGCAGTGGGGCGTGCAATATTATTCGGTCCCTTTGAGTTAATACCTTGTAGCGTCACCTTTTGCTGCAATTACAGCTGCAGTCGCTTGGAGTGTGTCTCTATCACTTTTGGACATGGAGAGACTGAAATTCTTGCCCATTCTTCCTTGCAGAACAGCTGGAGCTCAGTGAGGTTGGATTGAGGCGTTTGTGAACAGCAGTTTTCAGCTCTTTCCACAGATTCTCCATTGGATTCAGTCTGGATGTGACTTGGCCATTCTAACACCTGATACGGTTATTTTTTAACCATTCTATTGTAGATTTTGCTTTATGTTTGGGATCATTGTCTTGTTGGAAGATAAATCTCCGTCCCAGTCTCAGGTCTTTTGCAGACTGCAGCAGGTTTTCCTCCAGAATGGTCCTGTATTTGGCTCCGTCCATCTTCCCATCAATTTTAACCATCTTCCCTGTCCCTGCTGAAGAAAAGCCCAAACCATGATGCTGCCACCACCATGTGTGACAGTGGGGATGGTGTTTTGAGGGTGATGAGCTACACCAAACAGATCGTTTTCCATTGTGGCCAAAAAGTTCTGATTGTTGGTTTCATCTGATCAGAGCCCTTATTCCACATGTTTGGTGTCTCCCAGGCGGCTTGTGGCAAACTTCAAACAAGACTTTTTATGGATATCTTTGAGAAATGGCTTCTTCTTGCCACTCTTCCATAAAGGCCAGATTTGTGCAGTGTACGACTGATTG
Source organism: Allobates femoralis (assembly GCA_033576535.1). NCBI lineage: Eukaryota > Metazoa > Chordata > Amphibia > Anura > Aromobatidae > Allobates > Allobates femoralis. The sequence goes on from JARQOC010000001.1 coordinate 11,139,370, forward strand.
CTGTCCTATGGACAGACTCTCCCACCTCAGCTGTAGATCTCTGTAGATCATCCAGAGTGATCATGGGCCTTTTGGCTGCATCTCTGATCAGTCTTCTCCTTGTTCGAGCTGAAAGTTTAGAGGGACGGCCGGGTCTTGGTAGATTTGCAGTGGTCTGATACTCCTTCCATTTCAATGTGATCGCTTGCACAGTGGCTCCTTGAGATGTTTAACACTTGGGAAATCTTTTTGTATCCAAATTCGGCTTTAATCTTCACCACAACAGTATCTCGGACCTGTCTGGTGTGTTCCTTGGTCTTCATGATGCTCTCTGCACTTGAAACAGACCCTGAGCCTATCACAGAGCAGGTACACTTATACAGAGGCTTGATTACACACGAGGTGATCCTATTTATCATTACCAGTCATTTAGGATAACACTGGATCATTCAGAGATCCTCACTGAACTCCTGGAGTGAGTTTGCTGCACTGAAAGTAAAGGGGCCGAAAAATATTTCACGCCCCACTTTTCAGTCCCAGATAGATGAAGTGAAAGAATGGGGAACTAAAACCTCATTAAATTAAGCAGATGGAATATACGAGTATATTACCTTATAAAGTGGTGCCTGACGCACGTTTCGCCTTAGCTTCTTCCAGAAGCATCATTATGCCGAAAATGGAAAGAAGAATCATTTAAAACAAAAACCTGGTTAAACCTATAGGTTATTTTTTTTGATAGCTTCCTTTTAATAGAAGGCTAAACATATAGAAAATTCAAGAGAAGGATTAGCTCCAACCACCTAATATTCCCAGGACTCCCAGGCAAACCGGAAGGTGGCTTGGCAACCACCACTAGCAATAGAATAAAGGTGCAGAAACCGGTGCCACCGGATTCTACACCTTTATTCTAAACATATAGAGTTTGTCCAATCATGCCATAGACGTACACAACGGAGGGACCCCATCAACCAGGGTCGGCATCATCATCCGACGCACACGGGCAAGCGCCTGGGCCCTGGACTAACAGGGGGGGGACCTGGAGTCAACTCTATCTTCAACCACTGTATAATATAACTTTATAACCTTTCTCTATCAATTGTACTCTTCATTTTAAATTAAACTATTAAGAATTTATTTCCAAATCCCGATAAAAGAAATGATAAAAAAAAAAAAAAGATCTTCCTAAATTGGAACTTTGAAAAATGCATCTCTACTTTTACAGAATGGTCTGAATAGTCGACTGCACATTATTTCAGAAGCCCTATTTCAGCAATTCCATCAAGTCGACATGGCCTAGTTTTTTTTTCTTTTAATTTTAATTTAATGTAATTTTTTTTATATATATTTTTAAAAAAAAAGAAAGTCACAAAAGCTTGGAAACTGACAGGTTTAAATGAACGGGTTACCTACAACTCAGGTGCGGATGACAGTAACACAAGCTTTGAACTGAGTTTCAAAATGCCACATTACGAGAAGTTAAATTATGTGTTGTATTTCTGACTGGGAGCATTTGATTTTAAAGCCTGCGCTGGTTCTGTCAAGGTAGAGATCCACGTTTTGTGCACAGTGCCTCCAGCCCCCCATACAAGTGAGGCAACCTGACAGCTTGTAATAAGTAATTTTAATGCACTTACATTCATCACTCAGCCAGCCTGGCAGTATTTTAAACACAGACCTTAAAATGCAGGGAGAGAGCTGCAGGCCCTTTTTTTTTTATATATATGAAACTTTTTTTTTTTTTTTTTTTTTTTACTCCTTTCTTTTTTTTCTTTTTTTATTCCGAGCCCATTTCCTGTTAATATAGCACTTTTTAAGATATGCGCTGAAATGTCTGCTCATTGTTAATACATCACTAAAGGTTACAAAGGACTCGATGTCGCCCACAGGATGTTGTTTTAGGACTTAATAAATTAAGATATTGCCCTTTTTTGCCTGCAAAAATCAATTGTTTCAATTAAGAAATTTACAGCAATACAAATATTTATGAAGTTATGAAGGAGGGAGGACGTTTCCTGTTCGCTCATTAGTAAAGATATCAGGATGTGGAAAATGAGCTACTTGCCTTTAGAGAGAGTGTGGAATGGGAGGTAGTAAGAGATTTGCATATCAAAACATGAGGGTGTTTGGAGGAGAAGGGTTGCTTGTTAGCTGGTATAGTATTTAGCATAGGCAACTTTCTCCTAAAGGGGTTTTCAGAATCAGTGATAGTCTATTCTTAGGAAAGTCTTTTTCAACCAATAGTATAATATTAGGAAAGTCTACCTACTTAGGAGGGTCCTCCCAATGAGGAGAACCAATCTACTTAAGACACTTCCACGTCCTATAAGAGTTCACCCATTATCAAGTTTTCTCCCGCATTAGAGGGTCTTCCCAATGAGTAGAGCCTACCTACTTAAGAGATTTCTCCCTACTAGGAAGAGTTCAGTCATTAAGTAGTCTCCTCCCACTTAGATGGTCCTTCCAATAAGAAGTATACAAATAGAGTCCGTGGAGCCTCGATGGTTTCCGCAAGGAGCCACCCCGTGGCTAGGTCCTTCCCTGGAAGGATATCTGGCTAGTTCCGTGTTTGAGACTACTAAACGAGGCTCTACGGACTCTATTTGCATATTCGTAATTTCCAGGGGGCAATGCGCCTAGGATTTCAATGTGTTTGAGTGCTTTTGTCGGCTTCCTGCCGTGTTTCCTTGACTGGTCTCCCTGAGATCAGTGATCGCTTACAATCAGGAGAACCTACCTACTTAAGAGATTCTCCCCATTTAGAAGAGTCTACCCACTAAGGAGTTTCCTTCCATTTAGAAGGGTCTCCCCAAATAGGAAAGTTTACCTATTCAAGAGATTTCCCCATTAAGAAGAGTCCACCAACTAACAAGCTTCTTCCCAGTAAGGTGGGTCCTTCCAATAAGGAGAACACACCTACTTAAGAGATCTCCCCCTACTAAGAACAGTTCACCCAATAAGGAGTTTCCTCCCATTTATTAGAGTCCTCCCACAAGGAGAACCTACCTACAAAAGAGATTTCCTTCAAGAAGATTTCAGCTATTTCAAAGTTTCCTCCCACTTAGGAGGGGCCTTCAATTTAAGAGAACATAACTACTTGAGAGATTTCATCAACTAAGAAGAGTCCACTAGCAGGAGTTTCTTCCCACTTAGGAGAGTACTCACAATATAGAGAATCTACCTACTTAAGAGATTTCTCCCTATTAAGAATAGTTCACCCATTAAGGAGTTTCCTTATGCTTAGGAAACTCCTCCCAAAAAGGAGAACATAGTTATTTAAGAGATTCCAAATTTTAAGAAGAGTTCACCAATTTTAGAAGATCCCCTCTTCTTAGGAGGAGCCTGTCAATAAGAACAACCTACCCACTTAAGAGATTCCCCCTACTAAGAAACATCAACCCACTAAGTAGTTTCCTCCCACTTAGGAGGGTCCTCCTGATAAGGAGAACATACCTACTTAAGATATTCCCCTTACTAAGAAAAGTTCACCCATTAAGCATTTCCTACCACTTAGGAGGGTCCTCCCAATGACTAATTGTAACTACTTAAGAAATTCTCCCTTTTAAGAAGAGTTCACCACAAAGGAGTTTCCTCCCATTTAGGGTCCTCCCAAAAAAGGAAGATAAGGAGATTTCTTCCACCAAGAAGAGTACACCCATTACGTAGTTTCATCCCACTTAGGAGGGTCCTCCCAGTAGGGAGACCCTACCTACTAAAGAGATTCCCCTCATTTAGAAGAGTTCACACACTAAGGAGATTTTTCTCACTTAGGATGGTTCTTCTTCTATGAAGAATGCACCCATTTAGCAGTTTTCTCCCACTTCAGAGGTCCCTCCAAACAAGATTTACCAACCTACTAAAGAGATTCCTTCTATTAAGAAGAGTCCACCCATTAATGAGCATCCTCCCACTTCGGAGGGTCCTTCCAAAAAGCAGAGCCCACCTACTTAAGAGATTTACCCCTACTAAGTAGTTTCTTCTCACTTAGGAGACTCTTCCAAAAACGGCCACTTAAGAGTTGAAGAGTTCACCAATTTTAGAGGTTTCCTTCAAATTAGGAGGGTCTTGTCAATTAGGTCAACCTACCCACTTAAGAGATCCCCCATTAAGAAAATTACACGCACTAAGGAGTTTGCTCCCACTTAGGAGGGTCAACTCAATAAGGAAAACGTATCTAAATAGGCAATTTCCCCTACTAAGAAAAGTTCACCTAATAAGGAGCTTCTTTGTATTTAGGAGGGTCTTCCCAATAAGAAAAATATACCTTCCTTGGAGATGTCTCCTACTACGAAGAGTTCTCCCATTGAGAAGTTGCCATCTACTAAGGCGGGTCCTTCCAATAAGGAGAACATAACTACTTAAGAGATTCCACCCACTAAGAAAAATTCACCCATTCTTGAGTCTCCTCTCACTTAGAAGGGTCATCTCAATAAGAAAAACCTACCTACTAAAGAGATTACCCCATTAAGAAGAGTCCAACCACTAAGGAGTTTCCTCCTACTTAAGATTATCCTCCCAAGAAGATAGGTTGCCCCTACTAAAAAGAGTTCACCCATTCAAGAGTTTTTTCGACTTAGGCGTGGCCCTGTCTTGTTAAGCCACTCTATGGTCTTGGCCACAAAGTGTTCACAATCTTCTTATACCATAGTCAATCTTTAAGTGGAGTAATAATTCTTTTTTTTCAGATCCTCAGAGCATTTTTTTTCCATGAGGAGCCATGTTGACCTTCCCGTGACCAGTATGAGAGATTGTGTTAGCGATAACACCAAATGTAACATGTCTCCTCCCCATTCTCACCTGAGATCTTGTAACACTAACGAGTCACGTGACACCGGGAAAGGAAAATTGCTGATTGGGCACAATTTGGCCATTATCACTTAGGGGTGTACTCACTTTTGTTGCCATCGGTTCAGACATTATCGACTGTGTGTTGAGTTATTTAGAGGGCAAACAAAATATACATTGTTATACAAGTTGTACACTGACTACTTTACATTGCATCAAAGTGTCATGTTTTCAGTCCCATGAAAACATATAATAATATATTTACAAAAATGTGAGAGGTGTACTTACTTTTGTGGTATACTGCTCTTACACAATGGAGATGAGAAATAATAAAAAAAAAAAAAAAACACATACCGTATATACTCGTGTATAAGCCGAGTTTTTCAGCACAAAAAATGTGCTGAAAAGTCCCCCTCGGGCTTATACACAAGTATATAGCCCCAGCTGTATACAGCCCCCCCCCCCCGTGGTATCCAGGGCCCCCCTTGCTGCACACCTGTAAAGTAAGATGTCAGTATACTTATCGCTGCCGCCGCTGCCACCGCCGCCGCTCCGCTGCTCGGTCACCGCGCTGCTCCGGGTCTTCATGCTTCCTTCTCCGGCGCACAGGAAATGACGTCATTGTTCGAGCGCCAGAGAAGGAAGCATGAAGACCCGGAGCAGCGCGGTGACCGAGCAGCGGAGCGGCGGCGGTGGCAGCTGCGGCAGCGATAAGTATACTGACATCTTACTTTACAGGTGTGCAGCAAGGGGGGCCCTGGATACCACGGGGGGGCTGTATACAGCTGGGGCCCCTGGATACTACTGATGGGGGGGGGAGGTCTGTATACCTCTGGGGCTGCTGCTGTATATACCCCCTGGGGCTGCTGCTGTATATACCCCTGGGGCTGCTGCTGTAAATACCCCCTGGGGCTGCTGCTGTATATACCCCCTGGGGCTGCTGCTGTATATACCCCCTGGGGCTGCTGCTGTATATACCCCCTGGGGCTGCTGCTGTATATACCCCCTGGGGCTGCTGCTGTATATACCCCCTGGAGCTGCTGCTGTATATACCCCCTGGGGATGCTGCTGTATATACCCCTGGGGCTGCTGCTGTATATACCCTGAGGCTGCTGTATACTACTACTGGGGCTGCTGTATACTACCTCTGGGGCTTCTGTATACTACCACTGGGGCTGCTGTATATACCTCTATGGCTGCTGTATATACCTCTGGGGCTGCTGTATACTACCACTGGGGCTGCTGTATATACCTCTGGGGCTGCTGTATATACCTCTGGGGCTGCTGTATACTACCACTGGGGCTGCTGCTGTATATACCACTGGGGAGGCTGCTGTAACACTGCTGGGGCCTGTATGTACCACTGGGGAGGCTGCTGTATACCACACTGCTGGGGGCTGTATACTACCACTGGTGAGGCCTGTATACCACTGGGGAGGCTGCTGTATACCACACTGCTGGGGGCTATATAAATGTGCTGGGGTCCACCCTCGGCTTATACACGAGTCAATAGGTTTTCCCAGATTTTGGGGGCAAAAGTAGGGGGTCGGCTTATACACGGGTCGGCTTATACACGAGTATATACGTTATATATTAATTTATTTACCTCTGCAGATACTGTTTAGTCATATGGCCGGTCTAACATGCTTAAACTGGTGAAAATGTCCTATTTAAGAGGGTACACCCACTTACTTTGATCTATCCAATTATGAAAGCACACCCACTTAGGAGAGTCTACCCACTTTGTTAGAGAATACTTTTTTTGTAAAATTTTTGCAGAATTCAATACCACTCAAATTAATTAGCTCTTCTCTACAAGGGACCCAATGACTATTGTAAGGTCCCTCGCCGCAGGACACATCTCCATGACTCAGGGAGGTCGGGTTCCGTCATGTCCCAGATACTCTCCTGTTCTTTGTTCTCATACTCACCTGTTGCGCGGTCCTGTGATGCCTGAATGTGCCATCCCTCCTGCAGCTACGTCCTAATGCATTTCCCCTGCATCCGCTCACTTCCAAGTTGCAGGGGAGAGTGCTTAGGGAGTGCACACCTTAGGTCCCCTGCATTTAAAGAGCTAGTGCTCTCTTTTTCCTGCTGAAACTTCTCAGTCAATTGCTAAGAGGTTTTGTGTATTTAATGCTGTCACTTCCTTAGGGAGGTTCCTGGGCAACTTTGCACTAATGTTCAAACGTTGCTGTGCTCAAGTCCTTGGATCAGCGCTTGCTCGCTATAGCCTTGCCACTATCCTGCTATTAATGCTTGGTGTTTTCCTTTTTAGTACTGGTGTCCCCGTCCTCATCATAAAGCTGCCTGGAGTCTCACCATTCTAGCCTTCAACCCTGCGGACTCAGTCGGTACCCTCCAGACTCATCTGGACCATCCTCAGTGACACGGCATCATACATCCTCTGGATTCCACTGGCTATGCCGCTTCCTCGCTGGTTTGCTCCATCCAGCTCCCTGGACCTCTTGCCCCCTCTCATGGGCTGTATTCCCCTTAGGTTACCCCTCTGGTCTCAGATATGTTGCACTTAGACCCTTTGTGGCTGTTCCGGGTCAACCCTGTACAGGGGTTCACTCGGCGGTGCTCCCGCGGTGGAATTCAGTGCCTCGGCCCATGGCGTCTTCTCTTGTGGAGTCTTCCATTGTCTTCAATAGATGTTTTGCATTTACCTGATATCCTAGTCCAGCTGGTTTCTTGGGTTCAGCTTCCACAGAAGTATCTGTGGTCTAGTGGATGCACTATCCATGTTTCCACGTCCTCAGGCATGTCAACTATACTCTACTTACTCTAATGTGACGTACACAGCAATGTAACTCCATTTACTATTTAGAAACAGAAATATTTAATAATTTGGGCCACGTCCAAAAAATTCAGAAATTCTCGTATCTCTTTGACATTTTTATCCTGAGGTTCACAAGTGTGGAAAGCCTGATGGTCCTAGAGGTTCATGGGCCTTCTTGCCACAATTGGTACTCCAGAGTCCAAACATTGATCAGAATCTCTGTGAGCCACAGGCAAACAATGAATGTCATGTAGGGGCTTATTATTATTATTATTATTATTATTATTGTACCATTTATTCCATGGCGCTTTACATGGGAAAAGGGGCATACATAGACAAATATAATAATTATGAACATTACAAGGCACACATGAGTACAGAAGGAGAGAGGACCCTGCCCACGATGGCTCACAGTCTACTTGGGATGGGTGAGAATACAGTGTATGAGGAGAGGACTTCACAGTCTACAAGGGATAGATGAGGATAGAGTTGGTGAGGGGAGAGGACCTCACAGTCTACAAGGGATAGGTGAGGATACACTAGGTGAAGGAAGAGAACCCTGCCCGCGTGGGCTCACAGTGTACAAGGGATGGGTGAGGATACAGTAGTTGAGGATAGAGCTGGTCGTGCGGTGGTATCGTGGAATGAGGGTTACTGCAATTTGAAGGCTTGTCATAAGATGTGTCTTCAGATTCATTTTGAAGGTTTCCACGGTGGGTGAGGGTCTGATGTGTTGGGGCAGAGAGAGTCTCAGTGTATGGGGGAAGCATGGGAGAAATCTTGTATGTGATTGTGGGAAGAGGGGATAAGAGGGGAATAGAGAAACAGATCTTGATAAGATCATCGGTTGCGTGTAGGTAAGTAACGGGAGACCATGTAGCAGATGTATGGAGGAGACAGGTTGTGGATGGCTTTGTGTGTCGTGGTTAGGGTTTTGAAATGGGGCCTCTTAGAAATGGGGGGCCAATTAAGGGCTTGGCAAAGGGGAGAGGCTAAGGAATATCAGGGGAACTGGTGGATTAGTTGGGCAGGAGAGTTTAAGATAGATTGGAGGGGTGCAAGAGTGCTAGAGGAAAAGCTAGGGAGTAGGAGGTTGCAGTAGTCAAAGTGGGAGATGATGAGGGCATGCACCAGTGTTTTTGCAGTTTCTTGGTCAAGGAATGTATGGATCTGGAAAATATTTTTGAGTTGGAGTCAGCAGGATGTGGTGAGGGCTTGGATGTGTGGCTTGAAAGAGAGTACGGGGTTGAGGATTACTCCGAGGCAGCAAGCATGTGGGACTGGCTTATGAACAGATATTGTAATTCAGTGCGAAAAATACAGAGCGTGAGCCTTCCAAAATCTAGCTGAGATGCAGAAAGAAAGACCCAAGTGTGTGAATGGAGGAGGCTAAGTGATATATTAATAAGCAGTTTGTTGGGACTTCTAAAAGGGCGGTATGTCACCCCTGTTACTTTAAAACATTGGATAGTCTTAGTCTTAGAAATCAGTAGCTCTGTCCATATGCTTTAATAAGGTAAAAAATAATAAAGTTTCAATATACTGCATAAACGTAAACTTCACTCCATCTGTGAAATGCTCACCATCCATTTCTACTTCTTTCATGACACCTTTGATTGCTTTTAGATCTTTGATCTTCAATTAGAATTGGATACCAGTAGACCTTGACAAGTTCCTGAAGGTTTCATGGTCCATGACCACAACTTGTGAAACCATCTAGTTTGTAGGAAATTGTATGAGGATGTTGACTCCTGTGGTGTGAAGAATGACCGGCAGGTAAAGACCTACCAAATGGGTACATTAGATGTTATACTGATGATTGAAACTTTGACCAAGTTCTTAATAGGAACATCCCCTGTCCTGAACCTGAGGCCACTTAACTATATTCCCAATTAGACATGTAGACACCTGAAGCTATGTGGACACCTCCTTCACCTAATATACAGCAATGTTTCAGTTCTTATCACTGGGACTAGAGATAATTGAAATGATGTTATACAAGTCTAAATCAATGCAAATTTTATTAAAATCTCAGGTCCCAGTAAATTTGAACAATCTGATGTTCAGTTTGTGTATCATCTTTTTATATATTGCAGAAGCTTGACTCAGTCACAGAAGGCTGACACGACCTCCAGGGCAATTGTGTGGGCTTACCCATAATACCTTGCATCTATCATATAAGAAGATATAGGTCATACAATCAGGATGGACTGTTAGGACCACTCTAAAAGCCAAAGTAGGGAACACAGCTGCCATTTTAGAGTGAGTTTACAACAGTGGCAGAATGTCAGAGATCACAGGTCGTCCATAGAGATAGGCTGAGAAAAACTAAAAAATTAGAAAAACTGAATCATTTAAGAAGATGAGGGAAGAAGTATTGGAAAAATACAAAGATTTAAATGATGGGGTGAAAGAGAAACATAGGAGAGGTGCCAGCGGCAGTGTGATTGATTAGACTCTGCCCTGTTTTTCTGCTATACTATATAATAAATCTTTGTGATCTCACTCCTTCTCTGCAGTGACATTGTAAAACTTTACTGCTTGTGTAGTTGAGAAAGGAGGAATACGGCTTTCAGAGACAACCAGAATCCCCGTAGAGAAGGCAGAGACGTTTATCACCGTAGCCATGTACTAACCGCCATGTGCAGGCCCGGGGGTGTGCCTCAGCCCTAGAAGAAGGAGGGCCAAGACGGAGGTGCCAAAAAGTGTGGTCATCAATCAATCAGGAAGGGGGCCCACAGGAAGTTCCTCAGGAGAGGCCGCCCATAAGAAGACAAACCGGAAGAGGACAGAACAACCAAGGCTCCTTTGTACCCGGCAGCATGGCGGCACCCCATTGGAGAGATGTTTTGCGTGAGCTTGAAGAACAGGCAAGAGCTGCGCAAGGCGACCTCTTAACACCGGAGGGGGATGCTGACTACTGGAGGGACGCATTTGGACGGCTCCGCCAGGACATGGAAGAAGCCCTAGCGTGGGTGTGTCGACGGGGGAGCGCGGAGCGGACTTACAAACTTTCGTCCATGAGAGCGGACCGCGAGGCGCAAGAGGCTGCAGTAGCCAAAATAGCAGTTGTGGAGTACTGCTCCTCCTTACCACCCGTACCGCCACCCGTCCAGACCCAGGACACGGGAGTTCAGACAGAACCCTTGGCTACACCACCGTCCCGTACCAGCAGTTGTCTCCAGCAGCGCATACGTCCCCTACAGAACCAAACGTCGTTGTCGAGGAGGAGTACGACGAGACAGACTTTGAGGAACCAGAGGACACAGAGTGAGCTTCAGGAGGGAGCACCCCAGAAGATGCATGGTGGCAGCGGCAGCAGCAAGGAACCTCCGCCATATTGAGCTCAGAGTGGTATCCAGAGTCCCAACCGGCAACTCACCACCCCCACAGTACCAGTCACTCCAGCGGTCTCAATCAGCTTTGGATGAGAGAGACCTAGGTGGCCAGACAACGATGCAGGGAAGAATGGTTCCAGAGAGAACAGGCAACAAGACGACTACGGGACGAGGAAAGTTCACAGCCCCCGCTTCCAATGGAACTCCGCCGCCTAGGAAACGTTATCTCCGTGTACCAGGATGAAGGCTGGGGATTTCTACGCGAGCCCGGACTTTCAGATGTCGTATTCTTCGCCAGACGAGATGTGGAGTCTTACCTGCGGCGAGGACACCCAGACAGAGATCTTTATTGAGGTGAGCAGGTCACTTATGAGCGGTATCCCGGCCCATTAGGTTGGTTCGCCATAAGGATCTCCCGCTGTGGAGACATTTCCCGCCACCAATAGACTCCCATTCAGAGACATTGCATACAGCAAGAGACTCCCATGTTGAGACATTGCATTGTACATAGCCACCTTTTACAGCAACCAAGCCCTTTATTTTTGTTTTTCCCTTTTTGCAAATCCCTAAGAATGACGAGTGTGTCCCCGTGAATTGTTGCTTCCATCTGAAGAATCAGAGACTTTTATTTTTTAACTTTTATTTCCCCTACTGTTGATGATGAATGCTGTATGAGCAGCGGCCCACTGGACTGTGTGGGACAATACGTTACCGCTGGACCCACGTAGTTAGTACCGGTCCCCGTTAGGCAAAGTTAATAATGTTTTTGATGCAGTCAGTCGCAACCGGAGAGTTAGAACTTTGCCGACAGGTGACCCGAGGACCGTGGGGTCTAATAACACTAACTACTGCAATGTCTGTGTGTATATATGTGTAGCGTTCTAAGTAATGTGCCTCCTAGCGATAGGAAGAAAACCAAGAATGCTTAAATGTATATAGTTACCCGTTGATCAATATAAAATGCTTTTCACTTTCTGGTAAACAGGTACAGATACTCGCAGACGAATATATTCAGTCAAGGGTGTATGTGGCGCCCCGCCAAGCAGGCATCACAGAGGGGTACTGCACCCGTAAAAGAGGTGCAGATACTCCAGCTGCAGGTGGACCCAGGGATGGTGGGTGGTACCCTATTCCAACACTCCCACACTAGGTTACCCGGGAAGGAATAAAAACACCTCTAGGGGGAACAAGGAGGTCTTTGATCGAGGCTTTTGAGCTTGGAGGTTTTCACCTCTAGGCCTTGGAGCTTAGGGTCTCTCGGCTGAGGGACCAGGAGGAAGAAATGGAACTTTTCCAGGAGAGCAGCCGGTTTGGGAAAAGGGGCCGTCGGCAGAGTCTCCCAGACAGCTTACCGGGTACCGTAACCCGCACCTGTGGGATACTTTAGGACCACAGAGAATCTGGAGTCCCGTGGAATCTACAATTCTCCCGGGCACCAGAGCAGACCGAAAGAGGCTACCAGGCACCGCCAAAGGAACGAGCGGCCAGCCAGTAGAGGGTTACCCGACAGCCTCGAAGGTGAGAGAGGAAAGGATGTCGGGCTGATTTCAAGTCATCAGGCTTCACAACTTAACTGGAAAGTAGCAAAGAACAGACGGGGTTAGACAACAAAGGCACACACTGAGGGTTCCACCATACCACCTGGGATCCGCCTGCAACCACCCGTTAAGCTACCTGTCCTCATAACATCAGGAGTGCTGAACTGTGACGTTGTATGAGACTAATGCAAGTGAGCAAGTGAACAGTAAAGTACCTGGAAGAAAAGTGAATTCACTTCTGCCTCTGTTTCCTTTTGCATGAACTTGTTCTATCCACAGAAACGCTGCCCCGGAAGTCCAGCCCTACCTGTACGGGACTTTGCCAACTAGCCGCATTACCATCCACCTCCGGCGGACTGTATATACAAACTGTATATAAATCCCCTGTAAATAATTTCCCCTTTTGAAAGAAGTCCCTCAGGACACGGGATCAGGTGCGGCCACCACTCCCCGTGATAACAGGAGCGTTCATCCCTTTGGAGCCTGATACCCGAGTACCCCAAAGCCTGGGGCTCGACACTGTTGCCACGTCAGACCGGACGATGCAGGCACATTGCCTGAGCAACATCGCCTGGTTTTACAACATTGTAGGGAAACCAGGCAATGTTGCTGAAGCAACTATCACCGTTGAAATCACCCTGTTATACAGGGCAACTCTCCGAAGATGTAACTTGGCCACGCCCCTCAGTTGCCAGAGATGTTGCCCCGTGTAATGGGGCCTTTAGTATTGCATAGGAGTTGGAATCATCACCTGTGTAGATGATTACATTAACACCTGTGCAATACTAAAGAAGTCCTGAAAACAAGCACTGTTGGCGGCCCTTGAGGCCTGGAGTTGGGGACCTCTAGTGGACACGGTGCTAAAGAAGTGCTGTGTAATAGTAATAGGAAGCGCTGATGGTGCGTCCTTCTCCATAAAGATTTGTGATGGTCATCACTGTGTATAGGAATGAAACAGGAGCTGCTGGGTCATCGGAGACCCTGGCAGCTCTGCTAAGCTCTGCTTTAGGATTGCTACTTCCAATAGGTGTCTGAAGAGACAACTTGAATTGTGCCTCTGACAATGACACCATCAGTTTGAGTAAATGCTCTACACTACCTCTCATCCAGTCTTGCTGTGCACTGAGGAGGGGAAAACATTCCAGAACAAGTGTCTGCAAATAGAGTGTCTGTTTAGGCTGTAATCCTAATGGTACCTTTACACGCTGCTACAGAAGGTTGGAAATAACCGGGTGTCTCACGTGCACGAGCACGTTCCAACGGTTGCAAACGGTACCCGATACTGCCTTTACACGCCGCTACAAGGTGCTCTACAGAAGGTTTAATCTATCTCTGGAGGCACCGCCGGGTGCCACAAGTTACCTTCTGTAGAGCACCTTCCCTCATTTACACACCGCTACAGAAGGTAATATGGGAGGACCTGGTGCAGCAGGGACAACACATAGGCGTGCCAGAGTTGTGTATTACGAGACGCTCGTACGATCATTGGACAATGTAATAACATCATGATTGGGCAGCCAGCGCAGGAAGGCTGGCTAATACATGATGCAGTATGACTGGTCAGCTCCTTAAATATGCCGCCCTATGCAGCGACAACCAATCGTAACGCAGGAGCTTCGACCAATGATCGCTGAAGGGGGGCGGTTTCCCGGAGGCTGTGTCACGCCCCAGGGAGTTCACTTGGTGTCGCAAAAACCTTCCTGTCCCTCATTTAGACGCCGCTACCATCGGGTTGAAACCAACCTGTTTTTGAGCACTGCTGAAAAACAGGTGTCGACAGTGACGGGTGGCAACAACCTGGTTTACACGCCGCTACCTCGCGGTGTTTTGATGGTGCAAGATACAATTGTCTCCGACACCCGGTTGTTTCTAACCTTCTGTAGCGGCGTGTAAAGGTACCATAAGGGCCCCTTTACACGCGGCTACATTTCTAGGGTGGCTACAGGTAACTTACTGGTTGCAGTGAAATCATGGAGAGATGATTCCATTTGTACACAGCAACAAGATAGAACCTTGTCTCCATGATTTCACTGCAACCAGTAAGTTACCTGTAGCCACCCTAGAAATGTAGCCGTGTGTAAAGGGGCCCTAAGTGATATCACTAGGGTTGTTAAAGGGTTGATCTTTACTTTTAGAATTACTGCTTCCAATTTGTGTCTGATGAGACAACTTTACTAGTGCCTCTGACCGTGACACCATCAGTTTGAGGAAATGTTCTGCATGGATTGGTCTACTTGATCTTATATCACTTAGGGTACCTTTACACGCGGCTACATTTCTAGGGTTTCCACAGGTAACTTTCTGGCTGCAGTGAAATCATGGAGACATTGTTCTATCTTGTTGCTGTGTACAAATGGAATAATCTCTCCATGATTTCACTGCAACCAGTAAGTTACCTGTTGACACGCTAGAAATGTTGCCGCGTGTAAAGGTACCATTAGGCTAGCTTCACACTGGCATTTTCTCCCATCTGTGTGAATCCGACTGAAATTGGAGGCACCCACATTCCTTTTCAGCCCAGTTGACTTTCAGTGGGGTCAAATGAACTTGTGGGTGCATCCAGTTTTGCACTTTTTTCCCAGATCCAGGTGGTCATGTTTTTTTTCCTGAGGCGAAGAACCCAGTTTGGTGCATTTCTGCTCTCCGTGTCAAAAACCGTGACCATCTGGATCCGGGGCAATGCAGGTAGAATTAAAATAGGGCTCTATGTAACCCGGATCTGGTGGACTCCGGATACTGTTGGATCCAGATGCCGGATCTGGGTTTTGGAACTGCGCTTGTCCAGAACTCAGATCCAAATGACATGAACCGTAGGGAGTGTGTCCTTTCTCCCCAGATTCAGCAGATAGAGGTACACAGCCGGAAGCAGCTGTCTGTTCCAGCACCGGTATCCGAGAGCCAGAATCAGTGGTAATGCCGGTGCAGGTGTATATAGTTACATAATTGTGGGGGACTCCGGGGGCTGCTGGCTTTCCCTCATCCCCACGGATTCACAAAAACGCCAGTGTGCAACCGGCCTCAGAGGAATCATTTTTTGGATTCTTCTAAAACTTAAGAAAAATCTGAAAAGTCTACAAACGCCATTTGTATTAAACAGGCCCAGAGGTTGCTGCTGGGCTGCCATCCGATTCTACGGGGAAGGGGGGGAATGGGTGGGTCACTTCCAATATTACTATGGCTGTTTTTGGATCAAAGAGCTTGAAAGGAGTTGGGTTCAGTTCTAATCCACCAGACATTGGATGATCAAATAAAACATTGGTTTATTGGTCAACGCGTTTCAGGCCTCTCTGGTCCCTTCTTCAGAACAAATCAGGAAAGAACTTAATTTTTGGCACAATATATGCGGAGTTTGCATACAGATACTGTAGATACTGTATATCCTATGGGTAGACAGAATAGACAATGTGATACTATGACCATTCAGCCATCCTCTGCACTCTTTACACCTTCTTCATTTCTCTGCATCACAAGTTTCCTTCCTCTCTCAGTTGGACCTTCAGATTGGAGCTTTGAAGATTGTGGGATCAGGAAATTGGCCATAAATAAGCAGCAGTGATCAGAGGTGAGAAGCCTATATCCTGTGCTCAGTGAGGGAGCAATCTGCTCACATCTCACAAGGATCACACTGCACCATTCAACTAAATGAACTGATTTCATTTATAATCAGCTTTTCAGATAAAGTGTATTCCCTTCTGTTACTCCTAATTAACTTATTCAATGCTTCCTGAACATATACAATTATATACATTAGTTTAAGGGTTATACCACTATGATCCGTATCAGTCTATACAAGAAGTATTCTAGCTGTACATATATACTGTAATTATTCACAAGAGATACCCAGGTTATACCGGCTGTACATATATAATTATATACAGGAGATGTCCAGTTATACCGGCTGTACATATATAATTATATACAGGAGATGCCCAGGTTATACCAGCTGTACATATATAATTATATACAGGAGATACCCAGGTTATACCAGCTGTACATATATAATTATATACAGGAGATGCCCAGGTTATACCAGCTGTACATATATAATTATAAACAGGAGATGTCCAGGTTATACCAGCTGTACATATATAATTATATACAGGAGATGCCCAGGTTATACCAGCTGTACATATATAATTATATACAGTAGATGCCCAGGTTATACCGGCTGTACATATATAATTATATACAGGAGATGCCCAGGTTATACCGCTGTACATATATAATTATATACAGGAGATGTCCAGGTTATACCGGTTGTACATATATAATTATATACAGGAGATGTCCAGGTTATACCGGCTGTACATATATAATTATATACAGGAGATGCCCAGGTTATACCAGCTGTACATATATAATTATAAACAGGAGATGTCCAGGTTATACCAGCTGTACATATATAATTATATACAGGAGATGCCCAGGTTATACCGGCTGTACATATATAATTATATACAGGAGATGCCAGGTTATACCGGCTGTACATATATAATTATATACAGGAAATGTCCAGGTTATACCGGCTGTACATTATACGTAATTATATACAAGAGATGCCCAGGTTATACCAGCTGATACATATGTAATTCTATACAGGAGATGCCCAGGTTATACCGACTGTACATATATAATTATATACAGGAGATGCCCAGGTTATACCAGCTGTACATATATAATTATATACAGGAGATACCCAGGTTATACCAGCTGTACATATATAATTATATACAGGAGATGCCCAGGTTATACCAGCTGTACATATATAATTATAAACAGGAGATGTCCAGGTTATACCAGCTGTACATATATAATTATATACAGGAGATGCCCAGTTATACCAGCTGTACATATATAATTATATACAGTAGATGCCCAGGTTATACCGGCTGTACATATATAATTATATACAGGAGATGCCCAGGTTATACCGGCTGTACAATATATAATTATATACAGGAGATGTCCAGGTTATACCGGTTGTACATATATAATTATATACAGGAGATGTCCAGGTTATACCGGCTGTACATATATAATTATATACAGGAGATGCCCAGGTTATACCAGCTGTACATATATAATTATAAACAGGAGATGTCCAGGTTATACCAGCTGTACATATATAATTTATATCAGGAGATGCCCAGGTTATACCGGCTGTACATATATAATTATATACAGGAGATGCCCAGGTTATACCGGCTGTACATATATAATTATATACAGGAATGTCCAGGTTATACCGGCTGTACATATATACCGTAATTATATACAAGAGATGCCCAGGTTATACCAGCTATACATATGTAATTCTATACAGGAGATGCCCAGGTTATACCGACTGTACATATATAATTATATACAGGAGATGCCCAGGTTATACCGCTGTACATATATAATTATATACAGGAGATGTCCAGGTTATACCAGCTGTACATATATAATTATATACAGGAGGTGTGCAGGTTATACCAGCTTATCCGATCCACATAGGTAAAGGAATCAAGTCATAGATGTCCACAATTTAGGTTTTGTAAAATAATGAGAACTGACACAGGGAAAAAGTATTGAACACACTTTTGAACATTTAATTACCAGAATATTTTGTACAAAACCCTTTGTTGGTGATGAAGCTCCAGAGGTCTCCTGTATGGAGACAATGGTCCCTGCATTGCTCCTGTATGGAGACATTCGTCCTGCATTGCTCCTGTATGGAGACTCTCGTCCCTGCATTGCTCCTGTTTGGAGACTCTCGTCCTGCATTGCTCAGGTGATTTTGGGCCATTCTTCCACACAAACACCTTCACCTCCTGCAGATCCTGTGGATCCTTCTATGATCTCTGAGCTTTAGTTCCTTCCAGACATTTTCTATTGGATTCAGCTGATCGGCTCGGCCATTTCTTTATCTGGAACCAGTTGAGAGTTCCCTTGTCTGTGTGTTTGGGATCATTGTCTTTGAAATGTCGCCTTCGTTTCCTCTTCATCATCCTGGTAGATGCAGCAGATTGTTATCAGGAATGTCTCGTACATTTCTCCATTCATCCTTCCTTCAATTATATGAAGTCTGCCAGTGCTGAAAAATAACCCCACCTCCACACTTCATTGTTGGTGTTGTTGGGGTGATTTGCCTTTTGGCCTCCAAACATGGGGTGTATTATGGCCTCCAAATAGTTCAATTTTGGTCTCATCTGACAATGACACCAGTATGTTTTACAGCAATAAGGATGTGAATGTATTGAGACAGCTCACTGGTTTTACCTATCATGAGATGTTTCTTGTGTGGCTCCTTGGTAATGAGACAGCTCACTGGTTTTACCTATCATGAGATGTTTCTTGTGTGGCTCCTTGGTAATGAGACAGCTCACTGGTTTTACCTATCATGAGATGTTTCCTGTGTGGCTCCTTGGTAATGAGACAGCTCACTGGTTTTACCTATCATTAGATGTTTCTTGTGTGGCTCCTTGGTAATGAGACAGCTCACTGGTTTTACCTATCATGAGATGTTTCTTGTGTGGCTCCTTGGTAATGAGACACCTTTTTATCGGCCATCAATTAAACCAGCTACTATTATTTTTCACTAAGTAGCAGGATTGCTTTCTAATATATATATAAATATTATTACATAATAATCACCAAAATAATAACATAAAACTATTTCTGATAAATACATATCCATGGTCCCCTATCACTGTAGGAGCAGTATTGTACATTGACCCTCGCAGTTAAAGATCAAACACTGGTTTGTATAATAAAAGAGAAATCCCGATGAGCCGCAGCCCGGATCGCTCAGCTCCGATATTATAACATCTGGCATGGCGCGACCTCCACGACCTTCACTGTTCCCATCCACATCCCATGTATCTGTGCATGTAAAATCTAATAAACGTCTTGTTTTATAATAACACATAAGGAACGTTTCCCTCCAAAATAATTTGTACATTTCAGATTTAGTTACATTTTTGGTTGCTTTTCCCATCGAGCAGATGAGAAATCACATAATACTGTCGGATGAAGGCTTAAAATACTAATAAAGATGAAAGATATTTCACTAAGAAAAGAAGCATCTGGTCACCCTGCCCTCGGGGTGTTATTGTCTGCCACGGCGGATCCAGCCAGCGGACGCCGCTCTGGAACTGCACTCCGGGTTTTCTGCCCATTATCCCTGTGTTCTCCTGGACAAACAGACGCGTCCAGATATCTGACTGTATAGAAGGAGGTCACTGCAATCACTGAGTGCTCCATACAACCCCTCCAATATGAGCAATGCCAGCATTTATCAATCAGCTATCTATCTATCTATCTATCTATCTATCGGGGCCATTACACGCTACGATATCAGTAAAGATATCGCGGAAATGTCAGGGTTTTCAGTCGCTCTAACTACGTCGTTGCGTGTGACAGGTGGATCTGACAAGCGATAAGTGATCTGATCGTTAATCACAGATATGAGATCTGGACCCCACATCACACGATGTCGATCATCCAATCTGCTGCATCGTTCTGTGTGACACCGCAATAACCATCTCCTTTATGATTTCTCCTATTCACATCATTGACAATCATCAATCGCTGGTTGTGTGAACGATCCCTGCACGTAACATCGCTGCTGTGTCCTGAATGTTATCTATACACTAGTAAAAAGGCCCAATGCTGTCGCATCGGGAGTGGGGTGACATGAAGATGGGGGGCGGGCTGTTTGGCATTGGGGCCGTGAGTGTGGGGAGGTGAAAGGGATAGAGAGCGGCAGTGTGGGGTGAGTGGGGGCATGAGCAGGGGCAGTGTGGGTGATTGGGGTGGGGGTAAGCAGGGCAGTGTGGGTGATTGGGTGGGGGTAAGCAGGGGCAGTGTGGGTGATTGGGGTGGGGGTAAGCAGGGGCAGTGTGGGTGATTGGGGTGGGGGTAAGCAGGGGCAGTTTGGGTGATTGTGGGCAGTTGGGGGGGGGGTGAGAGGGGTAAGGAGTGATGAGATACGGAGGGGTAAGAGGATTGAGCCGGGGCAGTGTGGGTGAGTTGGGACGGCTATGGAGGGTGAGTGTGGGTGAGCAAGGGCAGGGGCAGTGTTGCAGATGTTAGCGCCGCTGGCCTGTAAGGTTAGTTAAGGAGGGGGGTGTGGTAGCAGACTGCAGGGCGGCGGGCTTGCAGGCTGGAATGAGAGTGCGGCGGTGGCGGCATGAGAGCGAGGGCCGCAGCGGCGGGCATCTTGTGTGATGGAGGTTCTGGTTCTGAGGGGCAGACTCCTCTGTCCTGCTCCTCCCTCCAGACTGTTGTGTCCTCCGCCTCCCTCCAGACTCCTCTGACCTCTTCCTCCCTCCATGCTCGTCTGACCTCTTCCTCCCTCCAGACTCCTCTGTCCTCTTCATCCCTCCATGCTCCTCTGTCTTCTTCCTCCCTCCATGCTCCTGTGACCTCTTTCTCCCTCCATGGTCCTGTGTCCTCCAACTTCTCTAGACTCCTTTGTCCTCCTGCAGACTCATCTATCCTCCTCCTCCAGACCCCTCCTATGAAGACGATGTATCAGGAGGTTCTGGTTCTGAGGGCCAGACTCCTGTGTCGTCCTCCAGACTCGTATGTGTTTCTCCTCCTCCAGACTCGTGTGTCCTCCTCCGCAGCGGCGGGCATCTTGTGTGATGAAGGGGGCTGCTGATGGTGCCGGCGGCCTCTTCAGTAATAGGGCTCCCCCGGGCTGCGGCGGGCGACGGGCCCTTGTTTAATGTGGCTTACCGTGGCTGCGGGGGGGTGGCGGGCGGCGGGCCTGGAAACAGAGGGCGGCGTCGGCGTCGGCGGCATCAGAGCGGTGGTGGAGGCAGCAGCGTGCGGGGGTGTGCGGTGAGGGGAGCCTGCAGGGAGCCAGCGGCATGGGTGTCGCAATATGGCGGCGCTTCCGGGGTAGGTAGGCATAATCGGCAGTTTAGCGCAGGCGCCCTTGCTCCGTAGCGGCACAGTGGCCGGGAGCGGTAAACTGGCGATTATGTATAAAGATGTAACACCTCACTAACGATGTGTCCACGAGCCGCACCCCTGACATCGTTATCTATACATGTGACACCTCACTAATCGATGTGTCCACGAGCCGCACCCCTGAGATCATAGGAGAGATCACTCACAAAATCGTAGTGTGTGACGGCCGCCTATCATCTATCTAGGATATCTATTTTGTATCTTCTATATCTATCATGCATCTGTCCATCCAGCCATCTATCTATATTTATCTATCTATCACTCTCATGTCTATGTGGCGCCCCTGCGTCCAGGAGGCCACAAAGGGAACTGCAGCCAGGCAGGTAGGACATTGTTGCACACCAACATCCTCACAGCCCACATAACCCACGTGTAAGAGAAGGTAACATCCAGCCCTGAGATTAGAGACTCTATGAGATTGAGGGTGGTGGATTTAGAGGAGTGGGTGGGGCACACCCGTAGTCAGGTGACTTGACAGTATATAGGAAGGGGAGGAGTGAAGGTGTTCAGTAGGCCGAGGTAGGCTGAACAGCAAAGACCAAGAGTAGGCCCAGGGTGCCGAGCTGTAAAGATCAGGAGCACAGGCCAGAGAACAGCAGCAGGTTGAGCTGAAGCTGAGCAGGAGAAGCCACACGCCGAAGGCCTTGACTGAAGTGCGGGAAAAAGTAGAGCCACCCGAGTGTGAGAAGCAACCGACTGCAGGCGGAGTAGCCCTCCTATATACCAGGAGACACAGAGAGAAAGAAGCCTGGTAGAGCCTCGTGCTGGAGGACTGCTGGAGGCTGGGCTGAAGTAGAGTGTCGGCTCTAGAGGGGACTGCAGTTCACCCGGCATCCCCAAACAACACGACGGGGGGTCTTAATTCCAGATTGAGATCCCTACCCTAAAGGACAGGCAGCTAAGTGACAAACTAAGGACCCACAGGGGCCCGAGTCACCGCCATACTGTCCGGCGTTTCACACACAACCCGTGGAGATGGAGACCGTAATAGCCCGGAAAGGACACAGATACTGTGTGAGGGGTCACAGAGAGAGAGTCCTGGCTGCAGGGAGCAAAGGGAACCCGGAGAGGGAGAATGTGCCCGTGTACTGTAACTTGTAAGAACTGCACTGAACTGTAACTGACTTGTAAAGTGACTGGAAGAACTGAGAGTAAACACGGAAAACCCTGGAACTGCTTCCCTTGTGTTTCTGCATGAAAGAGATTCTCTCCTTAGGCTACTTTCACATAACGATTTTTAGGGAGGCGATGCTGTCCGATATAAATCGGACAGCATCGCTCCCTTCTGATGCCTGGAATCGGATGCCATATAGGCATCCGATTCCGGCATTAAATCGGAGCCTCCGGGCTGAAAAAAAGAAAAAAAAAAAGTTTATGCTCACCTCCCCCCGAGCCCCCGCCGTTTCCCGCCGTCTTCCTGCAGGCTCCCGGTGGCTCCCGCAGGCTGCAGAGGTCTTCTTCATGTGTACAGGACCTGCGGTGATGTCACAGTCATGTGACCTCGGGTTCCACCATGGTAACCCGCGGTCACATGACTGTGACATCACCGCAGGTCCTGAACAGCAGAAGAAGACCTTCTGCTGACACCGGGAGCCTGCGGGAGCTACCGGGAGCCTCCAGGAAGACAGCGGGAGACGGCGGGGGCTCGGGGGAGGTGAGCATAAACTTTTTTTTTTTTTTTAACCCTTGTGCTCCCAGTTAGGAGCAGTTTTTACTGTACGAGCATGCTCAATACAGTAAAATCGGTCCGGGAGACATCAGATGTTTCTCGGACCCTTCTCCATAGGGCCCCATGTTATAGGATCGGGTCAGATCGATGTGCACTAAATGCCATCGATTGGTCGATCCGATTCTGTCAGATTTATTTCGGTGCAAAATCGGAGCAGGCTCCGATTTTTGCATCGATAATAAAATCGGACAGAATCGGATCGGACCAAATCGGATGGCATTTCGTGCACATCCGATTCGGTCCGATGCCCATAGGGCTGCATGGGGCCAAATTCGGATCCGATGCCGTCCGATTTTGATCGGACAGCATCGGATCTGAAAAATCCGTAGTGTGAAACCAGCCTTACAGGATACAGCCTGTCAGCACCAGCCAGGAGGAGAGATCCCTGCAGCGTCTGCCAAGTAAGTCTGCTACACATCCACAATAGACTTAACCCTTACTGCCCCGGGAACACAGTTCTACCCACTGGAACTATTACACCTAAGCTGCTATCCCATCGTCCCCGGAGGTTCTGCAGCAGCGGCGGCCCCCATCACTGGCCGCATCAAGTGGGTGGCGTCACGACTGACATCCTCTGTAAATACACCCCTTTATTTGCCAGGGCCCAGGACACGGACCGGACCAGGACCACCCGTGACTTCCCCAGTAAAAGACCCGGTCCGGTACCGAGTACCCTCGTCCCAGTGGGCTCGACATCTATCTATCATCTGTCTATCATCTATCCGTCCAACTATTATATCTATCAACTATCTATCCATCCCATTACCTATTTATAA
Source organism: Allobates femoralis (assembly GCA_033576535.1). Lineage (NCBI taxonomy): Eukaryota > Metazoa > Chordata > Amphibia > Anura > Aromobatidae > Allobates > Allobates femoralis. The sequence goes on from JARQOC010000001.1 coordinate 11,163,258, forward strand.
ACCATCTATCTATATCTATCTAGGTATCTAGGATAGGGGGTCAGGGGCTCAGGATGGGTGACAGGGGCTAGGGGATCAGGATGGGGAGACATGTACCAGGGGTCCCAGGCCCAGGATGGAGGGACAGGGGTTCAGGATGGAGGGCCATGTAACAATGGAATGGGCGGCCCAGGATGGAGGGCCAGGGCCCAGAATGGGGGCCAAGCTGCTCAGGATGGGGAGACATGTAACCAGGGGTCGGGACCCAGGATGGGGAGCCAGGGTATCATGATGGGGGAACAGGGGCTCAGGATGGGGACATGTACTAGGTGTCCAGGGCCCAGGATGGGTGGCAGGGGCCTGGAATAGGAGGCCAGGGGCTTAGGATGGGGGGACATGTACCAGGGGTCTGGGGCCCAGGTGGGGGGTTAGGGCCTCAGGATGAGGGGACATGTGCCAGGGGCTCAGAATGGGGAACCAGAGGCTCAGGGATAGGGGGCATGTACCAGGAATCCAGGGCCCAGGATGGGGGGGCCAAGGGCTCAGGATGGGGGGACAAGGGCCAGGGGCTCAGGATAGGGAGACAGGGGCTTAGGTTCGGGAGGCCAGGGGCCAGGATGGGGAGCAAGCTGCTCAGGATCAGAAGACATGTACCAGGGTATGGGGCCCAGAATGGGGGGCCAGGGGATCATAATGGGGGAACAGTGGCTCAGGATGGGGGACATGTACCAGGGGTCCAGGGCCCAGGATGGGGGGCCAGGGGCCTAGGATAGGGGGGTCAGGGGTTCAGGATGGGGGTAAATGTGCCAGGGGCTCAGAATGGGGAGCCAGGGGCTCAGGATAGGGGGCATGTACCAGGAATTCAGGGCCCAGGATGGGGGGGCCAGGGGCTCAGAATGGGGGGGACAAGGGCCAGGGGCTCAGGATAGGGTGCAAGGGTCTCAGGATGGGGGGGGGCCAAGTGCTCAGGATTGGGGATATGTACCAGGAGTCCGGGGCTCAAGATGGGAAGGCCAGGGGCCCTGGATGGGGGCCAGGTGCTCAGGATGAGAAGACATGTACCAGGGGTCCGGTGTTCAGGATGGGGGGCCAGGGGCTCAGGAAGGGGGGACATGTACCAGGGTTCTGGGTTCCAGGATGAGGGTTCAGGGTCTCAGGATGGGGGGACATATAGCAGGGGCCCAGGATGAGGGGCACATACCAGGGGCTCATGATGGGGGACATATACCAGGAGCCCGGTGTGTGGGAGCACAGTGGTGGCATTATTATGTGGGGGCACAGTGGTGGCATTATTATGTGGGGAACACAGTGGAGGCATTATTATGTGGGGGGCACAGTGGTGACATTATTATGTGAGGACACACTGGTGACATTATTGACTCACCGTCAGCCCGTGGACTCCAGTTTAGACAGGCTGTAGCTCCTTCCTCCTTGTCACGGGTGGGCCGCGCCTCCCGGTAGTGGGGCCCGGTTGAGTGCAGATCAAAAGTTGAAGACGTCTTGTAGGAACAGATTAGGGGGTTTAATTTATTTGTGACGCCACCTATGAGTAGTTTCGGTAATCGTTACCGACGCTGCGGAACCTCCGGGGGATGGACAGCAGCAAGATGGAACGCTCCCCACAGGCTGAGCGGTGATCCCTGGAGGCTGGAGCTGCTTAAGATGTTGTGCGGCAGCTGCGGTTAACTTGTAGTGCGGACGGACAGTTCATAAGGAAGCACGGACACATAAAGTCTCTGCAACGGGTCTTTACTGTAACCAGCAGGCAGTACATGGTATACAGTTCACGGGTAGTGGACCGGGTGGACTCAGCAGTGATGGTGTCCCTCAGAGATCCGTAAGTGTTCCTCCATTCTAGCTAAGTATTTGCCAGTGTCGCCCAGGAATACCAGGTCGGGTACGGGGAGGCTGCTTCAATCCCTATCCAAACTATACGTTATGGATGTTCTGGGGAGCCTTGGGTCCCTCGGTGGGTACACCGCTGGTTAGACGACTGGAAGTTGGCTGGTGGTGGGGTGCTCCTGTGAAGCTGCTCCTCCACTCTTCTGGTTCGCGTAGCAGAGGTGAACTGCTGCCAGCTTCGGTACCAGTGAACCGGCTGCGAGTTTTGGGCACGGGATATTTTGGAACCCGTGTTTAGTGATGCCCGATCCCGGTTATTGAGGCCTCAGGTGCTGACACCCGACCGGTAACGGCCCGGGGGCTGCACGGGGTGCGGAGCCCCCGCTCCTACTCCAAGTTCTAGACTTCTCAGGTCAAGTTCTAGACTCCTTCTCCTATTGACTAAGGGTCTGTTCTCCTACACACTTCCCTAGCACTCCGCCCACCAGGACCCTGGGTTGGCCCTCTTTTCTAGGTGATGCATGCAGGGTTGGATCTCAAAGTTAACTAAATCACTGCTGTGTCAGAGAATATTGCGGCTGCATTTATGGCTGCAATACCCTCTTGTGAAGCACTCGTTGCGGGGCGCCACATTATTATGTGGGGACACATTGATGGCATTATTATGTGGGGGCACAGTGGTGACATTATTATGTGGGAACATAGTGGTGACATTATTATATGGGGTTCTTAGTGGTGACAATATGTGGGGGGGGCACAGTGGTGACCTTATTAAGTGCGGATCAGTGATGGGATTATTATGTGGGAGCACAGTGGTGACATGTAGGGAGCACAGAGGTGACATTATTATGTGGGGAAACAGTGGTGACATTACTATGTGGGGGACACAGTGGTGGCATTATTATGTGGGGGTCACAGTGGTGACATTACTATGTGGGGGACACAGTGGTGGCATTATTATGTGGGGGTCACAGTGGTGCCATTATTATGTGGGGAAACAGTGGTGACATTACTATGTGGGTGACACAGTGGTGGTATTATTATGTGGGGGGCACAGTGTTAGTATTATATGGGAGGCACAGTGGAGATATTATTATGTGGGGGGCACAGTGGTGACATTATTATGTGGGGAAACAGTGGTGACATTACTATGTGGGTGACACAGTGGTGGCATTGTTATGTGGGGGGCACAGTGGTGACATTATTATGTGGGGAAACAGTGGTGACATTATTATGTGGGGAAACAGTGGTGACATTACTATGTGGGTGACACAGTGGTGGCATTGTTATGTGGGGGGCACAGTGGTGACATTATTATGTGGGGAAACAGTGGTGACATTATTATGTGGGGACACAGTGGTGGCATTATTATGTGGGGGGCACAGTGTTAGTATTATATGGGAGGCACAGTGGTGACATTATTATGTGGGGGGCACAGTGGTGACATTATGTGGAGGGCACAGTGGTGACATTATTATGTGGGGAAACAGTGGTGACATTACTATGTGGGTGACACAGTGGTGGCATTGTTATGTGGGGGGCACAGTGTTAGTATTATATGGGAGGCACAGTGGTGACATTATTATGTGGGGGGCATAGTGGTGACATTATGTGGGGGGCACAGTGTTGGCATTGTTGTATGGGGCAGTAAGAGGAGCGTGGTTTTTGTACCACGCAGCATGTGCAGTAATAGGGACACATACGGCAGCGGCTCAGTATTGGGGCATCAGTAGGATGATGAGTTTGTCTAGTTTGTGAATAGATGGGGATGGGGTGAAAATGTGAGAAGTCAGATGTGTCTTCGTTGTAATCTGTCTAGATGGCTGGAGAAGTTGTCATGTCGGTCTGGGGACCTAGAATGGGACAACATAGGGGCTAGGATGGAGGAACATGGGGGCCCAAGATGGGAGACATTATTACTATATGGGGGCCAGAATGAGGAACATACATCATTAATTTATGGGGCCAATTAGGGGACATTATTACTGCTATAATATAATTTATTTTTGAAAATAATGTTTTCTATGAGGGGAACAAAGGGGAGGTCTTGTTACAGTGCGGGGCGGCACTATGTAGCTTTTTTTGTCATTTAATGTTGTGTAGAAATCTTGGGAAGAGTGTGGAATGTGCTCTGGATGTGATCAGTTATACATAACTGTATTATTTTCTGCAGCGATGAGTCCTGGCTAGAAGTCGTGATATTGGTCTGCACCAGATGAAGAAGAAATCTGAAGATCAATGACATCACCTAGAGACATCTCTGGTGAGTATGTATGTGAGTATTACCTATACACGCAGAGTTCCTGTATATAATGTCAAAGGTGATCTCTGCATTACCTGTAGACTGACACTATATACAGAGCTCCTGTGTATAAAGTCACTGGTGATCACTGTATTACCCGTACACTGACACTATACACCGAGCTCCTGTGTATAATGTCACTGATGATCTTTTCATTACCTGTACACTGACACTATATACAGAGCTCTTGTGTATTATGTCCTGGTGGTCAATATATTACTTGTACACTAGACACTATATACAGAGCTCCTATGTGTATTGTCACTGATAATCACTGTATTACCTGTACACTGACCGATTGTACAGAGCTTTTTTTTAATCTTCATTATTGTAGTATTATTGGTCACTATGTAGTGGCATTGTGTGCTATGGTCATGGTGTGGTGGTATTTGTCCCTTGTATGTGATATTATTCAGTTGCTATGTGGTGGTAATATGTGGTCTTGCCATGGTGTGGTAGTATTTATACCTTGTACGTGGTAGTATTTGATCCCAATTTGGTGGTATTATGTGCTCTGGTCATGGTGTGGCTGTATTTGTGCCTTGCATGAGGCATTTTTCGGGCACAATGTGGTGGTGATATGTGCTCTGGTCATGGTTTTTTTCACTTTTATGTGGTATTATTAGTCTTGGTTTAGTGGACTGTGGTCGGTCATTTGTTATTTTCTGATATCAATAAGGTAAAAACTTTATTTCCAATAGATATTAAATACTTGGATGTTTAACCCCTCATTGATAGGTTCATTCCCTTGGTGGCTGTGAGCGCTGTGTTTGGCTTTTTCTGGAAGCCCCAATGATGATGAATGGAGCTGTGGTCACATCATTACTGGAATTTTATATTGGGAAGAAAAGGGCCACATTCTTCCGACTGCAGTTTCAACTGAATTCCACCAATAAATAAGTGATCACCTACCGAACCTGTGGATCGCTGATAACTTGTTTTCACCAAAGAATCTGTTTAATGCAAACTACAGTATTTGTACATCGCAGTTATGGTGAGCGCACAGTGATGTACAGGAGCCGCCAATATAATGGGTATAACAGCTAACAGGTATTTACATATAGGGAGGTGGGCCCCTGGAGTCAATTTCCCTGGTGGACCCCAGACACCCCAACCCTGTATCTATCTATCTATCTATCTATCTATCTATCTATCTATCTATCTATCTATCTATCTATCTAGCTATCATCTAGCTATCATTCTATCGTTCTATCATCTCATATCTATCCTATCTATTCTGTTTCCTTTTAGATATCTATTTATCTATCTATCTATCTATCTATCTATCTATCTATCTAAAAGAGATAAAAAAGAAAAAAAAAAGGAAAAAAAGAGAAAAAAAAGAGAGAAAAAAGAGAGAAAAAAAAGAGAAAAAAAAAGAAAATAAAAGAGAAAAAAAAAGAGAAAAGAAAGAGAAAAAAAGAGAAAAAAGGAGAAAAAAAAAAAAAAAAGAGAAAAAAAGAGAAAAAAAAGAGAAAACTAGTTGTTATCTAGTAACATCTATCTATCTATCTACTGTATATCTATCTATATATCTCTCTATCCATATATCTATCCATCTCTTTCTCTCTATATATATTTATTTGTCTATCATCTGATATATATCTATTACTCTATCTCTCTTTCTATCTAGCTCTCTTTCTCTATCTATCTAACATTGACACTGCTGGAGGAAGGTTCTGTATGAACCGAAATGTTACGGTTGTTAATGGGCCAATAAAGCAAGGAGAAGTATATGATCTTCGATGAGTGCTGTCTCCTATCTATCTATCTATCTATCTATCCAGCCATCTATTATCTATCTATCTATCTATCTATCTATCTATCTATCTATCTATCTATCTATCCAGCCATCTATTATCTATCTATCTATCTATCTATCTATCTATCTATCTATCTATCTATCTATCTATCTATCTGTCTGTTTATCTATCTGTCTATCGATATATTACTCTATCGGTATCTATCTCTCTTTCTCTCTACATCTATCTACCCTTCTATCTATCTCTCTATCTTTTTATCTATCTATCTTTATACTTAACATCTATCAATGTTTGTTTGCTTTTAGGACCCATTAAATCAGCTTTGCATTAGAAGTACTTGGTCCAGAAACAGCTCTTTTCAATTAAGTAAAAAAGCACTTTCAACAGTCTTTTATAAATAGGCAGAAAAAAAATCAATGCGTCGCTCTGCCTGAGTATTGTATCTCTCTAATGGAAAAAGCACAATGGTCCGCGCTCGGTGCCCGCGGGGCGACATCTTCCAATTCAGACACATTCAATGAGAAATTTTGCCGGCGTTCTGAGACTTTATTTTTTTTTTTTGTATTTTTGTCCCAAACCCCGATGATCTGATCCTCTGTGCTCACAATGATAAATAAAAAGTCAATATGTTTTGTAACAAGTATTAAACAATATATCTGTCACATTGTGAGACGCCTCATCACTTTCCAAAACTTTAACTTGAGGAACAAAACCTTCCTGAGAATCTGAGATGTCGCGTTCACCATCGCTGTGACGCACCTTGTGCTCGGGTCGTGATGTCAGTAGTTATCAAATGTGTCTAAAACTTAAAAACTTTAATTTTTTAGTCTATTTATTAGAAAAGTTACTTTAGTTAACCAAACTTTTTTGGGCAGTTTTTTGCTTTTTTTGTTGTCCCCAAGGGAAGGAACAATATAGGCAAAAAAAAAGAAAAATAGGCAAAACATTTTACACCTAGGAAGATCAAAAAACACAATTTGTTATGGTAGTGTTATTACCGTACCTTATTTCCCTCAATATACAGTAGGAGAGTGTCTTTCAGGGAATTACTTATTTTTCCATGATCCCCATCATCCCCTTGCAGCCCCATGCAGCCCTCAATATCCCCATCATCCCCTTGCAGCCCCATGCAGCCCTCAATATCCCATCATTCCCATGCAACCCACACTATCCTCTTGTAGCCCCCATCATCCCCATGCTGCCCCCAATATCCTCAATATCCCTTTGCAGCCTCCAATATCTCCTTGCAGCCCCCATATAATCCCCCATCATCCACATGTGAAGCCCCAATGTCCCCTTGCAGCCCCCATCATCCCCATATGCAGCCCCTACATCCGCATATGGAGCTCCCAATATCCTCCTTGCAGCCCCATCATCCCCATGCCGCCCCCAATATCCCCTTGCAGCCCCCATCATCCCCATGCAGCCCCCAAAATCACCATCATCCCCATACGCAGCCCCAATATCTCCTTGTAGCCCCCTTCATCCCCATATGCAGCCACTATCATCCCTTATTCAGCCCCCAATATCCCCATCATCCCCATATGCAGTCCCCAATATCTCCTTGCAGCCCCCATCATCCCCATATGCAGCCCTCATCATCCACATATGAAGCCCCCAATATCCCCTTGCGGCCGCCATCATCCTTATACGCAGCCCCTATCCTGACCATATGCAGCCCCCAATATCCCCATCATCCCTATATGCAACACCAAATATCCCCTTGCAGCCCCCACCTGGCATACATAAGACACTTATGTGTAAAAGATGCGGCACCGCACTCCCAGATTGTCTAACTCTGAGAAGAGTGGTGATGAGAAGACGTCAGCCTTCTGTTCCTTACCAATAGTGAGTGGCAGTCTAATACTGATCACTTGTAATATGACCTTTGTTATACCTCTTTAAGGGAGAAGAGGGGTTACTTTAAGAGTTGACACAATGGGAATATTCTTCTATTACAGTAATCTCAAATAATTATAAATGGTCATTGGGTGATCACTCAGTGGTTACTGATTGGCTGCAGACAATTACCCAGCCAGAGATGAAGACTAATAGGTGAGTAGGTTGGTTGTTATTATAAAGCCGCCATGGGCCCATTTAACCCCTTCCATAGGGTATTATCAGGCCGGACAGTTGGGGATCTTACCTCTGGGACCTTTACGTTTCGATAGAACTGGGGTCATCTGACTCCTGTTCACCGATTCCTGACTTCTGTATCCTATATACATTTTAGTAGAAAAAACACATCCTAAAATGTGATGTCCCACTATGAGAACCTTTACCCCTTAATATGAAGATAACTCAGAGTTTGCTTTGCCTTATCCTAAATCAACCCCAAATTCTCCTGGGAAATGAACAAATATATATCTCATTGATTTCTTCCAACTAGGGTCTCTAGACCTAGATATATTACTTTTCATGACCCCAGCTCTATGCATGGCCAGCTTCTACCATGTCATGCCGGAGGGTCAATGTCAGTCCACCTCCCTAGCACATACCGGTCTACTACATCTCATCCCAGTATACTATTATTTCCAGGACACTCCTGAGCACTTGCCGGACTCCATACAACCTCAGGATACAAGTATACTCCCAGAGGTCCTCATTGACAGCGGCATTCACCCTGCAGTGGGGCTTAGGCTGGCGGGGGGAACCGGGTGGTTGAATATGCATTCATAGAGGTCTTTCTCTACGGTGCCTAATCCCTATTGTTTATGTATTTATGAGACACATATACACACCCCTGCAGGGGTGCAGCCACCAGAAGAGCAAGAAATGGATAAATATGCCCTAGGTGAAGAATGGCAGCCTGATCGACTCATCCTGGTGACCTGGTGAGATCCAAGGCAGGGAATTAACTATAGACTCTCCAGCCTAGAGGGACGTTTTCTGTGCAGTTAGGGGAAGATTGGCAATGGAGCTTATTATATGCCGCCCGCTGGGCTCATCTGCGGAGTCATTGGACTGATATTATAACTAGTGACAATTATTGCAAGTGTAGCACAACATACTTTTAGGTTTCTGGGTTTTTTTCTAATTTCTTTTTTCTTTTATTGTCTAATTTATATTGATTATTTATGGGATATTGTTTGCCTGTTTTTTTTTGTCAATATAGAAAAGTCTAGCACCCCCTCAGGCCGGAGGAAGACGCAGCTTCCTACTAGATGACATTTCCTGCAGAGAGGTGAATGAAAAAACAACTCTGATACAAAGATGATTATTAGACTTTGGTTTTGTTTACACCAGGGCACGGCATAAGGATTGTCATCATCTACATCATTTATGTTGATCTACAACATTTATCTTCACCATTAATATTAATATTAATAATTTGATATTAATTTCAGGTACAACAATGATACATTGAGATGGATGTCGATGAACTGGAAGTTGGTAAAGGACTTACCCTACTTGGATCAATGATCACTCAAGATGCAGCAACGACCCTGGAAATCAATAGGAGAAAAGCTATGGGCAAATCAACAATGAAGTCACTGGACAAGGTCTTCACATCAAGGACATTTCACTGGTGATGAAGACACGGCTCGTACATAGTCTGGTCTGTTCTATGGTAACATATGGCTGTGAAACCTGGATGATAAAGGAACAAGACAGAAGAAGAACCAACACCTTCAAGATGTGGAGTTGGAGAAGGATGCAATCAATACCATGGATGGTAAGAAGAACAAACAATCAATACTGGAACAAATCAAGCCAGACCTGTCACTGGAAGAGAAGAGACCAAGCTATGACTTGTCTACACATCATACGAAGAGAGCAATCACTGGAGAAGGACATCATGGGCGGAGAATAGAAGGAACAAGGCGAAGAGGAAGACCAGCAACCCAATGGTTTGATACAGTCAAGATAATCTAGGCTTGGAGAAGACCTGATGGACCTTTTTAGGCTTCAAGAAGACCCTGGTGGTCCAATCTAGGCTTGGAGAAGACCCAGGTGGTCCAATCTAGGCTTGGAGAAGACCTGGTGGTCCAATCTAGGCTTGGAGAAGACCCTGGTGGACCTATCTAGGCTTGGAGAAGACCCTGATGGTCCAATCTAGGCTTGGAGAAGACCCTGGTGGTCAAATCTAGGCTGAGAAGACCCTAGGTGGTCCAATCAGGCTGTGAGAAGACCCTGGTGTCCAATCTAGGCTTGGAGAAGACCTGGTGGTCCAATCTAGGCTTGGAGAAGACCCTGGTGGTCCAATCTAGGATCCTACAGAACTTTTTTGCATCAAATTGTTATGGCTCGAGATTTAGCTGAAAGATGATAAATATTACTAAATAATATTAATTTGAATTTAGATGTTTAATAATAATTACAATGTTTGTTCTTGCACAGATCAACTTTTTGAAAATATTTACAGAAACTAATCCTAAATTCTACTGAGCTCTTCCTATAAAACAAACATCAATCAAGCCAGCTCCCCCTGCAGTATAGCATTTTATTCAGTGTGTCTTCAACTTGACAGGTTCCCATAAGTGGGCAACTAGTACTGTATACAGATCCAAAGTGACATCCTGAACTGTGGCCCCCTATCATTACCAAGTATGGTCTTTATCCTCAGCCATGGAGTTACAAGTGTTCAACAGTCGTATTCACATTTATAAAGAGCGTCTTTCATTTCATGTATGGCCAATGTTCAATGATGATATATATATATGGACAACCCTGGGACTCATATATACACTGACAAGCGAATGGGTAACAATAGTTTTGACCTTTTGATTTTCAGGCTCCATATCTCTCCATCCACTAAAGTTTTGAGCGTGAAATACCTTTATTTTGCAGACAATCATTCTTGGCTATGTCATACGTAAATTTGACTTGTAGCTATTTAGCATATGATTTGTTATGCAGATTCTTGTCATGTCCTGCATGTTACTGTTTTGCTTCTAACAATCTAAATTTTATTTGTTAGTAATATGTAAATCCACCTTTGTATTTCAACACTGCCTGAATCCTCCTGAGCTGCTTTTGATCAGTTCAAGCATATCTCCACCGAAATCTGATCCCAGGTCTCTTCTCCACATTCCCAATGTTGGTGACACTGGTCACCTCACTTGGGTATGTATACAGCTTTTTCTTCCCTCTACCCACAAGTGTTGGATTGGGTTGAGGTCTGGGGACTGTGAGGACAATTACCAGTTATTCTACTGAAGCATTTCTTCTACCAATCTCTCGTATGCTTCTGGATCATTGTCTTGCTGGAACACTATGTCCATCCTTGCATACCCATAGTAACTCGAGTGTATGAAGTAACTCATCTTGGTAGGATACTCAACTCATTATAGCGCAGCATTGAGACCACCATCAATCCTGGTCAAGTATCCAAGTCTTTGTCTGTAAAAGCATCCACATATCATCAGGCTTCCTCCAATGAACTTATCAGCTCCATCAGTTTCTCAATATGCACATCTCTTCTTCACTTGCTTCTTCCCATTTTCTCCCATCAGAGCTGTCTATTGACTTTCAGTCTCATCACTCCAAATTACCCATTTCCAATTCACTGTTTATACTTTTATGTAAACTCAGGCCAACCTTTCTTATGACGATATAGAAATTGAGGTTTCTTTGCCTTTTTTTGGGCCACCATTCCAAACTTATGTAATGTGCATCGCACGGTTGTTCCATGAGTGTCTATGATTCCTATATCAGAATATAAGCTGTTTCCACTGCCGTGTTTGGCCAGGTTCACACATACAAATCCGTTTTTTAAGCCCTTAGAAAAACGGATCTGTTTTTCTAAGGGTGCCAATAGTGTCCCCTGGGGTCCTGGACGTTTTTGGCAAATTTTGGGACTTAGGCCAGGGTCACACATACCATCATTTTTGGGGCTAAATCCATTTTTGAGAACATTTTGGACATTTTTTTTTTTCAAAGTCCAAAAACGCATATGCATTAACGCTAGCAGTGTTTTTGGGGGCCTGTAAAAAAATGCATGCGTTTTTTTAACATGGGACCCTATGGGAAACGCATGCGTTAACGTATGGCACATATAGGCACCTGCGTTAACGCATGCGTTTTTGGTGAAAAAATGACTAAGTCCAAACATTTCTCAAAAATGTCCTGGACCTCAGGGGACACTATTGGCACCCTTAGAAAAACAGATCCGCTTTTCTAAGGGCTTAAAAAAACGGATTTGCATGTATCACCCCGGCCTAAGTAATTTTTTCATTGAAAACACATGCGTTAACGTAAGTGCCTATATGGTGAGAAGGGTTATCATCAGATATGTCGGGAAGAGATCATGTCGGGAGATCATGTCTAGAGGAGACAATGTCCGGAAGAGATCATGTTGGGAGTTCATGTTGGGAAGAGATCATGTCGAGAGGAGACCATGTTAGGAGGAGATTATGTGGGGAGATTATGTCGGGAGGAGATCATGTCGGGAGATCATGTCAGGAGATCATGTCGGGAGGAGATTATGTCGGGAAGAGATCATGTCGGGAGATCATACCTGGAGGAGACACTGTCCAGAATAGATCATGTTATGAGTTCATGTTGGCAAGAGATCATGTCGAGAGGAGACCCTGTTGGGAGGAGATTATGTCGGGAGGAGATCATGTTGGGAGGGAGAACATGTCGGGAGGAGACCATGTTGGGAGGAGATTATGTCGGGAGGAGATCATGTCGGGAAGAGAACATGTGGGGAGATCATGTCGGCAACAGATCATGTCGAGAGGAGACCATGTTGGGAGGAGATTATATTGGGAGATTATGTCGGGAGGAAATCATGTTGGGAGGAGATTATGTCGGGAGATTATGTCGAGAAGAGAACATGTCGGGAGATCATGTTGGGAAGAGATCATGTCGGGAGGAGACCATGTCGGGAGGAGATTATGTCGGGAGATCATGTCGAGAGGAGATCATGTCAGGAGGAGATGAGAGAGCCTAGGCTCACACATAAGTCCTGGATCCGTTATTTGCATCAGTTTTTCAACTTTAGAATTCTAAATCCAAAAACTGATGCTGTTAACGGATCCTGGACTCCAGTGTGACTGCTCTGCTATGCATTTTTTTACAGGACCCAAAAAATGCTGCAAGCAGCATTTTTTTGGGTGCAGTAAAAACACTGATCCATTTTTTTAACATGGGGCCCTATGGGAAACAGATCCGTTAAAAAAAGGCACATATAGGCACCAGTTCTTAACGGATCTGTTTTTGCTAGCATTTTTTGGCAAAAAATGGCATAGTCCAAAAAATGTATAGCTGCACAGGAGGCTCAAAAACAGCCTCAAAAAAACTGATTTGTTATTGGATCCATTTACAAAAACTTATTGGCATGTGTGACCCCAGCCAGAGAGAGAGAGACGCTGTGTTTGCCTGTGGTGTCATCCGGAAGGCAGTGCGGCTCCATTGAGATGTATGCATTCTTTGTGCTCTCCAGGACACTTGCGTATGAAGCAAACATCCTGAGACGCAGAAAAAATGCAACATGTTGCGTTCGTAGGGCGCTGATATATAAAAAGCATCAGAACGCAACGCATGCGAACGTAGCCAAACGCAGGTACCATGCATCCCCATGTTAAACATAGGGACACAGTGGCTGCGGCCTAAGGGTACCTTTACACGCCGCTACTGGCGGGTGGATACAACCGGATACATGCGAGAAATGTATCTTGCATCGGCAATATACCCCGTATTAGCGGCGTGTGAAGACGGTTGTAGCCACCCGGCAGTAGCGGCACCTGTTTCCGAGCACTGCCCTGAAACAGGTGGCTACACAGCCGATTGTAGCGACCTGTATCGGCGTGTAAAGAAGCAACAGAAGGGATGTCTGGACACCAGCCTATGTACCTGGTATGTAGCTGGGGCGTGACACAGGCTCCGGGTTACCGCCCCCATCAGCGATCATTGGAGGAAGCTCCTGTATTACGATTGGTAGACGCTGCATAGGGCGGCATATTTAAGGAGCTGACCAGTCACACTACACAATTGCTCGAGCGTCATGTATTAAACAGCCTCCTGCGATGACTACCCAATCATGATATTCTTGCTTTGTCCTATCAGCGTACGGACGTCTCATAATCCACAATTGTGGCACGCCTATGTGTTGTCCCTGCTGCACCAGGTCCGCCCATATTAGCTTGTTGCAGCGGTGTGTAAATGAGGTAAGGTGCTCGGCAGAAAGTAACTTGAGACACCCGGCGGTGTATCTAGAGATAGATGTAACCTACTGTAGCGCACCTTGTTGCGGCGTGTAAAGGTGGTGCGATTTGCAACTGTTTGTGCGTGCTCGTGCACGTGAAGTAGCTGGTTGTATCCACCCGCCAGTAGCGGCGTGTAAAGGTACCCTAATACAAACCCAATACAACACAAGTTAGCAAAGATATATAAATTGCTAAAATGATAATCAAAACAAGGTATAAAATATTAACCATAACACTAGGGATTAAACATTTCTTCTGTATGTTCTTTATTCATCCAGTAATGCACTCGGTAATGAACCATATAGTAGTAATTACAGCTCGTTCCTTAAAGTGGGACTAGATATATATTTTTTTTTTAGCTAAAACTGGATAAATGTATTCTGTAGGCTGCGGTTCTCTATCCACGTGGGTCTGTTTAGCTCTCGGCTACGAGACAGAACCGCACTTTCTCCCGGTAACCTTGACCTGCTTTCTCCAGCTCAGCAATAGCAGCTGTGTCACATCGACTTAGCATCCGTTTATCAATCTAACTGTGCAAACCTGTTCACTGCTCTGCTTAGCATCAAGATGTAATCAGGCTGCGAAGATCACCCGCTAACAATTGCCTTTTCTGGGGAAATTGTGGTATGAGGGGTTGTAATGATGAATCCATGAATTTCTATAGGATTCAAACTAATTCCTGGTAATGGAGAAGTGTTATTTTTGACATCCATGGTGTTCAAATCTGTTTTTTTTATCATAGCAGAAAAGTTCTGAACCCATTCCCCATACATTAAAGCCCATCACAAGAGGATAAAATGAGAATAAGATCATTCCAAGTACCCCATTAGGCCATTCTTAAGTTATAGAAGGGAGTCCGTCTTTCATAACTCCAGTATATTAGGCAGAGTGTGGATACACAGCGCCTCCCTCTCTCTGGAGGACTCAATACATCTTTATATTACACAGTAATCCATCCATTAAATGAGAATGGTGTTATACTTCACTTCTCCTGTAGTGGCGCTGTAGGAAATATGCTGAAGAAACATATAAACACAATACTTGTTTTTTGTCCCATTTTTCATGAGCTGAACCCAAAGATCTTTCACATATTGTTCGTGAGCTGTTCTTCTCCTTTTTCGAGACAATTCATCCACTTCCACAGGTGCGACATATCAAGATGCTGATTAGACAGCATGATTATTACAAAGGTGCGCCTTAGGTCAGCCACAATGATCGGCCGCTCTAAAATGTGTTGTGCAATCTCACAGATATCACAAGTTTTGAGGGAGCGTAGAATTGGCAACTGACATCAGGAATGTCCACCAGAGCTGTTGCCCGTGAATTTAATTTTTCTACCGTAAACCATCTCCAAAGGTGTTTCACAGAATTTGGTAGTACATCCAACCTGCCTCACATCCGCAGACCATGTGTAACTGTGGTGCCCCTGCGGTCCAGTCGCCACTAGAAGTTGCAGCAACTGGGAATGGTAAGTCCAATCACCCACACACACACCCAACACATCTCAGTCCCTGGACAAGGGACTCTAAGCCCAGCTATGGGATGGTGGGAGGAGACAGGTGGTGGGTGGGAAGTTAGTACAGGAAATGGTCAGGAAAGAGGGAACATATAGGAAACACCACATGAAGTTAGGAGTAGTAGTGACTATCTCAGGGTATGGGGACTCGGGTATCTGGGCCCTCTGCTTCTGTTATGGATGTCACTGGTGGCCGGCCCAGACCCGTGGCCCTGGTGGTCAACTAAAAAGGGGTAGTTGAAATCGGAATAAAAGTTTATAAAAATTTATCGTGATGCCACACGCAGATTCTGGTGAAGTAGCACCAGCGCCGCTTCCGACCTCCGGAGGGTGGTGGTACAGCTCCCTGCAGGTAGAGCTGTCCCTCTGGGGCAGGGATGCACCCGTAGTGATGGAGGTGTTGATGATGAGATGAGCGGAGCACAATATCACGGAGAAACAGATATACGGAGACTCAGTCACTCTACCCGGGTACTTTACTGGAACAATGCAGATGTCGCTACAGTTCACAGTAGCAAAACAGTCTTTATCTGGCCGGGTAGTCACAGTGGGCTGCAGAGTCTCTGGAAGTCTTCCGTTGTATGCCTTCTTGGATCTAACCCATGTCCTGCTGCTACTGCCTGTCCTGGGGTAGCCTGCTTAATTCTAGGCCCATTGAGGTGCTCTGACAATCCCGGCTTTCACTCTCTCCTCGCCTGCTCTGGGATTCGACCCCGGTGGGTTAACCTGGTGTGACTGATCCCGCCGGACAGGGTGTTGGGGCTGGTAAACAGACCCGCGACCCCCAGTGTTCTCGGCTCAGGGGCTGGACTCTCTGACCATCTTCGGAACCGGCACTCCAGTAAAGTGGACCAGGGTTTCCTCCCTAAGTATGGGCGCTCGGGGGGTCCCCTCCTTCCATCTGGGCTGCCTGTTCTCTCTCTCCAGGCTCCCTCCCTGGAAGTCTCCTTTTCTCACTTGGAGGCTCCCCATTCTCCGTCTTCCCTCAGTGCCGACTAGAACTCACTGTGTGTCCTCCCTTCACCCCTAATCCTCCCCCTAGGGTATGGGCCCTTACCATTTGCTTAAGCTTGGATGTGGGAGTGCTGGGATGGGATCCTCCCACAGACTTCTGCCTTCCCACTATGACAGGGGTTACCGCACACTCATTTATGAGTTCAGTACCCCATCTGTGACGCATGACCAGGTGGGGTGCCACAGTAGCAGTAAGCAGTGAGTTAGCTAGTTAGCCCTGGAGTCGGGAGGAGAGGAGTTAGTCCATCAACCAGTCAGACGGAGAGGAGAGAACCATCATTTCACGAGACTGAAAGGACACGGACCCGGCGGTCTGTACCATCATGAGACCTGTTCCAGGTCCTGGGCTAAAGACCGTAGAGAGACAGAAGGAGTCCTGGGGGTGCGGGTAGTGAGCAATCCACCCGTGCGCCTGAATTAGCTGAAAGCTAAAGGACAAAGCAGGAACCACAGGGAGCCGGCCCTGAGGTGGCGAGGACACTCCAAGCTCCAACCACAAAACCAGCCGGTCATGGGGTCTTTATGTCCTGTGACCCAACCCCTCGGAGCAGCGAAGAGAAGGCCTACTGGAGAGAAAGACTACCGGAGCCGCCACTGTACTGGCTTGTAACTTGAAACAGCTGACGTGAAAACCAAGTAAATTCAGCATTGTGTCAGGCTATTTATTCTACGTCTGAGGAGAGGTAGACTGAAAAGCCGAGCAGTAAGCAGGAGCCTGCCTGAGAGTGTCCCTAATCATCCTCATCAGGGTCTCCACCTGTCTGCAGCTTGTTTTTCTCATTAGGGTCTCCACCTGACTGCAGCTTGTTGCCCTGATTATGGTCTCCAGCTAACTTCAGTGCTTTGTGCTCATCCGGGTCCCCTCCTGACTGCAACTAGTTGTCCTGATCGGGGTCTCCACGTGAGTGCATCTCATTGTCGTCATCAGGTCTCCACCTGACTGCAGCTTGTCATCCTCATTGGGGTCTCCATTTGACTGCAGCTCATTGTCCTCATCTGTGGTACCCCTGCAGTCTAGTCGTCAAAGTGGTGTTTCAGGTCATTGGTACTAACACCACGTCTGAGGAGAACTCAGGTATCCTATGCTGGGCCTCCACACATCCAACACTTTCCAAACTCCAGCCATAGAGTGAAGAGTGGAAGAATCCCACTTTAGAGCAGACCCTTTTTATGGTAGGAAGGACCATATGGTAGGAAGGACGAGTTAGGATAGGGAGGGGGTGGTAACAGGAGTCACTTAGTCAAACAGAATTGTAGACAGTGATGGAGAGCAGAAGTCTGCAGTCGGCTTCTAGGCCAAGTAGCAGCACAAAGCTGCAGGAGGGGTGCCAGAACCTCGGGCTGCCAGGTCTTTAGGACTGGCAGTGAACTAGAGGCTACTGGACTGCAACCATACTAGCCAGACTGTGGGACTATCCCGGGGTACAGTAGCTACCAAAGGACTAGAGAGGCAGTGTGTGTCTAGCTGCTCATAAAGAGTCTGTGTTGCCTGCCTGGTAGAAAAGAAGGAGGGAGCGCACATAGGTTATTATTGTTCAAAAATCAGTCCCAATTCCCCCAATCAGTTGGACTCACCTGTACAGTTTGTGTGAGTCACAACAAAATGGAAAGCTTGAAGTGTATGGCCACTGCTGGTACCCCACTGGAGAACAGTAAAAATCCAAGAGGAGAAGAAAGAAGCTGGGCAGACCATAACAATGTGAAGCAGAAGAAAGGTCACAGGTCGTCTTTATTAGCCTACGCGTTTCGTGGCATAAAACTGCCACTTCATCGGGTACTGTGTGATTAAATTGGACTTTATAAAAAAGGAAAACGAGCGGCACTCACCAAGATGCTGTATGGGATTTTTAAGCCATCACAGGGTTACAGTTGCAGAGAGGGAAGGGGTGCAGGGTCGGACAACAGTCGGCTGTTTCACACAATCAGCGCTTCAACACGTCCAACCTGAATGCCGCTCGTTTTCCTTTTTTATACATAATGGACTTGTGCTAGAGCCGAATCCTAATTGTTGCGGTCCTCATTGAGGAGCTGTTTAGCCCACACCTGGAACCAGTGCCCGTTTTTTCACTCTCTTTTTTTCTAAGTTAAATTGGACTTTATTGACTGTTTTGTGAACTGTAAATTTAGGCCGCCATTGCTGCGCCACAAAGCAGGAAGAGCGTCGTGACTAGAAAAGAGGGCGAAGATAAGCCCTGCCCCTCCGCTCTGCCGCGGATTGATGAAGTGCAAGTGGCTGGTTCCGGAAATACCTAAGGTGCTCCACTCCCCCGTAGAGCCGCCGACTACCGAAAAAGTTTACCTCAGCGGCTGGCAGCGGTTAACTAGTGTGGCACCACCATGAGTGAAGCAGACGATGCACAGGTCCCTGACAGAGGGAATGTCTGGAACGCAGTACCAGTCGGTCCCGCAGCCTGTGTGGGAGCCGCAGCATCCGGAGCAGTGGCCCCAATAATGCCGTTAGGCTTGCCGTACATGCCGGGCACAAAATGGTTGTCAACCTACGAAGGTAAGCCCGGTACGTTAGCAGCCTTCAAACAAAAGATGTGTGCAGTGCTGGACATGTATGCAATGACAGAAAAGCAGCGAGCCACCGTTGTGCTGGGACAATTAACAGGCGCAGCGGAGCTAGAGGTCGAGTCTTGAGCGATGCTGACAGAGACTCTGTAGCAAAAGTATTTGACAAGCTCAAAGCTGTTTGAAAACGCGCACAGTCTGAACGGGATGATATTCTACCAATGCAAACAGAGACCGCAAGATACCATCAAGACTTTGCCTACGTTTACAAGGGGCACTCTGGTCCTTAAAACAGGTAGACCTGGCAAGTGTGCTAGAGGAAGATAAAATGCTTGCAGAACAGTGTATTAACGGATTGAGGTCGGACTTCCAAAGCCAGCAGGTACCCATGTGGGTCTTAGGTCATCCTGATGTGAACTAGAATGCTTAAAAAACCGTACTATAACCATGCTGTGAGACCCATTGCCTGCAGAACCTGCAACCCCATCCTGGCAGGTTAATACCTCTCCCATAGACTTTGAACCTACTCCCAAAAACCCTGCAAAAGCAGCAGGGCAAGCTGTAGTAACCAACCCTGATGATGACCTACGTAACCAGGTGCTGCAGCTAACCAAAAATAAGGACTATGTGTTAAAGCTCTTGCAAGCCAGGCCGGGGGCACAACCACCAAGCAGAATCCAACTAGCTGATCGTCCTGAGGATGTCCAGTGGATGAGGAAGAAACACAAGTCGCCCATGGAGGGGACCAACAAGTCGCCCGTTCAGGGAACCCATGCACCATTCCAACGCAGAGCCATCGACCACACGGATTCTTCAGGACAACCCATCTGCCTTTGCTGCAACAAACCAGGCCACTTCGCAAGAGGATGTCCTTTAAACCCGAGATTCCTGGGTCTGAGGGCCAATCCCCAGGAGTAGGATCACCGGGCCCATATGACTGGCATAGTCGGTACATGGGAGGCCGTCCGTACCTCAACATTACGCTAGAAGGAATCCCCACATCGGCCCTACTGGACACCGGGTCACAGGTTACCACCAACCCACATATCCTTTACAATCAATTTTGGTCTGATACTGATCTTAGACCCCCCACACTCTAGTTTTGTTATTCTTGCAGCTAATGGACAACCACTGAATCAGGTGGGGTTCAGAGAAGTGACAATAGAGCTGGGGAGGGTGGAGTTAAAGGCCAAGTATTATGTGTGGTAGAAGATGACCCTAATGAAAAATACCCCTACATGGTATTTGGTACTAATGTGATTGAAAACTGCCTTGGAGAAGTGTTGTTTTTACTCCGACAGATTGCTGTGACTGCTGGTTATGGGCGGAAGAGAGTCCTACGAAGAGAAATCCGAGCCCTCATCCACAAGCAACAGGTAAATCTGTCTGGGGAGAGAATGGCAGTGTACGGGTTACAGACCCATTTCCCATTGTGCTACCACCGAAAAGTGAAATGATGATATGGTGTCGAGCAGCTATAGGTCTCAGAGGAAAGAAATACCAGGCAGTTGTAGAGCCGTTATATTCAGAGCAAAGACCTACACTACTGACATCCAGAGGGGTGGTGGATGTACGCAAGGGAAGAGTACCAATCCATGTATTAAATTGTGAGGAAGAAGAAGCAAAACTACCCTGGTATGCTACTGTAGCAAAGCTGTACACTGTCTGTGGCAACGGCATACAGACAGTAGAGCCCTTTCCCCCGTCAAACCAGGCGGAGGATAACAACTCCAAAGGACAGCTAGAGGAGTGGTGTCAGAAGTTGCATGTAGGAACTGATGACACCCCTCCCCAAGAGAAACACGGAGTCTACAGGGTAGCACAAGAGTTTGAACATGTATTTAGTAAGCATCCATTAGATTTTGGGAGGATTAAAGGGGTACACCATCACATACCCACAGGAGATCATCCCTAAAGTGAGACACAGACCCATTCCACCAAACCACTACCAGTGTGCCAAAGAGATGCTGCAGGACATGAAGGAAGCCAGGGTTATAAGAGATTGCTGTAGTCCCTGGGCAGCCCTCTTAGTCCTAGTCAGAAAGAAGGATGGCACTATGAGGATGTGTGTGGATTACAGGGAAATCAATAAGATCACTCACAAAGATGCTTACCCGTTACCCCAGATAGAGGAGTCTCTTGCTGCATTAAAGACTGCTAATTATTTCTCTACGTTAGATCTCACTAGCAGATATTGGCAGGTGTCCGTTGCAGAAGAAGACTAGGAGAAGACAGCATTCCCAACACCAATGGGCCTATGCGAAATCAACAGCATGCCATTCGGGTTATGCAATGCACTGAGAACATTTCAAAGACTCATGGAATGTTGCCTGGGACACCGGAATCTCGAGACGGTGCTCTTATACCTGGACGACGTCATCGTGTATTCCAAAACCTATGAAGAACATCTGGAACACCTGGCGGAGGTATTCACAGCTTTAACAAAGTACGGGATGAAGCTCAAACCATCTAAATGTCACCTGCTGAAACCTAAAGTCCAATATCTCGGGCATGTGGTCAGTGCAGATGGAGTAGCACCAGACCCGGAAAAAGTGACAGCTATCCAGGACTGGCAGAGACCAACCACCGTCAGAGAGGTACGTCAATTCTTAGGTTTGGTTGGGTACTACAGAAGATTCATTAAGGGCTACAGAAAGATTGCAGCGCCCCTACAAGATCTTCTGGTAGGCCAAACTAAGAAGAGAAGGTCTTCAGAGCCACCATTGGAATGGAGAAAGGAACAAGAAGACTCCTTCCTGAAGATGAAGCGGGCTCTCATCGGTGAGGAAATTCTGGCTTACCCCGATTATAACCTACCATTCATCCACTACACCGACGCAAGCAATGTAGGCCTGGGAGCAGTACTATCCCAGATACAAGATGGCAAAGAAAGAGTAATTGCCTATGCCAGCAGAAAACTTCGACCCACCAAGAGGAACCCGGAAAACTACAGTTCCTATAAGTTGGAATTCCTGGCCTTGGTCTAGGCTATAACAGTGCGGTTCAAGCATTACCTGGCAGCTTCAAAATTTACTGTCTTCACTGACAAAAATCTGTTAACACAGGGGTCCCCAACCACCGGTCCGCGGCCCAGGACCGGGCCGTGGGGGTCTTTGTGCCAGTCCGCGGCGTCCTGTTGGCTTCCCTGCCGCCCTGTTATGTCCCCGCCCACCGCGCCCGTCACCTGCTCCATTGCACTGCTGATGTCTCTGCCTCAGCTGCTTAGTTATACGAGGGGAGCTGTCGGCCAATCAGAGCAGCAGACATGCCCTGATTGGCCGATTGCTTCGCTCATATAACTAAGCAGTTGAGGCAGAGACCTGTCCGAAATTACATATCTCGCGCTATTTCCAAGCACATCACGTGACACGCTTGGAAATAACGTGAGATATGAAAAAACTCCGGCCATGTCTCACCTCAGCTGCTTGTACTGCCTGCAGGAGAGGTGAGCTTCAGCTGAAGAGCCGCTCTCTCTGTGTGTGGGCAAGTGTGGGAATGATTGAGTGTGGGGATATTCAGGGATCAATGTGTGTGTGGGCAATGACTGTGTGTGGGGGGGTTTATACAAGGGGCAATGGCTGAGTGTGGGGGTATTCAGGGGTCAATGTGTGTGTGGGCAATGACTGTGTGTGTGGGGGGGGTTATACAAGGGACAATGGCTGAGTGTGGGGGGTATTCAAGGGTTAATGTGTGTGTGGGCAATGACTGTGTGTGTGGGGGGGGTTATACAAGGGGCAATGACTGTGTGGGATTATTCAAGGGTCAGTGTGTGTGGAGTTGTACAAGGGGCAACATCTGTGTGTGGAGAGTATTCAGGGGTCAGTGTGTGTGGGGGATTGTACAGGGGGCAGTATGCCTGTGTGGGGATTATACAAGAGCAGTGTGTGTGTGGGGGGGGTTATGCAGGGGCAGTGCGTGTGTCGGGCCCCGCGGGACTGGGGTACTCGGTACCGGACCGGACGGTACTGGGGATGTCACAGGTGGCTTGGTCCGGACCGTGTCCCTGGCTCGGCAATAAAAGGGGAATTATTTACAAGGGAAATGTCATGGGTGACGCCACCCACTTGGTGCGGCCAGTGGTGGGACCGCCGCTGCTGCAGAACCTCCGGGGGTGGTGGAATGGCAGCGGGGATGGTATAGTTCCAGTGGGGAGAACTGTTTCCCCTGGGGCAGTAAGGGTTAAAGTCTATTGTGTGTAGTTGTAGCACACTTACTTTGCAGGCTGCAGGGATCTCTCTTCCTGACTGGTGCTGACAGGCTGGATGTGTAGGGAGGAACGGTCTGCAGATAGAGACTGACAAGAGAGGCAATTCAGGGTTTTCCAAAGCTTTACTCGTTGTTTCCTTCAAGCAGTTTACAAGTCATTTGCAGTTGGTACACAGTTCAAGTACACGGGTTCGGTCTACCTCTGCAGCCAGGCCTCTCTCTCCCTGTGACCCCTCACACAGTCTCTAGTGTCCCTTTCCGGGCTGTTGCTTTCTCTTTCTCTATGTTGTGCGACACTGGACAGTATGGCGGTGACTCGGGCTTCTGTGAGTCCTAGTACGTCACTGAGCTGCCTGTCCTTTAGGGTTAGGGATCCCAATCTGAAACTCAGACCCCTCGTCGTGTTGTCTGGGGATGCCGGGTGAACTACGGTCCCCTTTAGAGCCGACACTGTACTTTAGCCCAGCCTCCAGTAATCCTCAGCACTAGGATACCAGGCTCCTTCTCTCTGTTCCTTTCTGTATATAGGAGGGCTACTCCGCCTGCAGTTAGTTGCTTTAGCTGTAGTTGTAGGGCCCCGGGTTACACCGTCCCTCTCGGCTCTCTCACACTCCTGGGGATCTGACTCTGGATGGGCTTTCTCTCTCCTCTGGCTCGCACTGGCTCAGTACAGATTCTGCGCTCCGTGTGTCTTCACTCTTCGAGGCAGTGTGGCTCTCTACTGCTCAGCTTCAGCTCAACCTCCTGCTGTTCTCTGGCCTTTGCTTCCCAGCTTCTCTGCTGCTCTTGATCTTTGCATCTCAGCTCACTGTGGCCTACTGAACTCCTTCACTCCTCCCCCTCACTATATACTGTCAGTCACCTGACCTCTGGTGTGCCCAACCCACTCCTCTGAATCCACCACCCCTCCGATCTCATATAGTCTCTAATCTCAGGGCTGGATGTAACCTTCTCTGACACGTGGGTTGTGTGGGCTGTGAGGGTGTTAGTGTTTAACAATGTCCTACCTGCCTGGCTGCAGTTCCCTCTGTGGCCTCCTGGACGCGGGGCGCGCCACACGTGTGTGGGGGGAAAATTTATGCTATATGGAGGGATATGACGCTGCATTAAACTATGAAGAGCTATGATGCTGCATTATATTATATGGAGGGATATGAGGCTGCATTATATTATATGAATGGATATGAGGCTGCATTATACTATATGGAGGGCTGTGAGGCTGCATTATACTATGTGGAGGGCTGTGATGCTGCATTATGTTACATGGAGGGCTGTTAGGGGATATTGTGGGCTGCATTGGGTTGATAGGGATATTGCGGGCTGCAAGGGGATGATGGGGATATTGTGGGCTGCAAGGGGATGATGGGGATACCATATTGGGGGATAGAAAAATAAGACATCCCCTGAAAGTAAGATGTAATGCATCTTTTGGGGAAACAGGGTACTAAACCCCACCCCTTCTACATAGCCCCGCCCCATACGTTCAAAGCCCCGCCGGGCCCCGGAAAAATGGTTTGCATGAAGCCGATCCCCGGTGCAAAAAAGGTTGGGGACCCCTGTGTTAACACACTTGGATATCGCAAAGCTTGGTGCATTGGAGCAACGCTGGATGGCCCGACTATCAAATTATAACTTTACCATCAAGTACTGGGCAGGCCGCAACAACGCAAATGCTGATGCCCTCTCCAGAAACCCTCAAGTACATTTGCAAGAAGAGTACATTTACTTGAAGAATCGGCAGATGACTTGGAGGAAGTAGAACTCCCAGCTTTCCATAAATGTAGAAAATGGAAAACGACAGAAACCCATATTAACCAGAACCATCAGAATGTTGCACTAAACCCGTTGTCTCACTATGGATGGAAAGAGACACAAGTCAGTGATCTGGCAGTGAGCCTAGTGAAGAGGCTGGTAACCCAAATCGATTCCCAACTTGAAAAGAATACTCCACCAGAGGCCCAATACCTGTGGAAAGAAAGGAGCAGGTTATTCATCTATCAAGGTCAATTGTGCAGACGGTATATCAATCCCAGAACACATGAAATGGTATCGCAAATTGTGTCTCCAAAGAGAGACATCCAAATCGTGTTAGAAGCGTACCATGATGGAGCAGGACACTTTGGATGGAGAAAACTGGAGATATTGTTACGTGAGAGATTTTATTGGATCAGCATGAGGTCTACCATAGAGAAATGGTGTAAAAATTGTGGACCATGCTCATGAAGAAGAAAAGACCGTAACAGCCAGAAAGCACCACTACAGCCTATCATTACTAAACAGCCATTAGAACTGGTAGCCTTAGATCACGTCAAACTCACACCCAGCAGATCGGGCTATACCTATGCTCTTACCATGATGGACCACTACTCCAGATTCCTTGTGGTAGCTCCTGTGAAAGACTTAACAGCTTAGATAGCCGCAAGAACCTTTCAAGCCTATTTCTGCAGACCAAACGGGTATCCAGAAGAGGTATTGAGAGACCAAGGTCTTGCCTTTGAAGCTGAAGTATATCAAGAGTTCTTTACCCTATACTGATGCAAGATAATTCGCACCACGACTTACCATCCCCAAACCAATGTAATGTGCGAAAAGATGAATCATGTGTTAATAGAATTGTTGAAAACTCTGCCCTTAGAAGAGCTAAAGAGATGGCCAGAGAAGTTACCAGACCTTGTTGACATCTACAACAACATCCCAGTAAGCTGAACAAATTGTACCCCTGCATACCTCATGAGAGCAAGACCAGGAAAATTGATAGTAGAATTTGAAATGGGCATTGTAGTTCCTGAAGAAGACACCTCAGATGCAGATTGGGATACCAGAAGAACAGAGCAGTACAAGAAAATACAGGAATGTGTTGAGAGAAGTCTGACAAAATCCAGAGAAAAACAAGAAACAAACTTTAACAAAAGTGCACAAGGAACACACTTAACACCAGGTGAATTGGTTTTGAAAAGGAAAAGGCGACTCCACAAGTTGGATGATCAATGGAAAGCAGAACCATACACTGTATGACAACCAGAAGATCTGTCTGATCAGTAAAGACAATGGAGAAACAATAGCAACAGTGTCCAGAGATCATTTAAAGAAGTGCCCTCAACCACTACAACCTAAAGGAGTATGCCCCTTGTCTAGAACCCGAAGAAGAGCCAAAGACAGTCCAGACACTCATAGAACTACCTGCAGATTGGCCCCAAATAGAAGGTTCATACCTAATACCAATGTTGACCTTCCTACAACAAGTAGAAGAACCCGCCCAAGAACCAGAAGTACAGCCTGTTGTACCAGAACAAGAGATTCCTGCAATCGGTGAACCTGCCAGTCCGCTAGACAGACTACGCCAATACTATGGTATTCCAGCAGCAGGTAGATCTAATAGACTGAGACACACAGACACTAATGACACTCCAGTACTATGCAGATCAACCCGTAGTAACTTTGGTCAGCCACCACTCAGGTACAGAGAATAACGTGTAAAGTGTCCAAATAAAAAAAAGTGTAAATAATGACTTGTATATAAAAATGTAAAAATGTTGCTAATGTTAGTGTACAGAAGGGTGAAGAGTAGGCTAAAACAGCTCACAACAGGTACACAAAATAAGGAAGAGGGGTGAGTGGAGTTGGCATAAAGAGCAGTCTAGGAAGAGCAAAATCTTGGCCAATAGATGACCCCAGGGCCAGGAGGCCTACAGCGCTTATGACCGGTAGAGGCCCCTGCAGTACCTAGGACTCCTGCGCCGAGGCACCCGTAGTAAGTGTTTGTTGTGTAACTTTGAACTTTTAAGCCTACAGAGACTTTACCTGTTTGACTTTTTGAATTCTCTTTTTATAATTTCAAAAATGGACCATAGCCACAGGACTGGTAGTGGCAAAAATACTTTAAGCAGCCTGCAGCGGATGGACTAGTGCTGTATGGACTGGTTACCAGTTTTTCAAATTTTTCCCTGGTTTTTGTAAATTTTATTTTTGAGACTCTGTTCAAGTTAATGTAAATAGTAATGTTATGTTTGTTGAAAAATGTTTCAATCCCGGAGGACTGAAGTTAACTAGGGGGCAATGTGGCACCCCTGCGGGGGATTGCCACAGGACCCACCGGTGCAGGGAGGGATGTAGACCTTGACACACACAGCACACGGCACCTTCCACCCCAGACCTGGAGGGGGTGCCCCACTGGCTGTCTTTAAGCCAGTTCCCCTATAAAGATCCAGGCCTGAGGGGAGGAGCCAGTCAGTCTGCAGTCTGCAGAGAAGAGAACAGCCAGTTAGCCAGTTAGTACCGAAGTCAGTGAGTCAGACGAAGGACTGGAAGGAGCTGGTTGCTGGACCAAGCAAGCCCAGAACCAGGAAACCTAACCCAGCTGTGCAGAGCCCTAGAGAGAGGGGCGGAGGCCAGTGGAAGAGGTAGGAAGACAGAAGAAGGGAACAGATCTGAGATCCCTTTAGCCCATCCGGGCACCGAAGCTGCTATTAATCTAGTGGTAGCAGAGAAAGCCTGGACAGACCAGGAAGATCTAGTCCCCCTAAGTAAAGAAAGCAAGGCACCAAACCTGAACAAGCATAGGACCAGGGGCCCAAGAGGAGAATATTGATCCCCACAGCAAGGTCCTCATTGTCGGTTGTGGAGTAGCATCCTGAGAGGGAGAAGGAGAAAAAGCATCAGGTTCAGCTCCAGGCAGAACTTAGTCCAATTATCGCACACACTAATAGAGGAGGCCTTACAACTCTCCAAGGTGGACGTCCCAAACTGCACCGATAACCTGGTTACCCTCCTGGACTGTGCCTGTTACCGAACATCAGTAAAAAGGTACTGAAACAGAAACTATTGTGTGTGTGTGCCTGCTTCACCGCCGCCGCCTACAGCATTCACAGCAGAACCGCTACTACTACTCCCCTCATCCACCCCGCTGCCCTGAGGTAAAGCTCCACCTGTGGAGAGCTGTACTACCAAAGCTGTATTCCCATCACCTGAGCGGGAGGCTGCAGCACTGGTAACTCTATTACCAGGTACCACAGGTGGCGTCACATTACAAATCCCCCATCATCATCACCCCCACCCCGCCACTGAGGGTCCAGGGCACAGAACCAGGAACCAACCAGCCATGATCCCAACTGAAGTAACTCCCTGTCCCAGTATCCGAGTACCCCCTACCCTGTCGACCGGCTCAGTTCATATGTGGCTTTCATCCTGTATTCACACACTCTAGAGCACAGGACTACAGGGTTAAATCCTCTGCTAGGAGACCCAGTCCCGGTGGGAGTAGTTTCAGGGCAGAGCAGTGTGAGAGCAGGAAGACGTTAGTCAGAATATCTGAGGAAAGAAGTTAAGTGAACAGTGGAGGAGGACCCATCAGAGGGATGCATAGGGAGGGCACCCAGAAAGAGTGGTGACCCAGACGAGAAAAGGGGAGCCTGAGGGATTAGGTACACACCCAGCGTCAGACCGTCTAACTACCGGTCTGGGAGGATCACAGTCCACAGAACGGGGTACCGGCTTCGGGAGCGGTGCAGGCAAGTTCAACTCTGAGCCGACAATACCGGTGAGACCTAGGAGTGTTCAGCCTCCAGGTCACCCGCGGAAAATCCCCAGAGGTGTGGCAATCCAGAAAAGGTTCCTACACGAGCATAGAGTTAAAGAGGGAAGTGAGGAGGTCAGGCCAGGCTCTATGCAGGCCAGGCTTCACCACAGACCAGGACAGAGGGCGAAGCCAAGGGACATATTGGGAAACTACAGACGAATACCCCATTTAGTGGTCACTACCCAGGCCAGCTACCTGTGACTGTAAACCTCTGTTTGAACTGCCAAGTGACCAGTAAACCTGTACAGAGACTCAGCTATGTGTGTGTGTCATTTCTTCCCACTTGCAGAGCTACAACACTGTGCCTGTGACAACTGTTCTTTCAGAGATCTGCCCCAGGACTCTGCTTCGCCTGCGGGGAGCTATATCATCCGGTTGCCTATCCACCATCCCCGGAGGTCTGCAGCAGTGCTGGTGCCATCACCAAATTCTGCAGGTGGCGTAACAAACATTTCATTCTTATTATTTTATTTCAACACTTTTCAGGGACAACCAGGGACACGGAACCGGGCATCAACCACCGGTGACAGGTTCTAGCAGCAACGCTCGGGATCCGAGTACCCCTAGCCCTGGGCGCATCAGCTTTGGCGCTCACGAACAGGATACGAACTGACCCGCAAAGAAATTGTGTGCCTTATAGACTTTGCAAATTCAGCTTAAAAGAACTGTCCCCGCCATTTTCAACGGGCCCAAAATGGCGGCTCTAAGGATGTGAGAGACAATGTGTTGGCCCAGGGGCGTGCCTCGGCCCCCCATCGTGTAAGGGCCATGTCAGAGGCGCAAAACTCTTTGCCCACCCCTATTGCCACCAAACAAAAAAGGGGGCCAGAAACTAAACTACCCCTCTCGGAAACTAAAAATGGCAGCAGGGACAGAGCTACGCAACAGAGGTCCAGCAACCAGGAGCTGGAACCAGGAGCAAGAGACTGGCCCATGGTTGAGCACCCGAGGACTCTGCTCTGCCTGCGGGGAGCTATATCATCCGGCTGCCTATCCACCATCCCCGGAGGTCTGCAGCAGCACTGGTGCCATCACCAGTTTCCACTGGTGGCGTCACAAACATTTCATTTTTATTATTTTATTTCAACACTTTTCAGCGACCACCAGTGACAGGATCTAGCTGCAACACCTGGGATCCTAGTACCCCTAGCCCTGGGCGCGTTAACTGTAGCCCTTTGTCCTCATCGGATTTTCCACCTTACAGCAGCTTGTCATTCTCATCGGGGTCTCCATCTGACTGCAGCTTGTCTTCTTCATTGGGGTCTCCACCTGACTGCAGCTTATTGTCCTCATAGGGTCTCCACCTGACTGAAGCTCATCATCCTCATTGATGTCTCCACCTGACTGCAGCTTGTCTTCTTTATTGCGGTCTCCACCTGACTGCTGCTCACTGTCCTCATTGGGGTCTCCACTGGACTGCAGTTCACTGTCCTCATTGGGGTCTCTACTTGACTGCAGTTTGTCATCCTCATCGGAGTTTCCACCTGACAGCAGCTCGTCATCCACAACGGGGTCTCCACTTGACTGCAGCTTGTCTTCCTCATCATGGTCTCCAACTGACTGCTTTTTGTTTCCTCATCAGGGTCACCACCTGACTGCAGCTCATCATCCTCATCGGGGTCTCCACCTGACTGCACCTCGTCATCCTCAACGGTGTCTCTACCTGAATGCAGCACGTCATCCTCATCGGGGTCTCCACCTGACTGCAGCCCATCATCCTCATTGGCTTCTCCACCTGACTGCAGCTTGTTGACCTCATTGGGGTCTTCACCTGACTGCAGTTCGTCGTCCTCATCGGGTCTCCATCTGACTGCTTTTCGTTCTCCTCATCGGGGTCTCCACTGACTGCAGCTCGTGATCCTCATCGGGGTCTCCATCTGACTGCAGCTCGTCATCCTCATCAGGGTCTCCACCTGACTGCAGTTTGTCGTCCTAAACGATTTGAGTGGGCAAATGCTCACATTCAGTAGTGTCCAGCATGCTGAGATGTGTTCTCCTTATAGAGTAATCTCGAGTTTTTATTGGGTGAAAAAGTCAATACAGTAATGGACATGAGAAGAGGAGAGTCCAGTCGATGGTCATGTAACAGTGAACGGGTCTCTGTGGGTGAGATGCCAACCTGGAGTCGAAAGGGAACTAAATCTGACATGCAGGAGTATGGGGCTAAGGTGACAGGAGGACAGATTAACAACAGCCGTGGTACCAGGAGTTATGTAGAATTCGAAGGGAAAAGTCCACCCCAAAGTCAAGTGTGCTGTTGTTGTGCTCGCAGCATCGATGTGTTCAAGGTGGTGTGCAAAATGTTAAAAAGTAAGTAGAGCCAGGAAGCAAGTTCAGGTTTTCCACACCTGGCAAGTGCTGAGGCCCCCCTACCGTGCTGTTCTCTGGGGCCCTGGCTGCTTGAAGCTGTGCTGCGACCCTCTCCTCACTTGTCTGTCCTGGCCGGGTGACAGGCGGATCAAGCCCTTTTTGTGTTACTTTCCCGCTCACTGCGTCTCCTGAGCTCTTTGATGCGGCTGTGTCTCCTGGTCTTTTGGTGGGCGAGCAACTTGGAATTACGCGCCCTCCATTCTTAGTTGCTGGGCATAAAGTCCCTGGTGACCTCGGACTCCGGAGTCCATACTGCGCTCGGTGCTGGGGCAAGCTGGCTCTGCTCCACTCCCAACACCTTTTCTCCACTTCCCTCAGACCCTCACCTTGGGTCCCTCACACTGGCTAATCAGTTTCCTTGGACGGGCCTAGCATGGCACCCAACCGTAGGATGTCTTCTACAGTCTTCCTATGAACTGAACTGCCTAGAATTTATAGGGGACCTGCCCTGATCTCAGGTGTAGAGCTCCCCCTTCTGGTCTGGAGTTGGGAAGGTGTTGTGCGTGTGTTTTGCCTAAGGTGTGTACCTTTCCTTGCTTCCAAGCTTAATATTGTGGCAACCAGATCCTGAGGCGCCACATGTACACAGTGACTGCACCAGCAGAATAGTGAGTGCAGCTCTGGAGTATAATACAGGAGGTAACTCAGGATCAGTAATGTAATGTATGTACACAGTCACTTCACCAGCAGAATAGTGAGTGCAGCTCTGAAGTATAATACAAGAGGTAACTCAGGATCAGTAATGTAATGTATGTACAGAGTGACTGCACCAGCAGAATAGTGAGTGCAGCTCTGGAGTATAATACAGGAGGTAACTCAGGATCAGTAATGTAATGTATGTACACAGTGACTGCACCAGCAGAATAGTGAGTGCAGCTCTGGAGTATAATACAGGAGGTAACTCAGGATCAGTAATGTAATGTATGTACACAGTGACTGCACCAGCAGAATAGTGAGTGCAGCTCTGGAGTATAATACAGGAGGTAACTCAGGATCAGTAATGTAATGTATGTACACAGTGACTGCACCAGCAGAATAGTGAGTGCAGCTCTGGAATATAATACAGGAGGTAACTCAGGATCAGTAATGTAATGTATGTACACAGTGATTGCACCAGCAGAATAGTGAGTGCAGCTCTGGAGCATAATATAGGAGGTAACTCAGGATCAGTAATGTAATGTATGTACACAGTGACTGCACCAGCAGAATAGTGAGTGCAGCTCTGGGGTATAATACAGGAGGTAACTCAGGATCAGTAATGTAATGTATGTACACAGTGATTGCACCAGCAGAATAGTGAGTGCAGCTCTGGAGTATAACACAGGAGGTAACTCAGGATCAGTAATGTAATGTATGTACACAGTGAGTGCAGCTCTGGAGTATAATACAGGAGGCAACTCAGGATCAGTAATGTAATGTATGTACACAGTGACTGCACCAGCAGAATAGTGAGTGCAGCTCTGGAGTATAATACAGGAGGTAACTCAGGATCAGTAATGTAATGTATGTACACAGTGACTGCACCAGCAGAATAGTGAGTGCAGCTCTGGAGTATAATACAGGAGAGAAC
This sequence comes from Allobates femoralis, assembly GCA_033576535.1. Lineage (NCBI taxonomy): Eukaryota > Metazoa > Chordata > Amphibia > Anura > Aromobatidae > Allobates > Allobates femoralis. The sequence goes on from JARQOC010000001.1 coordinate 11,196,062, forward strand.
TCAGGATCAGTAATGTAATGTATATACACAGTGACTGCACCAGCAGAATAGTGAGTGCAGCTCTGGAGTATAATACAGGAGGTAACTCAGGATCAGTAATGTAATGTATGTACACAGTGACTGCACCAGCAGAATAGTGAGTGCAGCTCTGGAGTATAATACAGGAGGGAACTCAGGATCAGTAATGTAATGTATATACACAGTGACTGCACCAGCAGAATAGTGAGTGCAGCTCTGGAGTATAATACAGGAGGTAACTCAGGATCAGTAATGTAATGTATGTATACAGTGACTGCACCAGCAGAATAGTGAGTGCAGCTCTGGAGGATAATACAGGAGGTAACTCAGGATCAGTAATGTAATGTATGTACACAGTGACTGCACCAGCAGAATAGTGAGTGCAGCTCTGGAGTATAATACAGGAGGTAACTCAGGATCAGTAATGTAATGTATGTACACAGTGACTGCACCAGCAGAATAGTGAGTGCAGCTCTGGAGTATAATACAGGAGGGAACTCAGGATCAGTAATGTAATGTATATACACAGTGACTGCACCAGCAGAATAGTGAGTGCAGCTCTGGAGTATAATACAGGAGGTAACTCAGGATCAGTAATGTAATGTATGTATACAGTGACTGCACCAGCAGAATAGTGAGTGCAGCTCTGGAGGATAATACAGGAGGTAACTCAGGATCAGTAATGTAATGTATGTACACAGTGACTGCACCAGCAGAATAGTGAGTGCAGCTCTGGAGTATAATACAGGAGGTAACTCAGGATCAGTAATGTAATGTATGTACACAGTGACTGCACCAGCAGAATAGTGAGTGCAGCTCTGGAGTATAATACAGGAGGTAACTCAGGATCAGTAATGTAATGTATGTACACAGTGACTGCACCAGCAGAATAGTGAGTGCAGCTCTAGAGTATAATACAGGGGGTAACTCAGGATCAGTAATGTAATGTATGTACACAGTGACTGCACCAGCAGAATAGTGAGTGCAGCTCTGGAGTATAATACAGGAGGTAACTCAGGATCAGTAATGTAATGTAATGTATGTACACAGTGACTGCACCAGCAGAATAGTGAGTGCAGCTCTGGAGTATAATACAGGAGGTAACTCAGGATCAGTAATGTAATGTATGTACACAGTGACTGCACCAGCAGAATAGTGAGTGCAGCTCTGGAGTATAATACAGGAGGTAACTCAGGATCAGTAATGTAATGTAATGTATGTACACAGTGACTGCACCAGCAGAATAGTGAGTGCAGCTCTGGAGTATAATACAGGAGGTAACTCAGGATCAGTAATGTAATGTATGTACACAGTGACTGCACCAGCAGAATAGTGAGTGCAGCTCTGGAGTATTATAATACAGGAGGTAACTCAGGATCAGTAATGTAATGTATGTACACAGTGACTGCACCAGCAGAATAGTGAGCGCAGCTCTGGAGTATAATACAGGAGGTAACTCAGGATCAGTAATGTAATGTATGTACACAGTGACTGCACCAGCAGAATAGTGAGTGCAGCTCTGGAGTATTATAATACAGGAGGTAACTCAGGATCAGTAATGTAATGTATGTACACAGTGACTGCACCAGCAGAATAGTGAGCGCAGCTCTGGAGTATAATACAGAGGTAACTCAGGATCAGTAATGTAATGTATGTGCACAATGACTGCACCAGCAGAATAGTGAGTGCAGCTCTGGAGTATAATACAGGATGGAACTCAGGATCAGTAATGTAATGTATGTACACAGTGACTGCACCAGCAGAATAGTGAGTGCAGCTCTGGAGTATAATACAGGAGGTAACTCAGGATCAGTGATGTAATGTATGTACACAGTGACTGCACCAGCAGAATAGTGAGTGCAGCTCTGGAGTATAATACAGGAGGTAACTCAGGATCAGTAATGTAATGTATGTACACAGTGACTGCCCCAGCAGAATAGTGAGCGCAGCTCTGGAGTATACTGTAATATAGTGCTTGACCAAAATATTGCCACATTTTTCAGCTTTATTAGGACGAGTGCTGCCTGCATTCTTTGTGATATCTATCTTTCTATCTATCCCTTTATCTCTCTATCCATCTATCCATTTATCAATCTACCTTTCTATCTATCCCTTCATCTATCTGTCTATGTCTGTCTATCTGTCTGTGTATATCTGTCTGTCTGTAGGGATCCAGTCTTCTGTATACATCTCTGCTGTATATAATATTAGTCTGTGCATTTCCAAATGCCTGCATCATTTCCAATTGTGTTACACGGGTCACGGGGTGCGCTCGTGTCACATGACAAGATGTAATTCAACATGACATATTGCAAGTAGAGATCTGTAGAAATACCTGGCTTTATTAGATTCAGATAGATGACCTCTGCTGAAAATACTTTTTTGACATATTGGTATTTTCCCCACTGACCGTGGTGTAACAAGGTTTGATGTCAGCTTGTGTTGTGTGTAACGTGTTACATTAATATCAGCTTTTAAATACAATTGAATTCTTGCTTTCTGCTCGGATCTCGGTTCAGGGTCTGATGTGCGGAGAGATAAAAGGCTGCGGCACCAAACTGGTTAATAACAATGAAGAATGCTTCTTAAAGGGACAGTAACAGATACCATTATGAAAATTAGAGGGGTGGGACTTATTTAAAGGGCTGCTCCTAGCTTGCCTGGCGCCCCTACAATGTCTGGGTTCACTAGCCCCATTGACAGTACCATTTTCCTAGTTAGTGTTTTCTTATTATTGTCACTGTCCCAAATGGGTCTCAAGTGTTACATTCTCTAAGGAGCAAAGAGTTAACAACCGGGCCCCAAAGCCAGGTATAATGATTGTGGACCAGCCAGGTCCAGCCTTTATGAACATGAGGGTCGTCTAGTGGATCCGAAGTTGCACGTCACGTAACCATAATAAATCTTGTGGAGGAAGATAAGAAACAGATGGCACTCACTGGGTAGATGAAGCTCCTTGTTTATTCAACCAGGGGGGTTAACATCAAAGCGGGGAGAGGGAGTGAGTAGTCGGTGGACGACGTTTCGTGGGTTCTCCGCTTCAACGGGTCCAGCTCACTGAGTCCAACGCCTCCTCACTCGCTCTCCCAGCTTTGATGTTAACCCCCCTGGCTGAATAAACAAGGAGCTTCATCTGCCCGGTGAGTGCCGTCTGTTTCTTATCTTAGTCCACAAGATTTTTTACATTCTCTACCTCATGCCTTGGAGGAAACCACAATACCTATGGGAAACCTGTAGATATTGGCCATGCTCACATTTGAACCAAGGACACCAGAAATACTAAGCCACAATACTGACAGTAAGTGGCCAAATGCTAATTTGTGAATTTGTCACCACTTGTGAGTTGGTGAAGCCCGTTGACAAACTTCACCGCTATTGAGCCCATAAAACTGTTTGGGAGGTTGTGGAGGGCATTTATTCCATGTGGGCCATCGTAGTGTGTGGGCATTATAATATGTATGGGGGCATCTTACTATCAGGGGGTAGCTGTGGACATCATGTTGTGGGGGAATTGTGGGGACCATATTCTGTGTGAGGGTACTTCAGGCATAAAACTATGGAAGGTCACTGTGGGGGCATTATACTGTGTAGGTCACTTTGAGCGCCTCAATAAGTGTGGGCCATGTGCAGCTTATCATAATGGCTGGAGGGCACTGTAAGGACATTTACTGTGTTGAGGGTGTTGATGGGAGCTATCATTTATCTGGAGGGCCTATAGGGACTTCATACTGTGAATGTTTAGGTCCATACTCTTGTGGAGTCACTTTTGGGGCATCATACTGTATGTGGGTGTATGTACTGTGGGGCATCATAGTGTGTTGCAGGGTGACTGAGGACTCATAATTTGTGTGCAAGCCATCATACTGTTAGACAGGACTCACTGTGGCCTCGAAATGTGTGTGTGGGAACTGTTGGGACATCATAACGTGAAGCAGGCACTGTAAGGCCTCATAATGTGTTGTTGGTGACTGGGGACATTGCACAGTTGATGAATGTGTTGCGACTTCATACTTTGCAGAGGATACTGTCAGAAATGTAACTTGAAGCACATAGGTCCTGATACAAAAGCTCCAACTGGGCCCCCAATTATTGCAAATCATTAATAGCAATAGTCTTTTTCTATAGGCCAAAGGGAATTTTGGGGCTCCCTAGGCTCAAGGGCCCGAATGTAATTGCAACCCCTGCACCTGATGTAGTTACACTATCATAATGTGTATGTGGGAGGTACTGTGGGAAATTCACTTTGCGAGTATCAAACTGAGTGTGGGAGCATTTTTTGCTATTATATTCCATGGTGCCCATGAAAGGGTATCCTAGTGGGTAAAAACACTTAGGGGCTTCAGTAGGACAATAACTCTCAGTTTTGTGTCACGACTCATAATACATGTCTTCTGTCTGTCTGTCGCTATTCCTTTGCTCTGTGTGTCTTGGATGTAATGAGTGCCAGTTTGCTGCACTATGGAATTAGGGTGTGCTGAGATGTCAGTTTGGTGAGTGACAGCTCAGCTGTCCAATCTACTGATGGGGTGTACTGAGCTGTCAGTTTGCTGAGTGACAGTTAGGCCTTACAATCTTAAACTGGGAGGTGCTGGGATTCTTCAGGTGTTCCTTGTTCTCTGTGATTGCCAGCTACTTAGCTGAGCAGTTAGACCCAGATTACTGCCGTTGTAATCTGGCGTTTAAAAAGACGCACACACATGCGTTAACGCATATGCGTTTTTGGACTTAGAAAAAAAATGTCCAAAATGTTCCCAAAAACTGATGGTACGGTATGTGTGAACCTGGCCATAGTGGTGCTTTTAAGACCCCTGAAAGTTGACATCCCTGACAGAAACTTTGTATTGGGGCCCATGACCTTCAAGTTACACCAGTGCCTTTACTGCCTTATCATGCCTCTGAACAAGTACAAGGTAAACCCAACCATGACGGACGTGTGATTGAGACCTAGTCTAGTATTTTAGTCAAGCAGCCATGACAGGAGTATGATGAGACCCAGTCTAGTTCTAGTCAAGCACGCCGTGACAGGAGTGTGATTGAGACTAGTCTAGATTCTAATCAGCACGCCGTGACAGAAGTGTGATTGAGATTAGTCTAGTATTCTAGTCAAGCACGCCGTGACAGAACTGTTATTGAGACCTAGTCTAGTATTCTAGTCAAGCACGCCGTGACAGGAGTGTGAATGAGACCTAGTCTAGTATTCTAGTCAAGCACGCCATGACAGAACTGTTATTGAGACCTAGTCTAGTATTCTAGTCAAGCACGCCGTGACAGGAGTATGATTGAGACCTAGTCTAGTATTTAGTCAAGCACGCCGTGACAGAGTATGATTGAGACCTAGTCTAGTATTCTAGTCAAGCACGACGTGACAGGAGTGTGATTGAGACCCGTCTAGTATTCTAGTCAAGCAGCCATGACAGAAGTGATTGAGACCTAGTCCAATAATCTGGAACGTTCAAGTATCTGCTCGAGTTCTGGATTATCGGAATGCTGGAATTTGTGTGTGAACATTCTAATGCTATTATTGGCCGAGTTTACATGTCCACATACAAGTAAGTACAAATATACAGGACTGCAGATGTTGATACACGTGTCGAGAAAAAAAGTTCCAGTTCTGAAGACGTTGTGGTTCTCGGCATCTGATTGACCTCGAATGTATTTAGTGAAATTTCCTGTCAGTCCCAGACAGATGGCTTCACAGCATGAATTGTACACAAAGAAAGTGAGCGGAACAGAGGGAATTTCACCCATCCTATTAACTAGTGCAACATCCACTGGGCCATGCAAGAGATTGCTGCCATGAATCCATTAACGTGCATTGGCGGCATCCTACAGAGGCCTCGAGAAGGCAAGACGGAGGCTCTCTACAATTAAGTCAGGGTTTATCAATTGTTTCAGAAAGGATACAATGGAAAAAGTGTGTGCAAGAAATAATATATAAAAGGAAAAATGAAAAATATAACTAAAAAATAAAAATTATACAAAATAATAACATCAAAACATAAAATAAAATACTAAATGTAAAAAAGTACTAGAAAAAATATATCAATTGTATAAACTAATATTAATACATAAAATAATAAATGTAAAATAGTACTAGAATAAAATAAAAATAATATTAAATATTAATATCCTTACATAAAATGTAATATAAAATGTAATATAATACTAAAAATATATAAACGGTATTCAATAATAACATCAATACAAAAAAATAATAAATGTAAAATATTACTGGAAAAAAATAAAAATTGTATAAAATAATAATCAATCCATAAAATATAATAATAAATGTAAAATATTACTTGCAAAAATATATATCAATAGTATTAAATAATAACATAAATGCATAAAATAAAAGAATAAATGTAAAATAGTACTAGTAAAAATATTTAAATAGTATTAAATTACATCAATACATAAAATATAATTATAATCAACAATAAAAATAGTATTAGATGATAACATCAAAATATAAAATATAATAAATGTAATACAGTACTAGAAAAAAGATATATTAATAGTATTAAATAATAGGATCAATACTTAAAATATATTAAATGTAATATAGTACTATAAAAAATATATATAGAAATAGTATTAAATGATAACATCAATAAAATAGAATATAATAATATTGATAACAATAATACATAGAATCGGGATCGGGAGGGTGGTGGCATCACAATGGGGGCAGCACTGTGGCGGCGGCTGTCTTCTACCATGGGGCTGTCTTCCCCTTGTGTCACTCCCCCCTACCATGGTCTCTCCCAATGTATGTAAATAAATGTATTTTTAGTTAAACCTGTTTCTGTGTTTCTTTAAATAATAAAGTTTAATCTCCTGGTAAAAAATGTGTATGGCTTTGCTGTATTCTGTATTACCAGCACAGGTAAACCAAGCAACTATTGGCTGCCAACCTCCGCTGGTGTTACCTTCACTGGCAATGAAAAATACAGGGAAGCCCTACTTTTTATTTTAGTTATTTAAATAAATAACTTAAAAAAAATTGGGATAGGCTCCGCCGTATTTTCTGTTGCCAGCCAAGTTAACCCAGATGGGGGTGCTGGAATTCACAGCGCGGTAAGGCCCAAGTGTTCTGGGTTCCCCACACTGAAAATTGCAGCCAGCAGCCGCCCCAGGATTGGCACGTCAATGAGAGACACCAAAACTGCCATGTAGCAGTGGCAGACTGGTTAATAAAGGGGTTGATGTCAGCTTTTTTTGGCAGCTGGTGTCAAGCCCTATTGCTAATGTCAGCTGTCAGTTTGACAGAGAGAAAGAGAAAAAAAATAGACAGACACCTCATTATCCACTTTACTAGTTCCCACCAGATTCCTGTCCGCCATAATCCTGTAATCCTGTAATCTTGCAGTGGGGCAGTGTGATGCATAACGTAACCGCCATCTATGTATACCTAAGTATCCAAGGATGGCGGCCGCTTGTATATGTGCATGTATGTGTGAGTATGTGTCTGCGTGTGTGCAATCATATGTATGTGTAGGTGTGCATGTATGTGCCTGTATGTGCATATATGTATGTGCATGTATGTGTATGTATGTGCATGTATATGTATGCATATTTGTGTGTGTATGCACATGTATGCATGTATGTGCATGTGTGTGTGCTTGAAGTATGTGTCTGTATGTTTGTGCATGTGTATGTACATGTACATGTGTGTATGTATGTGTGCATGTATGCGCATGTGTTATGCACATGTGCAAATGTGTGTATGTGCCTGGATGTGTATGAATGTATGAGCGTATATACATGTATGTGGGTGTGAATGCGCATGTGTGTGTATGTGTGTGTATATGCGCATGTATGTGAATATGTGTATGTGCATGTGTGTATGAACGTGCTTGTGTTTATGCGTGTTTGTCTGTATGTGCATGTGTATATGCATTCTTACGTGTGTCTGGGCATGTTTGTATACATATTTGTGTTTATGTGCGTGCATGTATGTACATATGTATGTGTGTGCGCAAGCGTCTATGTGTGCATCTGCGTATGTATGCACATGCATGTGCGTACTTGTGTGTGTGTATGTGCATATGTATTTGTGGGGAGATCATACTGTGTGTATGCATTAACGCATGTGTGTTTGTGCGTGCATGTGTGAGTGTGTCTATGTGTGCAAGTGTATGTATGCGTATGTGTGCATGTATGCACATATGTATGAATGTGTGTGTTTGTGTATGTATGCGTATGTATATGTATGCATATGTGTGCATGTATGCACATGTATGCATGTATGTGCATGTGTGCTTGTAGGTTTGTGTATGTATGTGTATGTATGTGCATGTACGTGTGTGTATGCATGTGTGCGTGTATGTGCATGTGTTATGCACATGGGCCAATGTGTGTATGTGCCTGGATGTGTGTGAATGTATGTGTCTGTATGCATGTATGTGGGTGTGTATGAATGTGCATGTGTGTATGTGCATGGGTATGCGAATGCATGTGTGTATATGTGAGTGTGTGTATGTGCATGCATGTGTATGTGTGTTCTTCCATGTGTGTATGTACATGTGTGTGTATGTGCATACATATGTGTGCGCATGTATGTGCGCATCTGCATGTGTATGCACATGCATGTGTATGTGCATGCTTGTGTGTGTATGTGCGTATGTATGTGTGCGGACCTTATACTGTGTGTGCATGGGTGCATGTGCATGCTTGCGTGTGTATATGTGCGTATTTATGTGTGGGGACATTAGTGTGTGTGCGTATGCATGTTTGTGTGTATGTGCATGTTAATGTGTGTATGTGCTTGTGTGTGGGGGAACATTATACTGTGTGTGTATATATCTGTATACATGAATGTGTGTGTACATGTATATGTGTGTACATGCATGTCTATGCACATGCATGTATATGTGTGTGTACATGGGTGTGTGTGTACATATATGTATATGTGTATGTACACGAATGTGTAAGTACATGTATGTATGTGAGTGTACATGCATGTGTATGTACATAAATGTGTATGTGGTGTGTATGCATGTATGTATGCATATGTGCATATGTATTTAGTGTGTGTGTGTAGTTACACACTGTCCTTACCCACCTCCGTTCAGCCCCAGCCATCAAGAAAGTCTGCGGCTTCAGGCCTGTGCTGGAGATGGGGTGCCGGCGCCCTCTGTAGACTTTCCTGATGGCTGTGGCCGGACAGAGGTGGGTAGGGCAGCGCATTGCGATGTCTGGTGGGCTGGTGGGGTGGGGTGGATCGGCGGGGGTCCTGGTGGGTGATGTCCAACGGGGGTCCCGGCGGGGGCCTCAGCGGGGTCCCTGCAGGGGATCTCAGGGGGGGGGCCCTGAGGGTGATATCCGGCAGGGGGTCCCACTGGTGTCCCACTGGTGGTATTGCGCAAGGGGTTAGTTCCACCAGCGGGTGCCATATTGGAAAAACCCATCACTTGGGTATTCCAATATGGTGGTCGGCATATTTCCGGTGTGGCGCAGTGGATTGTGGGTTTCATGGAGGTCCGGACGGAAGTGGATGACTGACAATTTAAGGTAAGTATATATTAAAAGTGTAAATTAGTACTAGTAAAAAAATCGATAGTATTAAATAGTATCAATACATTAAATAATAAATGTAAAATAGTACTAGAAAAAAATAAAAATAGTTTTAAATAATAACATCAATACATAAAATACAATAATAAATGTTATCTAGTACTAGAAAATAAAATATATCAATAATATTAAATAATAACATAAATGCATAAAATAAAATAATAAAAGTAAAATATAGTAGTACTAGTAAAAAAAACAAGAACAAAATTGTAATAATAATATTTATTTACTTATATAGCGCTATTAATTCTATAGCGCTTTACATACATCAGTAATACTGTCCCCATCAGGGCTCACAATATAAACATACGTTGGAGTGTGGGAGGAAACTGGAGTGCCCGTAGGAAACCCAGGCAAACATGGAGAGAACATACAAACTCTTTGCAGATGTTTTGCTTGGTGGGATTTGAACCCAGAACCTCAGCGTTGCAAGGCTGCAGTGCTGACCACTGAGCCACCATACAGTGCTATCCACTGTGATCCTGTGTGCTCTCTCCCTCCTGTGTGCAATCTCTCCTATTGTGCTGTCTCTCCCCCTGCGCATGCTCTCTCCCCCTGTGTGCTCCCTCTCCCCTTGTGCTTTCTCTCCCCCTGTGCCCTTTCTCTTCACCCTGTGCACTCTCACTCCCCCTGTTTGCTCTCTCACCCGTTGTGCTCTCTCTTCCTCCTGTGCTCTCTCACCCTGTGCGCTGTCTCTCCCCTTGTGCTGTCTCTCCCCCTGTGCCCTCTCTCTTCACCCTGTGCACTCCCTCTACCCCTGTGTGCTCTCTCTCCTTGTGCTCTCTCTTCCCCTGTGATCTTTCTCTCCCCCTGTGTGCTCTCTCTCCCCTTGTGCTCTCTCAACCTGTGCCCTCTCTCTTCACCCTGTGGACTCTCTCTCCCCATGTGCTCTCTCTCCCCCTGTGTGCTCTCTCCCCTTGTGATCTCTCTTCCCTTTGTGTGCCCTCTCTAACCCTGTTTGCTCTCTTTCCCCTTGTGCTGTCTCTCCTCCTGTATGCTCTCCTTCCCCAGTGTGTTTTCTCTCCCCCTGTGCTCTCTCCACTTGTGCTGTCTCTCTCCCCTTGTTCTGTCTCTGCCCCTGTGTGCTCTCTGTCCCCTTGTTGTGCACTGTTTTACTCACCCCTGTGTGACGTCTCTCCCCCTGTACGCTGAGGAGCTGTGACAGCAGCAGGATGGATTCGCCCCAAGGGTATGACGGCCATAATGAATGATTGCGCTGCAGCCAGTGCCCCGAACGGCGCGTGGGCCCTCCATCACAGATGTCCTACAGGTGACACTGTTTCCTTTGACTGATCAACCAAACGAATAGGCTTCTTTACATTCTAGTTTTACTGTAATTTTCCTAACGGTAATTTACACAATGTCCTATAAGTGGCGCAATTTTCAGGACAAATTTACAGGCTTTTTTATATAGTAGATTATATTATTTTTATTATCATACTCCGGGTCCTTAACTCGACATCATTTGTTCTCCATCCACTTTGCCCCTGTATGCTCTTCATGACACTTTTTATCTTTTTCTTTGAGGTACGCTAATAAGTTCTTCATAAGTTTCCAATCATTTTTACTGGAAGCAAAAAATGTCACAAATTTAGGAAAAATTAGCCCAAAATACTAATGGAAATGTACTGACACTATAAGGTGACGGCATGAAAAGTATCAGAGGGCTCAGTGCTATATATATCTGACCCTCCGGTTGGTGCCAGATCTTTAATTACTGTTTTCTATAAGATCCTTTCTGGCATCCGGCCAATCAGTCGTTGCTTGCACTGGGCCTGGAGCCAGATGAAAACAACAAACAATGTATGTAACATTTTTCTATCCGCCTACGGATCGCGGACCGGTGAACAAAAGTGCTTGCCTTTTTCATCAGCAGTATCCAGCACGGGCATTAGACAACTGGATGCCTACAACATTTTAACAAAATTTGCCCAATTTTCACCCATTCATATATTTTTTGGCACTATTGATATTTGTTTAGTTGGCCATGGTACATTTTTGCTATTAAGTGTACCAGTTGAATTATGAGGAGAATCACAGGGCTGTAGGCCTACCGGCAGGGATTACCAATGTTGGTGCCGGACCAGAGCACTACGTCATTCTTGGTGTCTCTTCCGGTATGTAGACATTGGGGGAATTCATGTTTACGTCACTCCACACAGGTGCCTTCACTCCAGGTCCACAAAACAGAAGTGACGCTGGATGAGGCTGGATGAGATTCACAGGGCTCTGTTCAACTTTTTCGTTGGACCAGCGTCCTAGAAATCTTTCTACTTGACTCTAGTCATCAACATCAGATCAGTGGGCGCCAACACCTTGTATTCCCACACACCCTTTCCCACTGGAAGCACACAGTCTATGAAGATGCAATACCACAGCTCTGTGCACTGTGTAGCGTCCATTCATGTTCTTCAGGTCCAGCATTCATCCAGCGACTGTAAGACCTACAGGGTGGTTATGGACCACCAGTCTCCTATGGTCCTAGACCATCCTGTGCCTACAGAATTTATTGATTCATTTATTTTAACGGCCCTCAGCTCCATCTTGAGAGGTGGCTACTTGATGGATGGACGCTCTGTAGTAAGATCGATATGTACAGCAGGGTCTTCTCCAAGCCTTGATGAGTTCACCTTGGTCTTCTCCAAGCCATGATAGATCCACCAGGGTCTTCTCTAAGCCTAAATAAGTCCTCCAGGGTCTTCTCCAAGCCTAGATAAGTCCACCAGGGTTCTCAATCTCATTATCTTGACTGTATCAAGCCATCAGGTTGCTGGTTTTCCTCTTCGTCTTATTCCTTCTATTCTTCCGACCATGATGTCCTTCTCCAGTGATTGCTCTCTTCGTATGATGTGTAGACAAGTCATACCTTGGTGATCTTTGCTTCCAGTGACATGTCTGGCTTGATTTGTTCCAGTATTGATGTGTTTGTTCTTCTTACCATCCATGGTATTGATATCATCCTTCTCAAGCTCCACAAATCAAAGGTGTTGATTCTTCTTCTGTCTTGTTCCTTTATCATCCAGGTTTATGTACGAGCCGTGTCTTCATCACCAGTGAAATGTCCCTTGATGTGAAGACCTTGTCCGGTGACTCCATTGTTGGCTTGCCCATAGCTTTTCTCCCATTGACTTCCGGTGTCCTTATGTTTATTTAGTAATATAGAAGCTTCCTTTAATCAAACTTTTAGGACCTGAACTTTTTCTCTGCCTTTGGCTCCCGGTCTTCTCCATATCTTTTTATATTTTATTGAATAATTATTCCTCATTCTTCCTACATTGACGATTCCTCAGTCTAAGCATTTTTTTTTTTCGACAAAACAAGAAAAGATTGTTCTACCGAGACCCCCCAGAGTAGTTTGCGAGACTCCGCTAGTGCTCGAGTGTTAATTGTTTTGGACCCGAGTGATTATTTTAATAGCATCTGGGATAAACTTACAAATCAGTTACGATATGTAAAAAAAATCCAATATTGTAGTATATTCCTCCGGATTTCTTCTTAAGTTAACTAAGTGGGCCACTGATTCTGCATTTCTTCCCCCGACTGTGATGTATAAGATGTTTAATGCAGCAGGCAGAAAGCTCCAGGGAATCTACATAATAAAATGGATAGGAAGCGAAACGTGACATGCCCACCGGGTGCTCATTTGTAGATTAACCCCTTATGACGTGTGACTACGGTGGGAGCGAAGACGAATACATTGTACTAAGTGCACTACGTTGGCGCCATAAGTCAACTTCGCGTCGGAAGTCAGGACTGAACCCCATTCAGAAAGGACTTTTCAGCAATGAATGGAACCTTTCTATATCAATACAGGGATTTTCACCTACAACAAAAAGAAAACAAAACATTACAAAATCCAGTCCTTTAGCTGCCCATGCAATAATATATATATAAGTATAATATAATATAATCATAAGTATAAAAGTATTTTAAAAATTCTATCTACATATATGAAGCTGAGTGCATGTATGTATGCATGTATGTATATGTGTGTATGTATGTCCAGCAAAGGAATTCACAACGTAGCATCTACAATCACCTAATTTTGCACACACACCCTATTTGTGACCACCAGAGCCGCCGCCTCACCACCACTAGAGCCGCCGCCTCACCACCACGACCAGAGCTGCCGCACCCCCAACTTCCTGTCTCCTCCCCATTATCCCGTAGAATGTCAGGGTCCTCTCCCCTCTGTACCAGTCTGTCACTGTTAATTTGTTTACTGTAAACCATATCTATAATTTTGCATGCAACCCCTCTCATGTACAGCACGCTATATAATAATAATAATAATAATAATAACAATAATAATAATAAAATTGTTGTTCACATTTGGCGCATTTTAGAAATCCATTTTTCCTGTGTGATGCCTTCCACCCACAGCCCTCTCTATGTATAAGACTACAATTGCTATACCTGGCAATGCCGAAAATGATTTTGGCCATTATTATGTTTTCTACAGGGGTTCAGGCGCCTTAAATAACAATCAATAAAGCTCAGTTTACATATTGCAGAATACCAAGGTATTATTGGCTTTAAGAGAACATTGACTACAAATATCCTAAATAAATGTGTTTGCTTAGATCTTGGAGGGACTGGTTTTCCTTGTAGGCATATAGTAAATATAAGGTGTAGCGTGGTGCAGAGCGGTAGTCGTAGGCGAGGTCTGCGTCTTCTACGCTCCGGCACGCTACATGATAGAGGGGGTCCTGGGTGTGTGGTTTTGCATTGTGGAGGCACTGCTGATACAGGCAGATACCAAATAGCAGCTGACATCGGCCCAGTATGGAGCAGGCTCAGCTCCTGAATCTGCTCATTACAGGCACTTTCCTATGGTGGCATAATTACATCAGGGTGCACATAGAGGCTAATCATACTTGTGTGCGCCTAAGCTTGGAAAGACAAATGGAATTCCCTAACACAGATGTGCTTCAAACATATGAATGGTGTTACACACCACAAGACACTATTATATACACAGATTTTACAAGAACACATACACTTATAGATAAGCAGACACAGACGCCGATATGTACACATACATGTGCAAACATGTACGCTTATAATATGCAGACATGCACACATACAGTATGCAGACATGCATACTTACAACGTGTATACATGCACAGATACAGTACACAGACATGCACACACATATGCAGATATGCACACATTGTATACAGACATGCATAATAACAATATACAGACATGCACACATATATTATACAGACATGCATATACAATATGCAGACATGCACACACAGTACAAAAACATGCAAACATACAATTTGCAAACATGAAAACACAATAGACAGGGATGCACGCATACACTATGCACACATACAATATGTAGAGATGCACACATACAATATGCAGACATGCTCAAATACAATGTGCATACATACACACATACAATATGCATACATGTAATTATACAACATGCAGACATGCATACTTTAGGTATGCAGACATGCACACATACAATATGCAGACATGCACTTAACAACATGCAGACATGTACGCATAAAGTATGCAGACATGCACACATATAATTTAGAGACGTGCACACATACAGTATGCAGACATGCACTTAACAACATGCAGACATGTACGCATAAAGTATGTAGACATGCACACATATATTTTAGAGACGTGCACACATACAGGTATGGACACAGTACGCAGACATGTACTTGCTGACATACACACAACATATGTGTATATACATATCTGAAGACAAATACATATAAACAGATAAATATATACACAATCATATATACTGACATACATAGATATACACATCATATTGCATACACAATGACATACAGACACATTAGAGATATTTTTAATATGGGGAAGTTGGCAACAAGCTTCGCTCACCTCCTCGACTTTTCTTCTATTCAGTTCCTCTCTGACGGGCCTGTGGGAGTGCGGCCATGTGTGCCAGAGTGACATGGCCGGGGCACTGTGCCTTTAATTTTGCTTTTGTGCCTACCCAGCCACGTCCCTGTAGCTGACACAGTGAACTGTGCATGGCAATGTTGGCTAAAGGGACAGGCATCGCACAGTGTGCCAAAGAAGCAGCTGCTGGGGGTCGGCCCAGGGGGCAATTGACCCTCTGGCCCCCAACCCACCAATGAATGCACTACTAGGGATCTCTGGTGGTCCTGATACAAGTGTTTTAGCAGTGGTGGCCATTGAGTAGACAAGATCACAGTAAGCTTAGTAAATTACACTACCATACACTATCTAACGATCTCTCTATCCTTCCGTTAACGGAAATTGACTTATTTCCTTGAAATAGAAATAGTATTTATTTGAATAAAGAATATCTCATTGTATTATCCACATGCGTTTTTACGCTTGTCTTTACCATTTCCCTGTTAATCAGGTGAATTTCATTTAGTCTTATCTTAATGCAACTAGAAAGATTAAATTCCAGGTCACCTGTTGAGATTAAAATGAAATTTCGCTCGGCTACGTGTTTGTAATACATAAAAAAAGTAATCGTTTCATGAAAACACTTGACATGAACTCATCAAGGTTCAGTTTCATTAAAAACATACAGAGCTTCCTAATGGAACCGGAGTCATCTATGCTGCCGGTTAAGTGCCTGTCCGTCCATCCCCACCGGTAG
This sequence comes from Allobates femoralis, assembly GCA_033576535.1. Taxonomy (NCBI): domain Eukaryota; kingdom Metazoa; phylum Chordata; class Amphibia; order Anura; family Aromobatidae; genus Allobates; species Allobates femoralis. The sequence goes on from JARQOC010000001.1 coordinate 11,212,296, forward strand.
CTTCTCTGACCGTGTCCTGAAAAACCACTGACTAAATAGAACAGCATAGAGGTCTATTGATCCGTATGTCAAAAAGATTTAGTCCTCTCCGTGAAGGGCGATAACATATGACGCTTGGATTGGAGTAGATCCAATAAAGTCGGACAGAGCAACCACCTCGCCCAATAAGCTACTGCTGTCTGGACGCTAAAGCAGTGCGGTACTGCTACCAATTGATATTAGGGCCATGCATTTCTTTGCTTGGAATAATTAAACATCATTGGGACCTATCAATAATTTGATCCCAAACTGTTAAGGATTCTTCTTAAGCAACTTGTATCTTTAGAGAGGAAGAGGACTTGAACTCTAGCGCCACCCATTGGAAGTCGCAATCCTAAGAGTCAATATCGACCCTTTATCAAGCCTTGCTATGTGACTTAGGTTATAAACCAATCCAGAATCTCAATTTGCAGACACGGTGTTTCAGGGTGTTTGCCCTTCATCAGTGTTTCGGGATACTGCCCTATGTTAGTGGAAATTATGAGATCTGCTTTGGCTAAGTGAGTGGCTAAGACAAGGATCTAAGGCAGGGGGTCTTAAACTCCAGCCTCAAGGGTTGCAAACAGTGCAGTTTTTTTAGGATTTCCTTAGCATTTCACAGTTGGACTCATCACCTGTGCAGGAAAATGAAATACCAAATGTCAAAATGCTAAGGAAATCCTGAAAACCTGGACTGTTTGCAGCCCTTGAGGCCTGGAGTTTGAGACCCCTGATCTAAGGGTAAAGATTCTCCTTGGGGAGAGTGTGCCCATAGGGCTGGCACTCACTTTTAGTTGAAGCAACCTCTGGGTAAGCAAAGATCCAACAAGCCCTAGTGGCACACTGTAGATTATTTTCCACTCATACATTATAAGAAAACTCCTTGGACTCTAAACGGTAAGGTTTCTCCTAGTGCAGAGTGACATGCCAATATCAACCCTTTAACAAGCCTTGCCATGTGACTTAGGATAATAAGCCTAACCAGAATCTCAGTTTGCAGACATGGTGTTTCAGGACTAAGACTGGGATCAAAGGGGTAAGGTTTCTCCTTGTGGAGATTGCACCCAAAGGGTTGGTACTCTTTTTTATATTGATGCAGACCTCCTGATAAAGCAAAGACCTAACAAGCCCTAGTGGTACACTGTAGATTCATTTCTACTCATACATTATAGGAAAAATCCTTGGGATCTAAGGGGTAAGGTTTCTCTTAGTGAGGAGTGACCATGCCAATATTGACCCTTTAATAGCCTTTCCTTGTGATTAGGATATATGCCAACCAGAACCTCAATTTGAAGATACAGTGTTTTGCTTTGTATTTATGGATACGGTCTGGAAGATTTCCTACATACACGGTGAGGCAATATTTGGGGTTTACCATTTGGACCTCCATCTGTTTTGTATGTTGCTTGTTGCTATCTGTTGCTATTTCCAATTCCAATTTCAACCCTTCAGTTGTGTCCGACTATTGGATACCATGTGAATCATTTTCCGTCAAGCTTCTCTGTTTGTCACAGCATCCTTCACTTCTTTGGTGTTCATTTCTATATCTGCCATGATGTTGTCCAGCCAACGGGTCTTAGCTCTTCTCGACCTCCACTGCCACTGACCATTCAAAGCATCACGTCTTCTCGAGGTAATTTGCTCTCATCATATGGCCAAAGTAGGACAGTTTCTGTTTTATAACTTTTCCTACCAGGGAAAGTTGTGGATTGACACATTCAGAACAGCCTTAGGCTAGGGCCACACTTGAGAGCATGCATCGTTTACAGGATGCATTACTGGATCCAGTTTTTCCCATTGCCATTTTGAGGCATTTTTACCGATTCGGTACCGGATCTGTTAACGCATGGTCCTATATGTACCATGCCTTAAGGCATGCGTTTGCCATAGACCCCCATTAAAAAAACGCATGCGTTTTTGAAAAGGGCACCAAAAAAATGTAGCAGACCCTATTTAAAACGGATTTCTCAAAACCCAAATCCGGGTAAATGGATTGCACAGTTGCAATCCGGTTTTGGCATTGGAGTCTGTGGGTGCATTACCGGATCCGGTTTTCAAGATTTACATGTCAAAAACTGGATCCAGTAACTGGATTGCAGACGCAAGTGTGGCCCTGGCCTTATTTGTGATCTTGGCTGTCCGCAGGATTTGTAGGAATCTCCTCCAGGTCTGCAGTTCGAAGTCGTTTGGTGGTGATTGAGAAGTCCTCACACTTCCACAGTTGCTCCGTGTTCATCATTGTACATTGTAAACGCTGCGAATAGTTGCGTATATAAAAGCTTTATATTATTATATTGATCATTGCTGACGACTGTAGAAGACCTGCTGATTCACTGTACAATCAATTTAAGGAAAGGTGAAACTGTCTACCATTTCTATCTCTTCACTTTCAATCCTCAAATTCACCTTCTCACTGGCAGCAGGAGTCAGCAAGAAGTAGTCAAATTTACACTACATTCAAGGAAATGCAAGGCACCGAAGATCCTCCTCCACAGAAAACTTTATTGATCCAAACATACACATAAGATGGATACAAATGTGCAAAGTTTTGGCCAACGCACGTCCTTTAGCAAGACATTAAAAAGGTATGCACATACTTTCAATGGCTGGATAAAGGCATGTGTTAGCCTAAATTGCACACTTTATCATCTTAGTATATGTTGGAATCAGTAAAGTTTTCTATGGGGGAGGATCTTTGGTGCCTTGGATTTCCTTGAATTTATTGTATACTTTGCTGCCGTCAAGTTCACCACCAGGATTTTGTATGATATTATTTGTTTGATGGAGATATGTATCACTATCACAGCCCCTATTGGACAATTGGCTCCCAGAACCATCTTTACACTGATGACGTAGAACTATACACATCATCCCTTACCTTTCCGCCGCTGTACTAAAGAACACCAATGACTGTCTAAACACAATTTCCAACATCATGTCCACTCTCTGCAACCTTTCCAAAATTGAACTTCTGCTCCCGCCCTCCACTAACTAAATCTGACATCTCCTGTCTCAGTGTGCAGCACCACATAACGCCTAGTCAGCAGGCTCACTGTCTGGGTGTTATGTTTGACTCTGATCTTACCTTAACCCCACATATACAATCTCTCACCGCGCACTTTAAAAACATCTCTAGAATCCACCCCTTCCTCACCATGGAAACAACAAAAACCCTCACTGTGACCATGATCCACTTCTGCCTTGATTATAGCAATTTGCTATTAATTGGCCTCTCCCTCACTAAAATCTCCCCTCTACAGTCTATCCTTAATTTAGCAGCCAGGGTCACCTATTTGGCTAACAGTTGCTTCCGCTCTGTGGCAGTCATTGCACTGGCTGCCTATACACTATAGGGTCCAATTCAAATTGCTTGTTCTCACCCACAAAGCTCTTCACAGTGGAGCACCTCCCTACCTCTTTACTCTCATTTCTATCGAACCACCAATTCTCTTCACTCTGGAAGCAACTTTAGACTAACATCTGCATTAATTCGAACCTCCCACTTCCTGCTCCAAGACTTCTCCTGAGCTGCATCATTTCTCTGGAATGCTCTACCCCAAGAAATTAGGACTAACCACAACTTACATAGTTTCAGGCGCTCCCTAAAAACACATCTTTTTAAGGCGACCTATAATGCTCCCTAATTAAAGTCCTTTATTTACAGCCCATTCATTATTTCTCTGTCAAACTCCACTAGACCCAAACGCTCTACACCGATAGGCTGGTGGCCACTCATTTAGCTCTTATCTATCCCCAATTTCCTCAAGTTGGCTGAACCATCATTAAAAATAAGCCCCTGTACTTTGTGTCACCCCCACCTCAGTGCATGAGCAGGGCTGTCATTATTTTTTGCTTTAATTGTTGTATTTTTAGAACCGTTACTTATCACTGTTTGTATATGAACCTCAGAATTGTAAAGCGCTGCTGAATATATTGGCGCCATATAAATAAAGATCATTATTATTACTATGCTTAGAGAAAATTGTATTTTTCCATAGGTCTTAAACTGAATCTATTGAGTTACACCGTTTATTGCCCCAGCTCTAGTCATATAATGATCCGAGGCACAGTACATATGGGCGCCCCTAGGCAAAACAGGTTACCAGAATGTGATGATCCTCCAGAACGTAACCACACAAACACTTGATTAGAGGATGTTGTGAATGGTACAGCCGTTCAATTAGCCATGCATTTGCAAAATAGTTTAACTCCCAAGGACTCACATCGCTAGAAAACAGAAAAAAATGAATATGAAATGAGTTGAAGTTATTGTTAGCTCAAATTCTGTCTTGGAGCAAAAAAAAAGGACCAAATTTGTTCCGGAGGATTAGGTAGAATGTCCTAGAGCTGCAATTAATCTACAGCTGTGCATATTTTTGAGTGAAAAAAAAGTGCAATACCCTTGGTTTTTCCATTTTTTTGACTTGAGAAGTTGAGAACTTCAGAAACTCCACCTGCATACCTTCACCTTTCTCATGATCATTAAGCACTTGACTTGATAGATGTAGTGATTGCTGATGAGCACGTGTCACTTCTATAGAAGCACAGAGCTATGTGGAAGAAGGCCGGAGGTGATCGGATAGTTCCTTGACAAGTCAATGCTTCCTAGAGTGATCCGCATCTATTGCCTGCGAAAGGTGGAACAAACCATGCTGTTGTCAGCTGGGTGTGACCGGCATTCTTGACATTGGACCTAAATATTACTACTTTCTGCTGCCCTTTTACAGATCGTTAAAAGGAATCTGTCACCCCTAAAATACTAATTAAACCACTTGGTCTGTTAGTGGTTTAGTTTGCATAATGAAAATTATTCTGCAAATGAAGGGGCTTCTGTGCACCCTTTCGTGGCCAAGCGCGCAGTGCACCATTGAAGCCCCTCAATTTGCAAACTGAGAACTGTCATATCTTGATTAACAGCTCCACCAACTCTGACTGTGCCCCCATAGCGTCATTGTAAGGGGGAGGTCAGTACCCGGATGCTCTTGTCCTGAAGAAACCAATCACATTATGTTATGTAGTAATGTGAACTGGGTCCTGCATTTATGTATATATTGTAATGTGATCATGTATAGAATGTAAGATAAGACATGATGTAACACTTATGGTACCTTTACACGCCGCCACAGGAAGGTAGTAACCGCCAGGCATCGGACACAATTATACCTGTTGCCAAGAAAACACCACGATGTGGCGGCGTGTAATTCGGGTAATTTCATCCTGTGTCCCGCAGTTCCTTCGGATACTTGTGTCTGGGCTGTGCTCAAAAACTGGAAGGAACATTTCCTATGGTGGCGGCGTGTAATCGGGGCACAGGCAAGGTATTTGCGTGGCCTAGTGAAATCCCCAGGGCGTGCCACAGTGTCATGGATACACGCCCCATCAGCTATCATTAGTGGGGGCAACTGTGTAACCATTGGCTGTCCCTGCACAGGGCGGTATATTTAACGAGCTGACCAGTCACACTACACATTTGCAATAGCGTCATGTATTAGCCAGCCTTCCTGCGCAGGCTGGCCAATCATGATGCTATTGCATTGTCCAATCACCGTACGAGCGTCACGTAATACACAACTCTGTCACGCCTATGTACTTGCGGCGCGAAAGATGTGCGCCCATATTCCCTTGCGGTGGCGGCGTGTAAATCAGGAAGGTACTCCACAGAAGGTAACCCGCGGCACCCGTCGGCACTTCCGGGGAACGCAAATACCTTCAGTGGAGCACGTTGTGGCGGCGTGTATATGTGGCATCGACAACCGTTAGCAACAGGTAAAAACGCGCGCGTGCACGTGCGGTGCCTACCTGTTGCTATCCTCTGTGGCGGCGTGTAAAGGTACCATTAGGTGTAAGACATATAGGTATAGTTAGATAGATAGCTTGTTCAGCTATGAACTGTAGGGCAAGCAACAGTTAAGGAGTGGAATCAGCCTACTGGGGGTGGGGCAGCCTATAGGCTTAGAGGGAAGACTCCATTTTAGTTAGTTATAGAGTAGTACCAGTAAAGAGTGTACAGTAGGAGTAGACAAACCCAATAAATACCTTAGGTTGCAAAAGGTGGGTGTTTGTGGCATCTGTCACCTTAGTGTGGCACCCCTGCGGATCCAGTCACCACAGCGGTACTGCACCCTTGTTGAGGTGCAGTACCCCACTCTCAGGTAAGGGGGCACAGACTAGTATTGGGACACCCAGGCCACGCACTACACTAGGTCCAGGTCAGGTTTAGGGCGAAATTTCTCCTACGGAAGAGCATAGTCCCTGATCCTGTCAGGAAGGACAAACCAGGGTAGTGGGGATGGGTGGAGAGGAAGTAGTAAGGGGAGCACCTGGAAAGGAGTGAAGTCAGGAAGAACACACTTAGATGATGTGGGACACATGACAGAGGGCATAAATAGCACAAGGAAAGATTTAGAAGTCACTCAAGTTGGAGGGAAGCTAGTGGAAGAAAGCCTGTCAGAAAAGGAGTAAGAACTTGAGAGAAGTGTCCAGAGGACTGGAGCCAGTGGGAGCTCGTCCTAAGACCTGACTGAGGAGCAGTAGGAGAGAACCAGGAGAAAGCGGGGATCCCAGAGGGATGGGTAGTGAGCAATCTGCCCATGGGGCTCACATCACTTGCCAGTCGCAGGCAGTGGAGGGACCAGGCTGCAGAACAGGGGCACCGGGACCCCAAGACTAGGGGAGAAGACCAGGCTCAGCTAACAACCCGGAGGCTGCGGTATGTCCAAGCTGCCGCAGCGGATACCGTGCACATCCGCTGAAAACGTGGCCATATAGGGTTCAGGGACAGACATAAAGTAACCCCAGGAAGGACCCGCGTTCACTGGCTCAGGGCTCTGTGTGAGCGAGGTGCAAGGCAGGAGGGCAAAGCAAGCGCAGTGTGAAATGACCGAGAAAGGACAGAGAGAGTTGAGTGTCATCCCACTACACAGGAGTAGCTGGATCCCTGTCTCTGAGAACCCAGCACTCAGCGGGCTGTTGCACAGTGACTGTGAGTAAACATCTAAAGACTGCATCCCACTGTGCCATGACCTTTCTTGACACGTCATTAGCCTTGTGCTGGAACATGGCTACCAACTCACTCAGTACCATCTGCTGCCTTGGGGCTCAGCCCTACCCATAGAGGGCTTTACAACACTGCTGCATCCTTACCATCAACCCCTGTGGAACTGTCATGCAGTGGCGGCCATCTATAGCTGCAACCTGCAGGTGGTGTCATGATAAACAGATATCCCTAGTTCCGGTTATCTTCTCTCCAATGAAACTCCCTGTCCTCATGACCTTCCCTAAAGAAGAGAGCCACCCTCCCTGAACTTTTAATGATACCGCCAGGGTCACGGAGCTGGGTCCAGACTCCTGTGACTCCCGTGAAGCCTAAAGCCCAGTTCCGAGTATCCTAAGGCACTGGAGGGGCGTGTCATTAGCATCAGTGGACAGCGGGAACATAGCACCCGGGAAGGACGCTAGATGGGGTCGTGTCGAGGATTGCTTCCGTTCTTTGGTCACAAGTTTTAGGTCTGAACTCAACAGGTGTTCTCCTGTAAGTGAATTAACTCCAGCAGTACAAGTCCCCAGGAGGAGACATGGGAAACACCTGGGCAAATAGGTCAGCAAAGGAACAAAGCATTATAAGAGTAGTGTCTGATGATAGTCTGCCCCATTATATAGAACACGTCCTGATGGGTGGGATGAGACCCTGGTCAGGGAGGACTATATGACTCTAATGTGCGGGAGTGGTATGCAAGTAGTAAGGAGGAGGATGGAAGAGCAAGAGCTAAAGTACCTGGAGTAATGGAGCAGTCTGGAGCTATAGTTTGCCATAAAGTCAAGCATGCATTAAAAGACTTTGTAAAATGTTGTTCATGCAGTATCAAAGTGTTTGTGGTACTGTGTGAAGTGTTCAGTTGAAGACTGTTAAGAAACCCATAACCATGTCTGTGACTCCCCAGTGGACAAGTCCTGGCCTGCACAATGGCCTAATCACAGGTATGGCTTGCATACACTAAGATCACAGACTCAACCAGGATCACCGCAACCAAACATGTCCCCTCTGCTCTGTGAAAGTGAAGGGGGTCACACATGACCTTCCCCACCAGAGGAATGAGCCCCTCAACTCGACTTTTGCCCCAGGTCACCCTCATATTATTGCCGGCTCTCATTGCCAACTCTTGTCTGCACTGATTTACAGAGCAGTAGCCGCAGACAGGAGCCATCGAGGGGAGCCGATAATGACTCTATGTGAGCGACTGCAGTGTTCATCCAAATGCAGATTGTCATATCTTGATTGACAGTGCTGAACTCAATCAGCGACTCTACACCTCCACACAGACACTGCAGTCGCACTCACAATGCATCATTGCCGGATTGCATCGCAGGCTCCTGTCTGCAGCCTTTGTTCTATACTATACTGCAGAGAGGGTGTCAACATTAATACTATGAGAACATGGCTGTAGGGTACTGGCAGGGCTCTCAATCAACATATGGGGCTAAAGTAGCTGGAAAAGACAAAAAGCGCCACAGGGTCTCACCTCAGTAACAACGAGGGAGAAAGAGAGGGAAGGTGCTCACCTAGTATGGTTGCGAAGACGCAACACCTTTTAAGACATATGTAAAATGGCTACTACAGAAACCACGTGGTGACAGAATAGTCGACCAAAGGAGATGAACAGGTTAACATCTGCATTTCCAAAGATCCAAAGAAACAGAAATGAAGACACATTGGAGTGCGGTTTATTTTGTTAATGCATTTCGAGAAAAATCATCTTCATCAGTACAAACCTTTTGTGGTTTTGAGCTTCGAAGAGAAATCTTCATGAGGGTAAACCTTTTGTGGGCTGGTGTTTTGAAGAGAAATTGTCTTCTTCAGGACAAACCTTTTGTGGTTTTGAGTTTCGAAGAGAAATCTTCTTCAACGGGACAAACCTTTATTGCATTTCGAAGAGAGATCTTCATCAGGACACACCTCTTGTGGCTTGTCCTGATGAAGAAAATGTATCTCCGAAACACGTTGACAAAATAAACTGCACTCCAATACATCTTGGTTCCTGTTTCATTGGATCCTCGGCGGTGCAGTTATTAACCGGTTCATCTCCTTTGGTCCACTACTCCTTCAATCAACACAGGACAGTGCTTACTATGCAGACTGAGGTTATGTAACGGGGCACTGAGCTTTTGGCCAATCCAAGGGTGCAACGTAGTCCCCTCAACTGCATATAAAATAAAACTATTTTTATGGCAGCATAAGAACTAAAAGCTGTACTACAGGTATGACTTTTATAGGGGCTAAGTCCTAAGTGATTTACTAAGTGCTTTAGGGATAAAAGAATCGCTTTAGCTCCAAAGTTCCCTTCACCGGGATGATTGATCAGCGGTCTACAAAATGTCTGGCCACAAAATATGTTATATGTCGAAATAGAAGAGAAAAATTCCAGCACATTCATAAAATGTTAAAATGTTATTCTTTGTTGAAGCAAGGTTAAAAATGTGTAACCACGGTTCACGCGTTTCAGATGCGACAACCGTCCTTAGCCATAGTCATCCTAAATTTTTTACATTTTTTGGATGTGACGGAATTTTTCTCTACTATTTCCATTTTGCCATATATCCTTCTGCCTGAGCACTCCTGTATTTAATTGATTTTTTTGCAGAACTTTGTCGCTTTTCGGAACAGGTTCAGCTTCTAATGCTTTTCTTTTTCCAATACTTTATGTTACTTGTCCCCAACTGAGGGATCCCATATTAACTTGGCAACTCTTATTGGACAACCCTTAAAGCCTCCTTACTCATTAAACTAATGTTGGCCGAAACCATAGGTATCGGTAGACTCGGCCAACAGTCTGCAGTACCTGATATCATGTGCCTCAAGCCAAATTCTTTTAACCTTCTCCATCATTGGTTTTGATATGGATTTTCATTGATATCATTGTATAATAAATCAAAATTATCATTTCAATGACCAACTTTTGGAAATTTACCATTAGTAGGTCATTATTGGCTAAGTGGCCAGACGTGTTTCATATCAGTAGCTCTCCCTTGTTCCTACGGTGTATCTCCTGACTTCTTGAAAGTGTTTTTACAAGGCCTGTGGACTCGGAGTCAGAGATGTGGAGTCGGAATCGGAGTTGGAGCCCACTTTGGAGGAGTCGGAGTTGGAGTTGGAGTCGGTAGAAAATGGACCGACTCCTAAAATGTATAATAAGTTGGGTACAGTAGGTCAATGCAGAATGTGCTGAATATTATTATTATTATTATTATTATTATTATTATTAATTATTATTATGTTCTATCTAAATAGCTTGATTATTGTATCATAATAATATTAATTAATAATAAATACTAATAACAATAATCATGATTAAAGTCTTTTTAAAATGAGCCATGTATAAGGGAGTCGGAGTTAAGAAAATTGAGGCGTTGGAGTCGTAGATTTGGTTGGTTTGGCTTACTTACTCCACAGCCTCAGTTTTTACAAGATCTGTTGGGTCTATTTTACATAAGTGGCCCAGGGCCACCTTCTTAAAATGACCCCAATGTCAAATGATCCCCAAGAGTTCCTTCTTTTACCGGGAGTTCCCTAACCTTTCTGACCTTGAGAGCCTTGTTCAGGTCTGAAAGAGGCTCTCAAGCCAACTACAGCTTTCGCCCAGTCAATGTAGTGATACCCAGAGCTCCCATTACCAGTATGACAGCCAAAACTCTTGAACAGAAATCACACTGGGGTTGTATACCAAGATCCAGTGGTTCCTACTCTACTCCCATTCTGATCTGCTCTTCTGTGTGAGGCTACCATCTGAAGACCAAGCACCAAGCTGGAAGACAACCCCGCAAGCCACACCAATGGCCCTCAAGCCACATGTAGTTCCCGAGCTACAGGTTGGGGTCTTACACCCTCCACTTTACTACCCATTCTCACAATAAACACTTGCAGTGTCGGGGTCGTTGCGACAATACACTCCTTCACCAGTCACTCCAAATTAAACTAAGAGCATGGGGTACCCAAGTAAGAATGAGTCAGACAAGGTATCTAGTTCAATCTCAGTGCATGCTCAGCAACGGTCACAGCAACTAACTTTTATTTCCGGCTACGCTACATTATATACTCTAGGGACTAGGCGTGAAATGGCCAGGACAAGGTGGGATTAGATGGGGGTTAGGTGGGGTTAGGCTAATATATCTATCTCTGTTAGTAATAATTAGGCCTTTGTCTTCTCTGCTGAGTCCATCCTTCTTCTTGACACAGTGCCATCTCTGGGCTCCTGGTATGTGGGACATCTCAGGTTTCTCCTGGTACTCCTTGGCACAGGCATCCAGAGGACAGCTTATCTCCTCAGTTCTCATCCATCTCAACACGACAGTATCTTCTTTTCAGCAGACAGATATATCTATTGGGTACTAGGTTAAGGGAAAAACTTATTGTTTCTCACCTAGAGTATTAGTAAAAATATAAAATAAAAAGTATATCAAGAAAATATAAGTCAGTGGAAAAGTGTCTTTTCTACCTCAACAGCAGGGTAAGTCATATTTTGAAAGAACTTTGACATTTTACCTTTTTTAAGCTAAAGTTGGATATTTGACATTTTGGGCAAAGCAGAACAGGACAAAGAAAATTATTTTTCTGAATTTAGAATTCTATTGAATGGGTTGGAGCTAAGGAACATTTATATCTCATGAATCACAAGTGAGTCTAAATTTGTACACAAGCATGTGAAATCACATTCTTGTCATCTCATGGAGAGTGTGCTAGCCCTTAGCCTCCATTCCAGTAATTGACATACTTGCCCAACACTCGAAAACAAACTCTTCTCATTAGACACCCCCCTGGTTTCCTATTCGGTTATTGTAAAACACAGGGACTGAGTCTTGAACCAGCGTGGCTTTGTTTTTAATTAGTTCTGATGGCATTTGGGTTCAAGCCAAGGAAGAAATTGAACTTCTTTTGATAGAGTCTTGTTGCTCAGTGTGAGGTTGCTTCTCGCAGAGACGGAGATCGTAGCTCGGTATCAGAAAAGATCCTGACAAATTATATATTATTGTTCTGAGATTGTGTCAGTATTGAGGCTAATGGGGCAACGATATCAAAATCAAAACCCTGGCACCTTCCAAGGAAGAAGGAGCATCCGACCAATTAATTGCTTCCCCCACTAAAACCGGTGACTGAGAATTCACAGAATGTTTCCAAGACTGTGTGATGGATAAGGTGTGTTTTTTTACCCCAAGACATATGTGGTTGGAGTAAACCCATAATTTAAAGGTATTTTCCCACAAACAAAATTGATTTTAATCAGTAGATATTTTAATACTAATAATAATTTCCACAATTGGATGTTTTTAATAATAATGTTCCTGTGCTGAGATAATCTTATATATGTGTCCCTGCTATGTACTGTGTAATGGATGTGTCTGACCGTACAGGGACATGGTCTGATCATACCACATCTACTGTGCTGAGATAATCTTAGGCTAGGGTCACACTTGAGGTTTTTATTTTAAAACCTGATCCGATTTTGAGCTTTTGAAAAGCTCAAAACCGGATCAGGAAACGCTCCTCATAGGAGCCTATTATAAAAACCGGATTGCTTCACAAGCAATCCGATTACCGCCTCCGGCTCTGCAGCCTGCGTGAAAAATCATGCAGGCTGCAGTTTTCGGAGCAGTTCTATGCCCCACATTGCGATAACCGGATTGCTCACGATGTGTAATCCTGAGCCATGCAGTTACCGCATATACTTTGCTTATCCCGGCTGCCGCCGGGATAAGCAAACTTTTCTCTGTGTTGTAAAAGTAGTAATTGTATTAATAAGTGTGGCTATAATGTCTCTAGGGGGTGCCCACCCCCCCTAGAGACCTACCACCCATTCAGGTGGGCATATAATGATTTAGTCTCTTATGTACAGTAGCCGGCTCCTGTCGGCTGCTGTACATTTTTATGAATGAAGTCGCCGACTCCTCTGAGAGCAGTGCTCATTCTATACCTATTGTAGGTATAGTATGTGCGCTGTCCGAGGTCCTGAAGGCTTATACAGTAAGATCTATGGGCAGCGCTTCACAAATTACTTTCACCAGACGATTGGAAGAACCTTAATGAGTCCTTGGAAAGGGACTTTACGAAATGGGAAAAGGAAATTATCTCCATAAAAACTAAAAAGTACCAGCGTGACCTAGCTGATTAAAAGAATGGAAAGGTGTACAAATGGAAGAGTGGGTATGGTAGAAAACCTAAAGCCCTGGTACCAGCACCAACAGGGCCCCCCCCACTGCTCCCTATTAGCACCTCACTCTCTTCCATATCATGGGCTGATGAAGAACCGGCCCCATCAGGTGGTGTATGGGTGGGACCATTGAAAAGAGCAGGAGCCAAGAGAGGCGGGAGTAAAGAGCTACCCAAGGTGAGCTTACTTCCTGATGCAATAGGTGGGAAAATAATAATTTACAGGTGATCAATTTATCTGATCACCGACCGACAAATACTCAATTGGAGGTTTTAAAATTAGGCCTCACTTTTGTTCCCACTAATTGTTTGGATTATTTTACAGTGACAAAAGATGGGAGTCTCTTCCTTCGGAAATTGGTCCTGCATAAATTACCTGCAAAGAAAAAAGCAGGCCCCACTGCACTCACCACCCAGTAACAGGAGGCTCTTAGAAACCTGGAGGATTTGAAGGGAGAAACTACACCTGTTATTCAAGGTAAATTCCCAACGCACACCCTTCCCAGGTCCACCACATTCCCGTCTTTATCCATCTGTCCGCAGGTGGAGATCTTTAACCGCTTGGTTGTGAATGAGTTGGCTAATTTGGGGAGTAGAAATGTACAACATAACCTATCAGTCAGACACAAAAAAACGGTTGAGCAATTACAACAACTGAAAGATGTAGTCATAAAACCGGCAGACAAAGGCGGGAATGTGGTGATCTGCCCTACTATTTTATATGTGAAGGAGGTGCGAAGGCATTTGTGAAGCAGGGATTACTATAGTATCCTTAACTCCAATCCATTACCAGGATTCATTTTAGAACTAGCCTCTATCCTTGGTATCATCCCAAAGAAATTTAGAGATGGTTTGTTGACCAGGTCGCCAGTGATACCCACATTCCATATGCTACCCAAAATCCACAAGCACCCAACAAATCCCCCGGGGCGTCCGATTGTCTCTGGCATAGGAGGGCTATGTGATCCTATATGTAAATTTATTGAGTACTATCTTCATCCGTTAGTGGAGACGCTGCCCTCCTATATCAGGGACACCAAGGACGTCCTGAGGAGGCTTGATGGATTGACCTTGGAGGGTGGTGTATTGCTGGCGAGGCTTGATGTAGAATCCCTGTATACAAACATTGGGCATGGGGATGGCCTACGGGCAGTTAAATTCTATCTTAGAATGAGTAGTTGGGATGAAGACCTGTGGAGGTTGGTGTTGAAGCTGTTGGAGTTTGTCCTGACCCACAACTTCTTCATCTTCGACGACCGGTACCTCCAGCAATGCGGCACTGCCGTGGGGGCGGCGTGCGCGCCGTATTACGCAAAACTCTTTTTCAGGTATTGGGAGAGGGGGGTATGGTGCGTGCATCTCCTCCCATGCGCAGTGCGGGCTTTGTTATATTGACGATGTTCTAGTTGTCTGAGGGGGGAGCGGATTCGAGCTGGAGGAGTTTGTGATGTGGCTCAATTCCAACGGCTTCAATATTCACCTTACCTATAAGTGCAATTCCAATGAGATTGATTTCTAACAGAAGTGTCTAATTGTAATTTTATTTTAATTTTTTTTAAATCACCAGTATTCCTCCCTGCTCGTGTCAAATTTGTGGATCCATCTGTTCGTTTGGTGACCTGTTCTTAAATGAAGTCACAAGAATCAAGCATAATATGGGGAAAGCACCTGCAATTACAACCTACACATAAGGAGAAATGTACTCATTTGATGTATTTACCTGAGATTTATTTCTACTTTTGTACTAAATTCGTCCATATATATTACCTTTTTTGCGGTTCTAGATATTGTAATTTTTTTAGTGTAAGCTGTGTAGGCTATTATAGGTTGCCAGCCTCTGTGCCATTACCTAAGATGGCGCCGATGGCATCGGTGTATGTGCACTAGTGACATCGGCGTCTTGCGCAGTCGTGGGCCGGGAGCTGCGTATTTCCGGTTGGTGACGTCACCGGAAATACTATTCCGAGCCCGGAACTTGCGGCGCTGAGTGCTCAGGCAGCAAAGTAGCCGGGTCACAGGCCCTAATTATTGCACAATAGTCTTCGGGTTCTTTCCAGAGTCGAAGTTCAGTATTCAGTCTTCCGGTTCCTTATGATGTCGATATTCGGTATTCAGTCTTCAGTTTCCTCATGGATTCATTGGTTTTCAGGTTCCTTCTTGAGTCAATGTTTGAGGTTCAGTCTTCGGCTTCTTTCCAGAGTCGATGTTCAGTATTCGGTCTTCTGGCTCCTTCTGGAGTTTACTATTATTTAGGCTTTCTCAGAGATCTGGTCAATCACAGGAACTTCTCAGGTAACGCTAACTGTGTGCCCAATGTATTGCTTAAGGTCCCATCCACCGCTCACCCATCGGCACCCAACTCCTACACTTCTCTGATGTCCTGAGATTTTATACATAGTAGAAGTGCCACAACTACAACATGACCCGGTTTCTCTCCGAACCTCTTCGCTCAAGGAAAAAGCTTTGTTGTTATTGAGTTTCAAGTGCAAGCAAAGGGCAATGTTCTTCCACAGACACTGTCAAATCTAGTTAAGTGCGTCTTCTGCTGTTCTCACTCCCTTACATGCACTATACTTTTGAGACCGAGTTGCAGATTCACATGCAGTAGATCATTAGGATCCTATTTGAGTTGCACCCAACACGTTGGCACTAGTATAATAATGGCAACCCAGCTGAAAGGTTCCTTTTAAAATTACTTTCCTTATATTTGGTAGCAAAGTCAATTACTGTGGTTTTTTTGATCAAATCTCATCCACTTTGGTGCTTTTATAAAATGAAAAATCCAGACAAACTCTCTACAGCTTTTACGCCCCGTGGGAACATCCCCTGTGGGCATCAGAAGGATGTTTAATTTCATTCTTCACCCCAACTTTTTAGAATTCTTTTTGGTGATTCATACCAGAAGATTGTTATTCTCTTTCTTATTTTTAATTGGCTTCTCCAACCTCTTGATGTTTTTCTATTTCCTTTGCCTGGAACATAAAACCCTTCTTAGTAGACATTGAGTCACCTTGGTGGCTGAGTCACCCGTGTCCTCCGAAAGAGTTATCTTCAGACAAGAAGGAACGTCTTGCCATCACACCCAAAGTCACAATTCACCGTCACTGACTTTGGCATTGCTTACTGTATATACTATGTTAGGATCCGGTTCTTTTCTTGATGATATAGATGTCTTTGATGGCGACACCTATTTGATTTATTGCAGTGGGACATCTTTGTTTTTGTCTTGAGTAGCTTTAAATCATATATAACATTCCAGGTAAATAACACTTCAGAGTGAGAACACGGTAAGTAAAAAACACGGCGGACTGGAAAGTCTGGTTTACAGTCAACAGATTGACAGAAAGGAGCCAGACTTTGGTGCAGTTAGAATGTAACGTCTACTTAAAGGGGTTTTCTCCTCTTTATAAATGTGGCATATGCCATCACTTTATGATTAGTGAAGGTCTGACCTCTGAGACCTCCTCTGATCCTGACAACAAAGGGGCTGCTGCACTGGTTTGGCTCGGTTTCTTCCTACCACGTTTTTCCTGCAGAGCAGCGCTCACTGATACTTCTTATGCAGACTGCTAAAAGTATTTATTTTACACATGCAAAATTAAAAATTAAATGCATTATTGTAATCCTTGGAAACTTCCTGTTCGGGCCCTCAGCACTGAAGGAAACAGCGGGAAGCTTTAGCAAGCGGCACTAATCTGCAGGAAAACCTGCCAGCAAGTGTTTAAAGGGACTCTGTCAGGTCATTTTTCAGTATGTTACTAATAGTACCCTTGAATAGTACTCGGGTAAACCTTTCAGAATATGTAAAAATCATTAATGTACTCTTTGGAGTTCTCTTGCTATAAGCACCTTCACACCCTGCAGGCAGCTGTAAAAGTAATTGACCTGACTCCTGAGAGTCACAGTATGTAAATGTTATTTTAATATCCATGCCTATCCAAGCTGGTGTTCTGTCCCTCCCCGATGTGCTGGTTACACTGAATCTCAGACCTCTGCAGGCTGCTGAGGAGGGGTTGAGACGGGGGAGGTGTTTTGTGCTCACAACTCTTGTAGTAACATCAATAGACTGTTTTGCCTGTGAGAGGTTTCTGTTTATATGAACATTTGTTTTCCTGCATACATGTAATGTGTGTATCTGCTGAGCAAATGACAGCACACACTGCTCACATGTCTCAGATACATACAATGAAGATGACAGAGCTGCATCTGCTAAGAGAACACACCTCCTCCCCCTCCTTTCTCCTCTGCCTGCAATGAGTCCCTGCCCTAGAGAGCTGAGCATACACAGCATATACAGACGAGAGGAGGGTAGGGGAGTGCAGTGATGAATGAATATTCATTCCTTAAGGAGCGGGTAGCACAGAGCTTACTGTGATTGACAGATGGAATTAATCTTTTATTTTAAGTTTACACAGGTAGGAGGGAAGTATAAATAATATAAATACATGAATACAGAGAGCTTAGACAAAGGAGTTAGAAAATTAAATCAGTCACATATGGATTTTTGACCTGTCAGATTCCCTTTGCATTTTCTGAAGCTCCACCACAAGGGAGATGACCTATTACACAGTGCCCATGTCATGAGTAAGGGTGATTTCACACTTGCATCTTTTTGTCCAGCATCCTAATCCGGCAAACCCTGATGCTACCTGATCAGGCTTGTCTCCATAGACTTAAAATGGGGAAGCAAGCACCTCAGGGGGCATCAGGTTTACACTGGATCCTTACAAATATTGATTTTACCTCCTCCCTGAATACACCAAGTTGCAATTTTGTGGCTGGTTAAAAAGCCTGATGTCACCACATCTGACGCTTTGCATAAAAAATAGAATGGGCTTTAATGGGGCTGGATCTGGCCTGGCTGGATCTGGCTTTCACACTGAGTATGCCCAGAGCCCCTCCCATTAGGTGTGTCCTACGTAAAGTTTCAACTTTCCAAAGGATCAGGCCAAAAAAAGGATGTAACCAGATGCAATCGCATTGGTATTATACCTGATCTGACTGCTGTATAAGGCAAAAAAACGCTGTGTTTGCATACATCTGTCTAGCCCCTGGCGAGGACCATGGGGTACTCGGAACCGGGTCCTCCCGATGTCATCAGGGGCTGCAGGATGTCACGGTGGCGTGACCCGGTCCGTGATCCTCTCGTTGGGCAATCAGTTAAAAAAGGGGATTTGAAAAATGGATAAAAATAAAATAAAAGCAAAAGGATTTTGTCATGACGTCACCCGTGGAATGCGGCCGGTATAGCTGCTGCTGCAGTCGGGACCTCTGGGGATGATGGGAATAGCAGCGAGGATGGTTCAGCTCTCCACGGGAAGAGCGGGTCCCCAGGTCAACCGTATAGTCTGTGGATGTGATGGATTCATTGGGGATGCAGGACTTAGTGTATGAAATGACTGACAAACACAGAGGTAACAGTCTCCTTTACCTTTACTGAAGACAATTGCAGGTTCATCCAGGGCACAGTCCACAAGTGGTGTTAGGGGTCCGGAGCCTGGAAGCAAGTTCAAGTTTTCCACACATGGCAAGTTCTGAGGCCCCCCTACTGCGCTACTCCCTGTAGGCCCTGGCTGCTTGAAGCTGTGCTGTGACCCCCTCCTCACTTGTCTGTCCTGGCCGTGTTACAGGTGACTCGAGCCCTTTTTGTGTTCCTTCTCCTTTCAGTGCATCTCCTGAACTCTTTGATGCGGCTGTGTCTCCTGGCCTCTTGGGCGAGCAACTTGGCATTACCCGCCGTCCGGTGTTGGCTGCTGGGCGTAAAGTCCATTGTGAACTCGGACTCCGATGTCTGTTCTGCGCTCGGTGCTGGGGCAAGCTGGCTCTGCTCCACTCCCCATACCTTTTCTCCACTTCCCACAGACCCTCACCTACGGGTCCTTCACACTGGCTAGTAAGTATCCTTAGACAAACCTAGCGTGGCACCCAACCGTAGGATGTCTTCTACAGTCCTCCTAGGAACTGAACTGCCTAACCCTTCCCTAAGACCAGAATTTATAGGGACCTGCCCTGAATAGAGCTCCACCTTCTGGCCTGGAGTTGGGAAGGTGTTGTGCGTGTGTTTCTCCTGAGGTGGGTACCTTCCCTTGCTTCCAAGCTTAATATTGTGGCAACCGAACCCTGGGGCACCACACGCTTGCACGAACATAGCCGGATGTGGTCAGATGCATTTTCAGCCTGATAACAATGGAACGCTAGCCTGTCCCCCATCATTAGGAGACTTGTGACAAATCTGGGATCTGAGCTCCACATGAATGTGTGCGACTTTATATTTTAAATGTGTTTGTTTTCTTTTGGTGTACAAGAATTAATGGCATTTGCCCTGCTCCTGATTAGTACATGTCATCTGCAAAGGGTTTGTGACCACTCCCCTTCCCTGCAATCTTATGTTGTCAGTCACCTACTTTTACCTCCTATGCCTACTGCCACCATTATCCTCGTGTTCTCTCCCGGCTTAGTTTGCGCACATGCACAGTATCACATGTTACAGGTCGTTGCCAGGCAACTCCCGGAAGTCTACCCCGCGCCATCTTATTATTCTGGTGCATATCTGAATGTCTACCGCGCATGCGCCAGAGTAATGAGATGTCACGGAGTAGACTTCCGGGAGTTGCCTGGCAACGACCTGTAAAAGTACCGTCCCATGCCGCAATGTCACCTGGAAATCTGAAAGGCGATATGTCGCCCCAGAGCAATCGCCGTGAAATTGCCTCACGATTGCAGCGTGTGATTGGCCAATTTCGCGGCGATAAATTACCCCTCGGCTATCGCCTGATTCCTGAACAGTGCTCAGTAATCAGCCGCAATTGTTAAGGCAATATTTCTGTGTTGTGGCGTGTGGGAGGGCGATAATGATGGAAAGAGCATTGCCTATGATTTCCCGTAGGCGTGCCTCAGCGTGCTGTAGTCCGGGCCCCCTCTGAGATGATTGGTGTGGACTACTGTGTTCCCATTGGCTGTCACTTGACACCGCGCCATATTTGAAGAGCTGTCCGTTCAGCACCACACAATAGCAATGGTGTCATGTATTAGCCAGCCTTCCAAAGCAGGCTGACCCATCGTAACGCTGTTGGGTTGTCCAATGAGCGTGTATGGGGCGCGGTGTAAATCACTGCGGCGTGACTATATCCTCTCCGCGCTGAACATGTACGCCCACATTGCCTTTGAGCTTGCGGCGTGAGAAGGGGCGATGGAATTAGGCAAGATTGATTCCGCTGTAGGTGAGGCGATTTCCGAAGTGGCACATCGTTAGGTTCAGGGCGAAATTGCGGCGTGTGAAGCCGCCATTGGCAATCTGAGGCGACCATGAAAAAAGTAGCGCGCACATTGGATCGCAACACATCGGTACCTTCACATGTGATACTGCGCATGTGCGCAAACTAAACCGGTAGAGAACACGAGGATAATGGTGGCAGTAGGCATGGAAGGTAAAAGTATGTGACTGACGCCATAAGATTGCACAATTATGCTAGCACCTGCGGTAATTAACCCCATTAGTGATGTAATGTATGCATGGCAATAACTAAGAAGTTTGTAGATGATTATAAAGGGATAACAGATAATGTATATGTAGCACTAACATTATACCGTATATACTCGTGTATAAGCCGAGTTTTTCAGCCCAAAATTTGGGCTGAAAAGTCTCCCCCTCGGCTTATACACGGGTCATATACGGTACATGGAGTGGTGGGGGCTGTGTCCCGGGGCTGTGGAGGCTGGAGGAGGCGGGGGGAGGCTGCAGTATGAGCGGCCCTGTCACGTGGGGCCGCTCATTAAATATGCACTGCTTCCCCCTGTCAATCAGCGGCAGGGGAAGCAGTGCATATAAGCCCCCCAAATGCTGGCACTCGCCCCCCCTTGTAAGGGCCCCCCCCCGCTGCTTATATTACCTCCCGGTCTTCTGCTCAGCGCTGCTCCTCGGTGCTCCGTCCTCGCTGCTCCGTCCTGCTACATCCGGGATCTCCGGCCGTCGAAGGCATATGACGTCATCGTGCGACGGCCGGGGATCCCGGATGTAGCAGGACGGGAGCAGCGAGGACGGAGCACCGAGGAGCGGCGCTGAGCAGAAGTCCGGGATGGTAAGAGAAGCAGCGGGGGGGGAGGCCCTTGCAAGGGGGGGCGAGTGCCAGCATTTGGGGGCTGCTAGGTACCCCCAGGGGGCTGCTGGGTACCCCCTGGGGCTGCTGGATACCCCCTGGGGGCTGCTGGGTACCCCCTGGGGGCTGCTGGGTACCCCCTGGGGGCTGCTGGGTACCCCTGGGGGCTGCTGTATATACCCCTGGGGGTTACTGTATATACCCCTGGGGGCCTGCTGAATACCCCTGGGGGCCTGCTGTATACCACTGGGGCTGCTGTATACTACTACTGGGGCTGCTGGGGCTGCTATATACTACCACTGGGGCTGCTGTATACTACCACTGGGGCTGCTGGGGCTGCTGTATACTATCACTGGGGCTGCTATATACTACCACTGGGGCTGCTGTATACTACCGCTGGGGCTGCTATATACTACCACTGGGGCTGCTGTATACTACCACTGGGGCTGCTGGGGCTGCTATATACTACCACTGGGGCTGCTGTATACTACCACTGGGGCTGCTATATACTACCACTGGGGCTGCTATATACTACCACTGGGGCTGCTGTATACTAGCACTGGGGCTGCTATATACTACCACTGGGGCTGCTGTATACTACTGCTGGGGCTGCTATATACTACCACTGGGGCTGCTGTGTACTACCACTGGGGCTGCTGGGGCTGCTATATACTACCACTGGGGCTGCTGTATACTACCACTGGGGCTGCTGGGGCTGCTGTATACTACCACTGGGGCTGCTGGGGCTGCTATATACTACCACTGGGGCTGCTGTATACTACCGCTGGGGCTGCTATATACTACCACTGGGGCTGCTGTATACTACCACTGGGGCTGCTGGGGCTGCTATATACTACCACTGGGGCTGCTGTATACTACCACTGGGGCTGCTATATACTACCACTGGGGCTGCTATATACTACCACTGGGGCTGCTGTATACTACCACTGGGGCTGCTATATACTACCACTGGGGCTGCTGTATACTACTGCTGGGGCTGCTATATACTACCACTGGGGCTGCTGTATACTACCACTGGGGCTGCTGTATGCTACCACTGGGGAGGCCTGTATACCACTGGGGGGGCCTGTATACCACACTGCTGGGGGCTGTATACCTGTGCTGGGGTCCACCCTCGGCTTATACACGAGTCAAAAGGTTTTTCCAGATTTTTGGGGCAAAAGTAGGGGGGTCGGCTTATACACGGGCCGGCTTATACACGAGTATATACGGTATATGGAATGGGTCACATACTAGCCGTGCTGCTCTCTCTTTTTCTAATAAGCATATACATATATATATAGAATACTACTAGGCAAAATTAAAAAATGAAAAATAAAAATATTAAATTTAAAAAGTTTTAACTGTGGGATAATAAAAATAACTAGATTAATATCTCTATTGTTAATAATAATGAATATATTTACAGAATGCCGCTTTACTCTGTCTCTATTTTTTCATGGATACCGTATATATTTTATTTAAAAATATTCTACAATAATTAATTCCATTTTTCTTGTAATTTAGCGTCAAATGTAAAATAGAGAACTGGGATTCTCCGAGAAGAAAATTAAAGATGTCACTACAAAAGAGAAGTCGGTGATCAAAAGTGATCCAATGAAGCAGATATAATTAGCAATAACAAGATTAAAAAGAAAGGGGAGAAAGAGAAAAAGAAGTATGAAAATGAAATGTGCCGGCTGTATTTCTTTGTGAGATTTCTTCCCTCGCTCTTTCGCATTTGCATTAAAGTGATTGTGAATAATGTACGTTTGACCAGTGTTTTCTGCGGAACTAATGCCTATTAAAGGGATGGGAAGTAGCATATGTTGTGCCTAAGGCGGAAAAAGTCCAATCACCCCTACTGCGCCAGGCTCACACTCCAATACAGGGCAGCCGGAGATTTATCCTGAATGAACGCAGCGGGGCGGGGGGGGGGGGAAGGGGGCTGCAATCCCACCCTCAATAGTTAGGGTCCTAATATACATTGTAAAAGGCTGGAAAGGGAAATGTGCACTTGGGATTGTATTTAAGCTGGAGCAAACGTTCTACGTTTCTCTCCTCTGCTTTGGTGACTCCTTTATAATAGGCTCAGATCCCTTTAAAGGAGTTTTCCCACTAGTCAAGTTGGTTTTAATCAATAGATCTTGAAATAGTAATAATTTCCAAAATTGGATGTGTTTAAAAAAAATGTTGATGTGCTGAGATAATCTTATATATGTGTCCCTGCTATGTACTGTGTAATGGATGTGTCTGACTATACTGGGACATGGTCTGATCATACCACATCTCCTGTGCTGAGATAATCTTATATATGGTGTCCCTGCTATGTACTGTGTAATGGATGTGTCTGACTGTACAGTGACATGGTCTGATCATACCACATCTCCTTTGCTGAGATAATCTTATATATGTGTCTCTGCTATGTACTGTGTAATGTATGTGTCTGACCGTACAGTGACATGGTCAGATCATACCACATCTCCTGTGTTGAGATAATCTTATATATGTGTCCCTGCTATGTACTGTGTAATGGATGTGTCTGACCGTACAGGGACATGGTCTGATCATACCACATCTCCTGTGCTTAGATCATCTTATATATGTGTCCCTGCTATGTACTGTGTAATGGATGTGTCCGACCATACAGGGACATGGGCTGATCATACCACATCTCCTATGCAGGGGGGCACACAAAAGAGTATACAGGCAGCTGGGGATCACAGAATATATGAGAATACAGACATTACAGCTCAGGATCACAGAATTTTAGAGTATTCTTCATCCTGATAAAGAAGTCTGAGACCGAAGCATGTAGACTGAATAAACCATATGTGACGCTAGTCACTAGTAATAGCTAGGGTATGACATAGTCACTACTTATAGGAGTATAAGTAGCAAGTAAGTCAGGTAATTTGGATTCAGTTCTGGGAAAGCTCATAGTATTCAGGGAGTAGACAGAGATATAGTCATGCACCAGTCCAGGCTCAGGTGTCCAGGAGAGCTTGTAGTATTCAGGGAGTGGACAGAGATTTAGTTATACAACATTCCAGGGTCAGATTTCCAGGAGATCAAAAACAGGATTCAGGGAGTCAAGGAGGTGTATTCAGGTCACAGGCCAGGCATGAAAATACCAGGATGTCGCAACAAATACAGGGAGCAGACAAATGAGTAATCAGGCAACAAGTCGGGGTAAAATAACAGAGATTGGAACAAACGGAGAATGAACAGAATGCAGGTCACACAGCACTTCACGTAGATAGAATGACTGGTAGGATTCTGGGAGAGGCTGTTCAGTATATTAGCAGAGCAATCACTGGTAAGATGGAACACCTGAGCAACCTAGCACCTCATAGTGCCAGAATGGAGAACTGCACTGTCAATCAACTACTGACATCCCAGCACACCAGATACCAAACACAGCAGTAACTGTTATTGCTTCCATGGCAAACTGTGCGGAGGAATCATGACACCATATCACCTAGTTTTCAACAATTAATTTGCTTCTTTATATTAAATCCTTTTAGTTTTGACACATCGCGCTTAGAAAAAAGGCAAA
This sequence comes from Allobates femoralis, assembly GCA_033576535.1. Taxonomy (NCBI): domain Eukaryota; kingdom Metazoa; phylum Chordata; class Amphibia; order Anura; family Aromobatidae; genus Allobates; species Allobates femoralis. The sequence goes on from JARQOC010000001.1 coordinate 11,237,167, forward strand.
AGAAGCCGTTTTTCTTTTTGCCGAGACACAGTTACTATTATTATTTATTTCTAGAGCACCATTGATTCCATGGTCTGTACATGAGAAAGGGTTACATACAAACAAGTTAAAAATACAAGGAACAAACTAATAGTGACAGACCGATAGAGAGGGGAGAGGACCCTGCCCTTGTGAGCTTACATTCTAGGGCAATGGGGAGGAAGATAGTAGGTTGGGTCTGCTCCGGTGGTGGTGGAGTGCTGGCTCTGGTAGTTGTGGAATGCCAGGTTCGGTGGTGGTGGAGCGCCAGGTCCAGTAGTGATGGAGCACTAGGTCTATTGGTAGTGGAGCACCAGTTCCGGTCGTGGTAGAGCACCAGATCTGGTGGTGGAGCGTCAGGTCCAGTAGTGATGGAGCACAAGGTCCATTGGTGGTGGAGCGCCAGTTCTGGTCATGGTAGAGCGCCAGATCTGGTGGTGGTGGAGCGCCAGGTCCAGTAGTGATGGAGCACAAGGTCCATTGGTGGTGGAGCACCAGTTCTGGTCATGGTAGAGCACCAGATCTGGTGGTGGTGGAGCGCCAGGTCCAGTAGTGATGGAGCACTAGGTCTATTGGTAGTGGAGCACCAGTTCCAGTCGTGGTAGAGCACCAGATCTGGTGGTGGAGCGTCAGGTCCAGTAGTGATGGAGCACAAGGTCCATTGGTGGTGGAGCGCCAGTTCTGGTCATGGTAGAGCACCAGATCTGGTGGTGGTGGAGCGCCAGGTCCAGTAGTGATGGAGCACTAGGTCTATTGGTAGTGGAGCACCAGTTCCGGTCGTGGTAGAGCACCAGATCTGGTGGTGGTGGAGCGTCAGGTCCAGTAGTGATGGAGCACAAGGTCCATTGTTGGTGGAGCGCCAGTTCTGGTCATGGTAGAGTGCCAGATCTGGTGGTGGAGTACCATCACCATCTCCAGTCGCAGTAGGGTCATTGCAGACTGTAAGCTGTCATGAAGAGATGTGTTTTCAGGTTCCGCTTGAAAGTTCCGAATGTAGGGGATATCCGGACATTTTGGGGTTCAGAGCTCCAGAGGACCGGGGATGCTCGGTCAAAGTCTTGCAGGCGGTTAGATGAGGAACGTACAAGTGTGGCGGAAAGGAGGAGGTCTTGGGATGGTTGAAGATTACGAGTTGGATGATATCAGGAGATTAGTTCAGAGATATATGGGGGGAACAGATTGTGGACGGCTTTGTAAGTCAATGTTAGTAGTTTGAATTGGATACGCTGGTGAATTGGGAGCCAGTGGAGGGATCTGCAGAGGGTAGAAGTGGGGGAGCAGCGAGGAGAGAGGTGGATTAGTCGGGCATTTATTCACATAGGGACTGCAAAGAGTCAAAATGATAACATTTCAAAACTTTGTATCAGTCGTAGAGCGACTGTCATAGACAATACTATAAGGATTGCAAGGGGGAAATACTAATTTAAAATAAGTCTTAAAATACTAATGCTAATTTGAAATGAAATCTAAATCGAAGCAAAACTGTAAACTCGGCACTGAACAATCAAGAGAATAAAAATGCAAAAAAGTTGTCAGACTCCAAATGGAGATCTTTCATCGACAGATTTCAAGCGCTTACAGTTCAAGCATTCGTCTTCCGAAGCCACCGAGGAATTCCAATGTGTCACACAATTAACATAGAAAATGAATTTTAAACAAATCTTTTGTGATATAACAACATCTGGAACTTTTTATACATTCATGAACAATGCAAATGGGGTCTGCTGCCGTTTATGTAAATGAATCCATTTTTTTCTTTATTTTATTCTGAGAAAGGAAATTTTGATTTGTTCTTTATTATAGCAAAAGACTAAGGGTGCGATCTCATCTGCGGAGTTTATCCTCAGCTTGAAACGGACTGAGCAAAAAATCACAGCATGCTGCGTATAGTTGTGGATGCTGAGACATCCTGCCAATGCAAGAGTATGGGTGTGATAAAAGCATCACACATGACACACACACAGCAGTTGGACCAAGATTTTAGCATGATCATTTCCATGTCGCAAAATGTCAGAAAAGATAGCTATATAGGTAGCATAGATAGATCGAGTTTACCAATGTCCTGCTGCTTGTTTCAGGTATTCTCAGTGGGGTGAGGGCCCACCATTTAAGGATCTCGGGCTTAGTGCCAGCTGGCAATACAAAGCCAGCATTAAACCCTTATTACCCAGCCACTAGGTAAAGGGCATGAAAAGGGCAGTATGAAACACTCTGCTACTCAGATCTTGGCAAGAAAAGATACGCAGATGTGAGCATACCACATATAAGTAGGGCATAAAGAAAATAATATTTTTAGTGCATATCAGTGGAGCAAGGATGCCTGTCTACTAATCAATTTTTCCTGGACAACTGGACCAAAATATCTGGACAGACCAAATTTTTTAATAACATTTTCCACCCTGCTTAATAAAGCCACGCCCCTTGATGAAACCAAACCCACTGCTATTACCATGCCCACTGAAATGTGCAATAAAATATAGCGTAAGAGCACACACTTAGAATTACAACTAGTATACAGGACAGGAGAAGTGGTACTGTGCAGTGCATATATATAGAATAATACAGATACTGAGAATTACAACTAGTATACAGGACAGGAGAAGTGGTACTGTGCAGTGTATATATACAGAATAATACAGATACTGAGAATTACAACTAGTATACAGGACAGGAGAAGTGGTACTGTGCAGTGTATATATACAGAATAATACACATACTGAGGATTACACTCAGTATACAGGACAGGAGAGGTGGTACTGTGCAGTGTATATATACAGAATAATACAGATACTGAGGATTACACCCAGTATACAGGACAGGAGAAGTGGTACTGTGCAGTGTATATATACAGAATAATACAGATACTGAAAATTACAACTAGTATACAGGACAGGAGAAGTGGTACTGTGCAGTGTATATATACAGAATAATACAGATACTGAGGATTACACCCAGTATACAGGACAGGAGAAGTGGTACTGTGCAGTTTATATATACAGAATAATACACATACTGAGGATTACACTCAGTATACAGGACAGGAGAAGTGGTACTGTGCAGTGTATATATACAGAATAATACACATACTGAGGATTACACTCAGTATACAGGACAGGAGAAGTGGTACTGTGCAGTGTATATATACAGAATAATACACATACTGAGGATTACAACTAGTATACAGGACAGGAGAAGTGGTACTGTGCAGTGTATATATACAGAATAATACAGATACTAAGAATTACACTGAGTATACAGGACAGGAGAAGTGGTACTGTGCAGTGTATATATACAGAATAATACACATACTGAGAATTACACCCAGTATACAGGACAGGAGAAGTGTTACTGTGCAGTGTATATATACAGAATAATACAGATACTGAGAATTACACCCAGTATACAGGACAGGAGAAGTGGTACTGTGCAGTGTATATATACAGAATAATACAGATACTGAGGATTACACCCAGTATACAGGACAGGAGAAGTGGTACTGTGCAGTGTATATATACAGAATAATACACATACTGAGGATTACTACTAGTATACAGGACAGGAGAAGTGGTACTGTGCAGTGTATATATACAGAATAATACAGATACTGAAAAATACACTGAGTATACAGATGGAGAAATTACAGGTTTGGGCCACCCAGGCTGCTCACAGTGGTACGAGCAACATGTGGCCTTGAGTTGTCATGTTGAATAATGCCTCCAGGTACACTTTGGAGAAATGGTCGCACCACCCATTCTACGACCAAATCAAATCACATGTAACACTGAACTTTTAGTGCACCTGGAATGAAGGCCAGAGGAGTCCAGCTCCTGGACATTATGCCACCCATAGACCATAATCCTAGGAGTAGGACCAGTATAACATTCTCTTGTGAAGGCCTGTTCTTGCTTTGCCCATGCGCATTCCAAGCCAATCTCTGGCTATCGTTGCGTTCAAGAGAAAATAAGGACTTATCACTGAAGAGGACAGACCTCTATTCCAGCCTCCATTGTCATCTTACTCTACATCATGACAGCCTTTGAGATCGGTGGCATGAGGTTAATGGACACCTGTAGCCAAACGCCTGTCTCGTAGCCCAATGTCGTGGGATTTTAATGGTTTGTGTGGAGACTGGATATTGTGTACCACACTTAAAGCGTCCAACATTTTCACTTACAGTACAGAATGAATCAATGAGTCAACATAGAACATAGAGTGGCTGCAGCCTTGTGCCCCAAGTCTGGACAACCCCTTTAATGGCCTACCATGGCCTTCAAACTTCTCTCGCGTCAATACATCTAGATTAACAGGAGCTGCCGGCAGGTGATCTTCATGATTTGCCCAAATGTATTCATTGGTAGACCTTTCCTCAGAAGCTGGAAGACAGTCGCTAGCAACACATCATGGCCCGGTAAGCCACTTGTGGCTCTCGAGCTACAGATTGGAGACCCCTGGTATATATGGTGTGTATATTTCTCTCTGTACACCTTTTGATCATTTTTTTTAACATTTTTAAAGTGTTTATCATATTTTCTTGGAATGGCATTCCTCGTAAGGGTTATGGTAGTTTTATATCTATTATGGATGTATCGATAACAAACATACACTTTTTTATTTACTTTATTTTATATATAAAAAAAAAGCATTTTAATGACAAAATATTATTTTCATGGTTTATTTTGAATTTTTGTTTTACATCTTTTAATTGTTTTTTCCCTCAAGTGGCCACATACAGTAGTATTGTCTTACAGTTAGCACCATGTAGGAATTCTGGACAACATTATTGTAGTAATATTCCCTATCCTGGTCCCCATCTTATAGCAGTGATCCCCAATTATGGTCCATCTCTTGTAGTTATGTCTCAAATTCTGGTGGCCAGTCTGTTGCTCACCTTGAAGTAATGTTTTCCCATCTTGGTCCCTATCCTGTAGTTACACCCCTCATTCTGGTCTAATCCTGGTCTTCATCTTTAGGTAATGTCCCCATCCAGGTCCCATTTTTGTAGTACTGTCCTTATCCTGGTCCCCTTCTTACAATAATGTCCCCATCCTGGTCCCCTTCATGTAGTAATGGCCCTCATTCTGGTTTCCATCCTTGCCCTCATCTTGTAGTAATGTCCCCATCCAGGTCCCCCTTTGTAGTAAAGTCTCCATCCTGGTCTACATATTGTAGTAACGTACCCATCCAAGTCCTCATCTTGTAATGTCCCACCCCGGTCTCCCTCTGTGGTAATGTCCCCAATTGTCTCGTTTTTCACATACACATTAAAAAAAGTTTCTTCTCATCTGTCCTCGATGTCCTATGCAACCTCTTTTCTGCAATGTGGGCCGTTGGTTCCATAGTCCCCTTGACAATCATGACTTGGTCCAGGAGGCCATTGATGTCAGCCTTTAATTTAGTTGAATATGCGTCCTCAGACAAACATTCAGTTGAGATATATTGATGTGCAGAGACAAGTTCTCTGCACAGCAATAAAAAGAGGCCAGCAACTGGAATCTGCATGCCACTGTATGACAGCTATATCACGCTGCCGTGCCGGAACACACGACATCAGCTGCTGGCCTCTGATTGGCCAGTGGCTGGCATCAGTATCGGTGCACAGCAATACATTTCAATTGAACTTTTGTCCAAGGACACACATTCAACTGAAGTAAACCACTGACATTAGTGGACCCTTGGACAGGGCCACATTAGTCAAGTAGTCTACAGTGCCTGTGTGCTACATGAAGCAGCCTCAAGGATCACATGCAGTCCACGGGTCGTGTGTTTGAGACCCCTGATACATCGGTTACAGGCTGCTAGCTGTAGGGGAAACAGTGACATAGGACATTGAGCAATCAAAGGGTTGGTGCCATTAGTCTGTTGGGAGTTGAGGGGAGGTCAGTGCTACGTGATGGCGGAGTGGAAACTCATGATGACGAGACGAAGCCTTGCACTCAATGAGCGGTCTGATGAGAACAAAGGATACGGTTGGTTGCAGCAAATAATAGTTCTTATGGAGGAAAAGATAAGGCTGGGTGACCTAGGTAGAGAAGGTCACCGGATTCCCCGAAGAAGAGCCAATGACAAGGTACGAGACAGGTTGAACCCTTGACCTTGAATTGAAAAAGGAGTCGTGAAGGGGTTAAAAAAGGAGTTTTCCATTGGCTCAGCCTTTTGTAATTCCATATATTTTCTAAATTGGCATTTATAGATTTTTCCAACTTTTTGAAACTCTAGACAAATTCTACACCAGACTGAAAACACAAAACTAGTTAGCCACAAGGAAGGTATTCGGAGAGAGTGCGCTCTATCTAGAAATCTAATGACTCGACTTTACATGCTTTCTTAAGAATTAAACCACTTTGAAATGACTAAATTATTTTTCTATCTAACATCTCGCGAGCATTTCCTATCTGGCCTTCGAGATAATTCAACACACTCACTCTCTTTTTCTCCCTCCGCAGAGTCATTCCAGACTCCATTACTGTTTGGGTTCTAACATCCGAACAGGAAATGAAAAACCGATACAACCTTCCTGCTTCTAATGTCTTAAAATATGTGGATCAAACCGTGGAATCTTTGGCGTTTTAGAAGCTCCGACACACAACCCGGGGCCAAAATTCTACGGTTGTGATTGAAAACCAAACCCAACTGTTTCAATTGAATATTTGCATCTTTTATGAGCTGTGTTATAGAGGGTGGGGATTCCGATTGGCCCTGAATTGAGTTACCCTGGATGAACAAGCCATTGTATTGTTTGCAAGTCATGTAAAAGTGGTTCAAATTAGATTTCGGAAGGACCATTGATGACTAATATTAGCTAGCTTTAGGTGGAAGGGGCCGATTTCAGGAAATACTTACTTCTCTCTCGGTTTTGTGCCCTGCTTGAGTAGAATTTATTTTCCAGCTAATTCATGCAAATTGATTTTATGGTGTACAAGTTTTCAGTTTCTATCTGCTGAAATGAGTTATTACAGCTGTGTTTTAGCTATGGTAATAGGGAACATATATTTTGAGCATCAGGGAAACTTTTTTTTTTTTCGTCTTTTCGAACACAAGGTAACGATTTATGTTTTTGTTATGCCCCAACAACTGCCTGCAACATAACGGACCGACTTATACACATTACCAGCTGAAATCATTATCAAATGACATAAACAAAAGGTTAAAAAGTTTCAAAACTGTTTCTAAAATAAAGTATTTTAAATAGGAATAATAACTTAAGTTATAAAAATACAATTTAAAAATATAGATATGTGATAAAACATTAATACACATGTACCCCAAATCGATATAACAAAAGCATGATATAAAAATAAAGCCTTGAGTCTCAGTGCACTAAACCACCGCACGATCATCTCTCCCCCCTCTTAGTGTATCCTTACCCATCAGTTGTAGACTGTGAGCCCTCACGGGCAGGGTCCTCTCTCCTCCCCTACTGTGTCCTCTCCCATCTTGTAGACTTTGAGCCCTCATGGGCAGGGTCCTCTCTCCTCCCCTACTGTGTCCTCTCCCATCTTGTAGACTGTGAGCCCTCGTGGGCAGGGTCCTCTCTCCTCACCTACTGTATCCTCACCTATCCCTTGTAGAGTGTGAGCCCTCATGGGCAAGGTCCTTTCTCCTCCCCCACTTTATCCTCACTCATCCCTTGTAGACTGTGAGCTCTCGTGGGCAGGATCCTCTCTCCTCACAAACTGTAACATCACCCCCCCCCCCCTTTACACTGTGAGCCCTCGTGGACAGGGTTCTCTCTCCTCACCTACTGTATCCTCACCCATCCCTTGTAGACTGTGAGCTCTTGTGGGTTGGGTCCTCTCTCCTCACCTACTTTATCCTCACCTATTCCTTGTAGGCTGCGAGCCCTCATGGGCAGGGTCTTCTCTCCTCATCTACTGTATTCTCACCCATCCCTTGTAGACTGTGAGCCATCGCAGGCAGGGTCCTCTATCCTCATATTCTGTATCCTCACTAATCCCTTGTAGACTGTGAGCCCTTGTGGGCAGGGTCCTCTCTCCTCCTGTACCAGTCTGTGTCTTATATTGTTCATGAATATTGTACGTGCCTATGTATGCCCATGTGTAAAGCACCATGAAATAAATAGCGCTATAATAATGTTACTGAAAATTATAAAGATTCTACCTTTTAGATTGCATGAAGGCAAAATAAATGAAAATGTCCTTTGTTTCTAAAGTTAAAACCCATAGCAAAGATCAAAATAGGCACCCCCATTATAGTGCAGGGTTTTTGTAGGACAGACGGACATAGTGTTACAGGGCTTGGACAACCCCTTCTCATTCTCATGTTCTTCCCCATAAAAATAAAAAAGCCTATACTCACCTCCAGTGCAGGCACAGTCCCAAAGAGGAACCGTGTTCCCGGGATCTCCGATGCTGGCAAGGTTCCATTGTTATGACACTCGAGCCTTGCAGCCAATCACTGTCAACTTCCTTCTCCCCTCCTTTAGACAGTTAAGTAATTACTGGACTTACTGTTAATTGCTTCTCTGTCTGAAGGTGGGAAGAAGGAAGTTGATGGTGATTGGCTGCAAGGCTCGAGTGTCATAACAATAGAACCTCGCCAGCATCGGAGATCCCGGGAACACGGTTCCTCGCTGGGACTGTGCCCGCACTGGAGGTGAGTATAGACTTTTTTATTTTTATGGGGACGCACATGGGGAATGAGAAGGAGTCATCCCAGTAGTGGACAGCCCCTTTAATTTCCCGCTCCAAGCTATGACCATTACTTTTCCGTTATTCTTTGCAAACTTTTCCCATCCCTTGCTTGTTTTTAATACTTTATGGAACATGGTGGCTCAGTGGTTACCACTGTTGCGTTGGGTTCTGCATTCATATCCTAAAGACAGCATCTGCAAGGAGTTTGTATGTTTTCTCCATGTTTGTTTGAGTTTCTCTCAGATTTTCCAGTGTCCTTCCACACTCCAAAGACATACCGTTAGTGAATTTAGATTGTAAGCCCAGTGGGGACAGCAATGATGATGTCTTTACAGTGTTGTCTTTCAGACAAGGAAAGCAATTGCATATATAAGCGCTGGGTGTCAGGGGCAGGGGAGATTTAACCAGCTGCTTGCTCCAATGTGCTGACGTGCAGCGGTATGATGGGACAAGTGAGTGGAAAATACGGGGGACTATTACTGCAGATGGGGGAGATGGAATGCTAGTATTGAGACACAGCGTGCAAGATTGGGTAGGAAAGTGAGAGGGGCACAGGGGACAGGGCATGGGAGAGGGGAAGTCTGGGGGGGAAGAAAAGTGTGAGCACCGTATGGAAAGGTGGCAGTGTGTGGGATGACAATATGGAGAGGGGAAAAGGTAAGAGACAGTATGGGGGATAATTTGGAGACTTAGCTTTATTGGTAGACAGTGTGAAGGTGCAGTATGAAGAAGGGGTAGCATGTGGGAAACAGTATTTGGAGATGGAGCAGTGTGCTGGGGAGAAGGGACAGGACAGCATGTTGTGGACAATATGGAGAGGAGAAAGGTAAGGATGTAAGGATCAACATTGGAGAATAGTGTAAAGAGACAATATGGAGGGGGGCAGTGTGTGGAGGGACAATGTGAAGGAAAGGTATCATGTGGGGGGCCAGTATGGAATGTGGCAACATATGGAAATTAGTGTTAGAGAACAGTATGGAGATTGGCAGTGTGTGGGTAGAGGAGATAAATAAGGGGAAAATATAGAGAGGGTTAGCAAGTGGTGGCAGTATAGAGAGGGGCAACATATGAGGAATAGTGTGTGGAGAGAGAGTGGAGAGGGCAGTGTGTGGGGACAGTGTGGTTATCTCTCCATTTACCAATAGCCATATATGTTGAGGTCACTGACATTACTAGAGTTGTGATTGTGTTAAAAAGCTTGAAAGTGGTTGAATACAGTCCTAGTGTAAGGAGGAGGACTTGCAATCGCGTTACTCCATGAATACACCAATCGCGTTATTTGTAATGTCATGTAAATTGCATCTTTGTACCATTCATCCGATAAATTGTGGTCCACTTCATCGTACAGCTTCAATCGAAAAAACAGCGTCCATTTGGATATATTGCTTATCAACACCGCTTTTTGTGGTGTGTGGATCCTGCAGCAGCAGCACTATACATATATACTGGTTGTGGGTTTCACAACCAGACCAGGTGAGCAGTGATATTTTACACTTTGGATATATGCTTTAAAGGATAAGACCCTACTGCACATTTGTTTCCCTACTTTTTCATCTATCTAGAGCAGACCTATGGTCTGAAAGGTTATTAAGGCAGAATACAGTGGGTGACCTGTACTGACAGGAGAAAGGTAACCGGAGACCAGATAGCGCAACTGAGAGAAGGAGACAAAACACAAATTAAGAGACTTCGGCAGGCGGGGGACCTAATATATAGAAGATTAATCTCACTAATACCGTCCAGTAATAGATGAGGATGCACTGGATAAAAACTCTAATATAGAAGATGACCCTGGCACACCAAAATAATTATTCAGAGAATTTCCTTTATGAATAAATTTTCTTTCCTTGAACAGCTTACATACATTCATAACCGATGTTTCGGCATAGCGGCCTTTATCAAGATTTATCTATGAATACAGGTAACATGGGTCTATACATGGAGGTCAATGTGGGATGGAGTCTCATAGATTCCAAGACGGGAGGTGGACAAAGTCTAATTGTGGATAAAGGAAATTCTATGAATAAGGACCGTACTCCTAGTGGGAGTGACTGAATTTAACGGGGTCCAGAAAGACGGACAGATAGCAGTCAGGTCCCAATGAGTTTCCAACTACTTCGGGTAGTGGGTCAAAAAACCTAGTGTGTAGACCAAGTGAGGTTCCCGGCAAATGATTCCCTGATCATCTGTGAGCATAGAATTTGAGTCCGACTGTAATAGTGGATTTTCCCCCCAATTATGAGAAGACTCGGAGCATGGATAGTACAGGAGTTTAGAATGTTTTTGACACCCGCTATTGTGGTTGTAGACTGAGTTGTTCTGAAATGAGTGTTGCCTCTGTGCACAGAGACAATCCAGGTAGAAGTCAAGAAAGTGCATCTAGAAATTCTGAGTTACTGAACTGTTTGAGAAGATCTGTGGCTGCAAACCCATGTACAATGTTGATAATGATGAAATGTTTGGTAAAGGTTTGTAGCTAGAAGGAAAGTTGTCAAAATGAGTTAACGGTGGGTCCTGGCCAGCTAACGCCATCGGCAACATGTCTACACATGTGTATCTCCCCTATGATACAGACACACAAACCCAGGACTGTGTTTCTTATGTAGCATGCCATAGCATACATGAGCAATCCCTCACCCATAACTACTGCCCCATACCACTCTACATTAGGAGATCTCAGAGTGTTATGTCTTTGGCAGTGGCGTAACTCAATGTGAAAGCTCCAACAGGGCCCCAATTATTGCAAATCTTTAAAAGCATTAGTCTTTTTCTATAGGCCAAACAGACTTTTGGGGCCCCCTAGGCACTAGGGCCCAGGTGCGATTGCAACCTCTGCACCTATTGTATTACACCCCTGGTCTTTGGGAAGATGTTGGGGCACTTTGAATTGTTGGGCAAAATTTGGAAAGTTTCTATCTATCTATCTATCTATCTATCTATCTATCTATCTATCTATCTATCTATCTATCTATCTATCTATCATCTATTTATTCAGGATAAAAGTTTTTACTCTAGATTCACTGTGTCTATCTTGTCTATTAGCTGGATCTGTCCGGTTTTGCCTAAGGGCATATGTAATAATATGTTATCTCTCTTTGTCCTTCTGCTTCTGGTCCTGTGAACAGTGCTGTACAGAAGGATGGGGTTAGAGTGTTAAAACCATGTCATGACCTCTGGTCAAAATTTATGATCGTTGTGACTTTAGCAGATGACCTAACCAAGCAATACTCCATTGTCTACATGCATACAGCTGCCATCTGAGGTGGAGTTGAAGGACACGAACCCTATGGTCCTTAATTGCCACCCTCATAATAGTCCTACATGCAATCAGACAGTGACAGCAACAAACATGAAAGTATCGGAATTCCCAAACTAATGGATACAAGAACTTTACAGCTTTTGTCTACAAAAACTTTACTTTTGCTATGACCAGGTTTAAAAATACAACATTTACACCTGTAGATATAGATTATAACAACTAAGTACATGATGAAGTAGATGGAGTGTTGGACACATAGGAGTATTAGAAGGGATCACATAGACCTTTGTATAAACGATTTGCCAAGAAGAATGGACGGCTTGGTATTCGCGAGTCGCACCAAGTTTAGAAGGGTCACATAGCATTATCCCTGTAGGATATAAGTTTTTCCAACAAGAATGGACGACCCTGGTGTTCCGAGTAACGACCAAGTTTAGAAGGGATCACATAGCATTATCCCTTGTAAGATAATTTTTTCAACAAAATGGAGGACCTTGGTGTTCGTGAGTTGCGACCAAGTTTAGAAGGGATCACATAGCATTATCCCTTGTAGGATAAAGTTTTTCCAACAAGAATGGATTACCTTGGTGTTCGTGAGTTGCGACCAAGTTTAGAAGGGATCACATAGCATTATCTCCTTTTAGGATATAAATTTTTCCAACAATAATGGAGACCTTGGTGTTCGCGTAGTTCGCAAACCAAGTTTAGAAGGGATCACATAGCATTATCCCTGTAAGGGTAAAGTTTTTCCAACAAGAATGGACGACCTTGGGTTTGTGAGTCGCGACCAAGTTTAGAAGGGATCACATAGCATTATCTCTGTAGGATATAGTTTTTCCAACAAGAATGGATGACCTTGGTGTGGTGAGTCCGACCAAGTTTAGAAGGGATCACATAGCATATCCCTGAAAGATAAAGTTTTTCCAAAAGAATGGACGACCTTGGTGTTTGTGAGTCGCGACCAAGTTGTAGAAATACAAATGGGTATGCAAAAAACTACAAAATTGCTATTTCACCTATAATAACTATTTGGAATAAATGTTTAAATAATTGATATGGTGATAGACTTCATTGCCAAAGGGGATGAAAAAGGTAACAGATACACCCGGACACCGATGGCTGTGGTTTAATGAAAAACATTTGAAAAATTTTACAACGCCTATAAAAATGACTTTATGATTAAAATAGCATAGTTAAGCAAAGTGTAGACTATACAGTAAATTATGATCGGATCATGCTGAGTTGTATAGGAAAAATAACATTATTTATGTGCAAAAAAATCTAGCGTTACTTATTTGCATTCCTATCTTAAGAAAATGAAGAAAAGGTAAACAATAATGATCTATACCCCAAAGCAATGCAAAAAAGAGTACAATTGGTCCCACCAAAAAATGCCCTTCTACATCTAAAATGAAGAGAGATTGAAGAAGGTTTTGACTTTAGAAAATGATCGTGTACAAAAATGGAAACAATTAGTCTAGGGGTTAAGGTTAAAGTTTTATTTAATGGACAACATTGTTCGTTGATCATATTACTAATTTAATTACCCGATAGAAAATGGTGGGTTTTTCACTTTTAATTCCGTAAACAGCGCACTCTTGCATTGGCTGCCTCTTGTTTGCAGTCAGGGTGTGAGTCAGTAAGCCAAATATCGACTCGACTCTTCAATTCCTGAATCCGACTTCACCAAAATGGACTCTGCTCCATACTCCACGACTCCGACTCTGCAACCAGGGCTGTGAAGACAGTAAGCCAAACATCCGACTCCTAAGAATGGATAGACAAGGGCGCATGGGTCTTATCTCATTATTATTGGTGTATGCAGTGCATGAACTGCTCACCTTGATCGGTTGTGACACCCGCAATCGGTATCCGCGTTTTTTGTTACAGATGCCGCAGGACCCGCCACTCCAGGTGGCCACGTAATAACTCAGAGGACAGGAAACAATATGGTCGTGCTGCTGTATATAGAATGACAGACGTCCAGGAAATCTTAATCGGTGTCTTTATTTCAACGCCTTTCTAGGCCGTCCCGGCCTCTTCCTCAGGAATATGTTGCTGAGTATGTTGGTGTATTCCTGAGGAAGAGACCAAGACGGCCTAGAAAGGTGTTGAAATAAAGTCACCAATTAATATTTCCTGGACGTCTGTCATTCTATATACAGCAGCGGGGACCATATTGCTTCCTGTCTTCTGAAACATCTGACTCCACCCAAAATGGACACCAACTCTGGCTCCGAATCCATGACTTTGTCTCCACAATCATGGCTGTGAAGTCAGTAAGTCAAACAGCCAACTCTGACTCATCAATTTCCCTGAATCTGACTATGATTCCACCCAAAATGGACACTGAGTCCACGACTCCGACTTTGCAACAGTGGCTGTGAAGTGAGTAAGCCAAACATCCAACTCCGACTCCTCAATTTCCCTGAATTTGACTCCACCCAACATGGACTCCGACTCCTCAAACCATGGCTGTGAAGCCAGTAAGCTGAACATCCGACTCAAACTCCGACTCATCAATTTCCCTGAATCCGACTACGATTCCACCCAAAATGGACACTGACTCTGAATCCAGGACTCCGAGTTCGCAACCATGCTTGTGAAGTTGGTAAGCCAAACATCTGACTCCAACTCAACCCAATAGGGACACCGACTCTGACTCCGACTCCACCAACTCCAACTTCACATCCATGGCTGTGGAGTCAGTAAGCCAAACATCCGACTCCTAAATTTCACTTAATCGAACTCTGACTACCTCCAAAATGGACACCGACTCCGACTCCACGAGTCTGACTCCACAGCCCTGTTTGCAGTTCCAATTTTTTTTTTTTACTAAAATCATGATAAACTGCTATACCAGATACAAGAGTAGGGCTGGTTTTGTAAAATAAACTCTGGGCAACCCCCTTAATGCATTATTTACGAGTGCAGTTTCCAAGCACTAATTATTACTCTCTGTGCCTCCGCAAGTCACCGACTGTAAGAAAATTGCTCTTGTTTTCCTAAACATAAAGTTATTACTGTGTTCCTGGAGTGAGCACGGATCACTGCTCAGGTAAAAGACGGCAATTAAGTAAATATTTTTGAACCATTAGATTTTTACTATGATGCATTATAGACCAAACAAACAGTGAAAGGTCGTTCACCGCAGCGTCAATGTAAAGATATATAGCGGATTAATGATTAACGCACTGGAGCAGGTAGATGTTTCCACCTCGATGATAATAGGACATAGCACGAGGCACAGGCTCCGTTCATAGGCTGAGGCAGGTTGTTTTTTATATTCAGAAAATAAAAGGCTGGAGGCCTATGACAAAGATTAGGTCACCAATACAGGGCCACCTTCTACCACCTCGGACCAAAGAACTTGACGTTTTTCCACTTCCCATGACCCTTTGGTCAGATCTGGAGTTATGTATAGGTTTTTGTTACCCAAAAGCAAAGATGGCATGCTATAAACAATTACATTATAACTTTGTGAAATTTCCGCCCACCAATAGGTTATTTATTATTTATTTTAATGGCTTTCAGCTTGACCTCGAGCCAATGGTGACTTGATGAATAAATGCTATGTAGGACTCTAAATCTTGTGTAGCCTAGATAGGTCTACCATGGTCCTCTCCAAGACTAGATAGGTCCACCAGGGTCTTATCCATTCCTTGATAGGTCCCCCAGGGTCTTTTCCAGTCCTAGATAGGTCCACCAGGGTCTTATCCATTCCTTAATAGGTCCCCCAGGGTCTTTTCCAGTCCTAGATAGGTCCACCAGGGTCTTCTTCAAGCCTTATTAGGTCCACCAGGGTATTCTCCAGGCCTAGATAAGTCCACCAGGGTCTTCTCCAAGCCTAGTTAGGTCCACCAGGGTATTCTCCAGGCCTAGATAGATAAACCAAGGTCTTTTCCAAGCCTAGATAGATCCACCAGGGTCTTATCCATTCCTTAATAGGTCCCCCAGGGTCTTTTCCAGTCCTAGATATGTCCACAAAGGTCTTCTTCAAGTCTAATTAGGTCCACCAGGATATTCTCCAGGCCTAGATACATCAACCAAGGTCTTTTCCAAGCCTAGATAGATCTACCAAGGTCTTTTTCAAGCCTAGATAGGTCCGCCAGGGTCTTTTCCAGTCCTAGATATGTCCACCAGGGTCTTCGTCAAGCCTAATTAGGTCCACCAAGGTATTCTCCTTTCGTAGATAAGTCCACCAGGATATTCTTCAGGCCTAGATAGATAAACCAAGGTGTTTTCCAAGCCTAGATAGATCCACCAAGGTCTTTTCCAAGCTTAGATAGGTCCACCAGAGTCTTTTCCAGTCTTAGATATGTCCACCAGGCTCTTCGTCAAGCCTAATTAGCGCCACCAAGGTATTCTCCATTCATAGATAAGTCCACCAGGGTCTTCTGGAAGGCTAGTTAGGTCCACCAGGGTACTCTCAAAGCCTAGATAGATCCAAATAGGTCTTTTCCAAGCCTAGATAGGTCCCCCAGGGTCTTTTCCAGTCCTAGATATGTCCACAAAGGTCTTCTTCAAGTCTAATTAGGTCCACCAGGATATTCTCCAGGCCTAGATACATCAACCAAGGTCTTTTCCAAGCCTAGATAGATCTACCAAGGTCTTTTTCAAGCCTAGATAGGTCTGCCAGGGTCTTTTCCAGTCCTAGATATGTCCACCAGGGTCTTCGTCAAGCCTAATTAGGTCCACCAAGGTATTCTCCTTTCGTAGATAAGTCCACCAGGATATTCTTCAGGCCTAGATAGATAAACCAAGGTGTTTTCCAAGCCTAGATAGATCCACCAAGGTCTTTTCCAAGCTTAGATAGGTCCACCAGAGTCTTTTCCAGTCTTAGATATGTCCACCAGGCTCTTCGTCAAACCTAATTAGCGCCACCAAGGTATTCTCCATTCATAGATAAGTCCACCAGGGTCTTCTGGAAGGCTAGTTAGGTCCACCAGGGTACTCTCAAAGCCTAGATAGATCCAAATAGGTCTTTTCCAAGCCTAGATAGGTCCCCCAGGGTCTTTTCCAGTCCTAGATATGTCCACAAAGGTCTTCTTCAAGTCTAATTAGGTCCACCAGGATATTCTCCAGGCCTAGATACATCAACCAAGGTCTTTTCCAAGCCTAGATAGATCTACCAAGGTCTTTTCCAAGCCTAGATAGGTCCACCAGGGTCTGTTCCGCTGTTATCTTGATTGTATCGAGCCATCGGGTTGCTGGTCTTCCTCTTCGCCTTGTTCCTTCTATTCTTCCTATGATGATGTTTTTCTCCAGTGACTGTTCTCTTTGTATGATGTGTCCAAAGCAGATGAGCCGTAGCTTGGTGATCTATTGGGCTTTACCGAAAAATAAAGTTTTCATTATTGTAATTTTAAGTCATTTTATTTGTTTTAGTTTTATGTTATTATTTTATTTTATTCTTTACTTACTGTTTTTTGTTTAGTTTATTTATTCTTATAGTAATCATGCAAAGTGAGACAAATATTACGGTAATCAGATTACTTTCTACGGATTGTTGAAGTAAAAAAACTAAAATGTACCGGATTTAAAGAAAAACATTTACACTTTTTGGAAGAATTTCAACGATTTTATTAAGTTTTAGATTACGTTTTATTTTATTTTTCATTTTCAATTTGTTTTTATATGTAGGCTTTGATGGTGTTAGTTTGCGTATTTGTTTTTGTTATTTTTCTTTTTTTATATATATATATATATATTATGTTTTATTCTATTTTTTGTTTTTTAATGTTATTGATGTTTTATTATTTTTATGCTGATTATTATTTTTTGTTATTTTATATTTAGTTTTATATTGTTTTATTTTAATTTTATCTTGCATTCTATTTTCATTGATGTCTAATTATTTTTATTTTGATTATTGATTTTTGCTATGTTACATTTTGTTTTACATAGTTTTATTTTATTTTTATTTTGTATTTTATTTTCATTGACGTCTAATTATTTTTATTTTTATTGTAACTGTTGATTTTTGTAACTTTTTAGCTTATTCTTTCTTTGTTGTTTTTGTTGTTAAGTGTTTGTTTTTTGTGTGAAGACATAGATATTTTGTCTCATTATTCAGCGCATTATTATTATTTTGACTTGATTTTTGCTACTTTTTCTTATTTTTTCTTTGTTGTTTTGTGTTTCCTTGTTTTTGTGTTAAGATGTAGATATTTTGTCTCATTATTCACCATATTATTTTTATTTTGATTATTGATTTTTGTGATTTTATACTTAGTTTTACATTGTTTTATTTTACTTTCAGCCCATATTTGAATTTCATTGACTCTTCTTAAGACCACGTCACGTGGTGACATCGCCGCCAATTACATAGGCGACGTAGGGGCATGGCCTATCGGCGGCGACATCGCCCCTACGTCGCCTCATGTAAAGGGGCAATGTCGGCGCCGCCGGGAGGTCGCCTGGTTTCAGGCGACTGATCTAGGGCGATGTGCACACATCACCCCATGTAACCGGCCGCCGGCGAGCTGACAGGCGATGAGAGTCATAGGCTCCCATTGTCCTGCATCGCTGCTGTGGTTTCGAGAAACCTCGGCGGTGATGCCACCTCTGAGCTCGCCAGCCCATCGCCGGAGATGTCTCCCCATGTAAACGGGGGGCGGTGACGTTGGCGGGGTGCCAAAAACGTGCACGCACCCGCCAGTCGCTGCCGACACCTCCGGCGGTGTCTTCAGGTTTAACGGGGCCTTTAGGGTGCTTTCACATCGGCAGTTTTGTCTATGGGGCTTGCAGTAAGTGTGTGGCAGACGCGGCAAGTGCGTTTTTGGCAGTTGCAACAGATACAGCTGTGAAAAAAAAACGCCGCTGACCGCGTTTTTTTTTCGCGGCCGCATCTAACGCAACTGTCGAAACCGCATTTGCCGCGTCTGCCACACACTTACCGCAAGCCCCATAGATAATGCATGGAGCATACTCCAACTGTGCCGCAAGTTAAGCCGTTAGGCTGAAAATGCGGCAGATGCAGGTTTTTTTGACCGGATCTGCTGCATTTTTACAAAACCGCCAGTGTGAAAGCCCCCTTATTTATATTGTGACTCTAGATTTTTATTTTTCATCTTATTTTTTCTTTGTTGTTTTTGTTGTTTTGTGTTGTTTTTTGTATGAAGACATAGATATTTTTTCTCATTATTCAGCACATTATATTTATTGTGACTTGAGTTTTATTACTCTTTCTTATTTTTTCTTTATTTCTTTTGTTGTTTTGTGTTAAGACATAGATATTTTGTCTCATTATTTCGCATATCATTTTTAATTTGATTATTGATTTTTGTTATTTTATATTTTTAGTTTTCCATTGTTTTATTTTACTTTTATCTCATATTTTCTTTTCATTGACACTACTTATTTTCATTGTAACTTGATTTTTGTTGCTTTTTTATTTTGTTTTTGCTGTTGTTTTTGTTGTTTGCATTTGCTTGTTTGTTTGTTTTTAAGACAGATATTTTGTCTCATTATTCAACACATTATTGTGAATTGATTTTTTTTAGGCCTTCGTAGGCTTCACGCCACGGTTTTATCAGGTTCGGGACTGTCTTGTGTGAACCCGACAGTCCCAGACCCGATTTTGGATATAATATAGCTCTATGGGGCCATATAGGGCCAGATGGCATTGATTTGCGATCCGGTTTTGTCTCTGTCCGGCAGCATCAGGCTGCATTCGGTTTTTGCCACTTCCACAAAACTGGAGCTTGCAGCATTTTTATGTCCAGGGCAAAATGTTAAACAAAATCGGATCCTCCCGAATCATCCCAGATTCGGCGCTATCCGTCGCCCAATAACATGGGCGTCTGTGGGCACCGGATCCGACAGAAAATCAGATCCGGCTGCCGGACGCCGGATGCTGAAGTTCAGTGGCGCACAGCGCTGAACTTCAGCACCTGGAGAGCTCCCGGCTGAGATGTCAGAAACACGGCTAGCTCCCGCTAGCCGCGATTTTGAAATTTCAGCAGAGGATAGCCCCTGCAGCTGCGGACAGCCGATTCCAGTGGGACCGGAGGGCATATTTGTGTCCGTAGCTGTCAGGCTGTGTCTGGTGCACCCAGCAAAACACCGGACACAGCCTGACATCTCCAAAACCGTGGTGTGAAGCCGGCCTTACTTTTTCTTATTTAGTTTTTCTTAGTTGTTTTCGTTGATTTGTGTTTGTTTTTGTGTGAAGACATAGATATTTTGTCTAATTATTTAGCACATTATTATTATTGTGACTGAATTTTTGTTGCATTTTAGATTGCTTTGTTTTTTGTGTTTTTTTAATTGCTTTTTTGTTTTTTTGTGTTAAGACATAGATATTTTATCTCATTTTTCAACAATTTATTATTATTGTGTCTTGACTTTTGTTACTTTTCCTTATTTAGTTTTTGTTGTTTTACGTTTGCGTGTTTGTTTTTGTGTTAAGACATAGATATTTAATCTCATTACTATTATTGTGACTTATTTTTTGTTACATTTTAGTTTTTTGTTGTCTTGTGTTTGTTTTTTGTGTTAAGACAGATATATTTTATCTTATTAGTCAACATTTTATAATTATTGTGACTTAATTTTTGTTACTTTTTCTTATTTTGTTTTTGTTTTTGTGTAGTTTTGTGTTTGTCTTTGTGTTAAGAAATAGATATTTTGTCTCATTATTCGGTACATTATTATTATTGTGACGTCATTTTTGTTACATTTTAGTTTTTTTTGTTGTCTTGTTTGTTTTTTGTGTTAAGACATAGATATTTTGTCTCATTAATCAGCACATTATTATTATTGTGATTTAATTTTTGTTGATTTTTCTTATTTTGTTTTTGTTATCTTTTTATGCTTGCTTGTTTGTTTTAGTGTTAAGACATGGATATTTTGCCTCATTGTTCAGACAAAACAATAAAACAAATCTGCCTTGCCGATAGCCAGGCGTAATGGAGACAACAACACAAGAAGGAGAGAAAAAAAGCTGCCAGGACAGGGCCAAGCACCCTTTAATTTTCTAAATGCTCCTGTTTTGTTAGGCTGTGTCATGCATCTCAGCTCAAACATGCTTTGCTTCTTTATTATTCATAGGCTTTTTTTCTCGTCTTCAGTCAGTGGTGTTGAATAATAAAACAGCCCAGGATCAAATGGGCCAATTCTCCACGCCTGACACCAACTGCTACTGTTCTCTGGGCTCTGCCAAGCGTTGCCTCTGATAATGAGTGGGATTTGGTTAAACAGTAAATTAATGAATAATGAAATATCCAGGTTGATCAGTTAGAGAGCACGCTTGCTTCGCCCCCGGCTAAACGCTGGGGGCTGAAATTACTCTCAAACGGCACTTGCCTGTCTGCTGGGCTGGATAACTATTTTACAGACCATTGCTTGACAGAATGTTAGGACAGGGAGGGTGCGGAGAGGGAGGCGAGGGGCGAGGGAGGTATTGGGGATAGGAAATGAGCCGGACTGATGATCATCAAGGTATTGTACACCAAAAATATGGAAAATAATTGTGTTAGTATGGCCTGGAAAGCTGAATCCTACTCTATATTTAGCCTCAAAAATAAAAAGGATCAAATAAATCTCATATGCAAAAAACTAAGTGGGCCATATAATTTGTAACTTTTGTAATAATAATATTTGCATCACTATCAATAGTAATAATAATAATAATAATAATTTTGTTACTATGGACTATGAATCTATATACTTCAGTATATTTAACCTCAAAAGTAACATAATAATAATAATAATAATAATAATAATAATAATATTAATCCCATATGTATACAGTATATAAGTTGTAAGTTTTGTAATAATATATGTGCATCATTATTAATATAATAATGAATAAAATAATGATTAATTATTATAATTATATATACAGTATATTAATAATCATAATATAGTGTATTATGGCCTATAATCTATATCCTACAATATATTTGAACCTTGCAATTAAAGTTATAAAAAAATTATAATAATAATTAATAATATTAACTCCCATATATATATATATATATATATATTTTTAATAATATATGTGCATCATTATTAATAGTAATAATGATATAATGATATAATAATAATAATAATAACAATAATAATAATAATGATAATATTCTTTAAAAAAGTAATTGTGTTTTTATGGCCTATAAATCTATGGTATACCCTACAGCATATTTTGTCTCAAATGTAAAAAATAATAATAATATTAATCCATATATATATTTTGTATTATTTATAATAATATATGTGCAGTAATAATGATATAATAATAATGATAGTAATAATAATAATAATAATAATAATAATAATAATAATAATAATAAATATTCTAACAATAATAATTATAATAATAATAATCATGATAATAATAATTGTGTTAGTATGGCCTCAAAATCTACATTCTATTGTATATTTCGCCTTGAAATAAAAAAAATATATAAATCCCATATATAAAAAATGAAGCGGTTCCCAAATTTTGCAATGTTTGTAATAATATATTTGCATAATTATTAATAGTAATAAATAATAATAATAATACTTGTGTTAGTATGGTTGGGAAATCTGTTTCCTACTTCATATTTAGCCTCAAAAATAAAAAAACAATCCTTTAAATCTCAAGTAAAATAAAACTAAGTGGGCTGCAACTCTTGTAATAATAATATTTTCATAATTATCAATAGTAATAATAATAATAATAATAATAATAATAATAATAATAATAATTATTATTATTATTATTTATTGTAGCATATTATTATTATATATAATAATAGATATAATAATATGTATTATTATTATGTTAGTATGACCATAATCAATAGTGATAATAATATTTCATTATACATTATTTTCAGAATATTAATAATAATATTAACAATAATAATAAAAAGCTAAATAATTTATTAAATAAAATTAAAACAGATACAATTTAATTGGCATATATTATAACTTTATGTTCCATAATAATAACAATAATAACAATTAATATTTTATTATTATTATTATTATTATTATTATTGTAAATACAATTAAATTGTGACTGTTGTTGTAATTTTTTTAATAAATCATATTAATAATAATAATGGAATATATTATTATTATTATTAATATAATTATAATATATAATAATTGTTTTATTGTTCATATTTTTAATATTTCATAACTCAATAGCACACATTAAAATAAGCAACTTTGTAATATTTCTTATCTGAGGAATCTGCTTATTTCAACTCTTGAATTGATTTTCCATTTCAAATTCATAGGTAAAATCCGTCTTCATTGAATACAGATATTATTGCTGACTTTAGAATTCTGAGAATGAAAGATCAGTCCAGGAGGAGAAAGAAGCATAGCACTCTAATAAGATATCTAGAGCTATGTGTCGGAGATGCATATACTGTAGGTTGCAGGTTTTTCCTCTTTTCTATGGCGGATATTCTGCGGATCTATCACAAATCTGCAGCTCAGTGAAGTACAAACAAAGAGTCAGGGGCGGACCTACTGTGGTGCAGCTGGTTCAGCTGCACCAGGGCCCCAAGCGGCTAGGGGGCCCTTCAAGCACCTGTAGGCGATCATGTGTCAGAGGAGAGGAGGTGAAGTGAGGGAAGCTTCCTGTGGCTAATCCCGCCCCTCCTCTCCTTTCATCTGCTGCCCTGACTCCCTGGCCTGCAATGTGCGGCTCGACAGACGCAGGTAGCAGCAGCTTGCACTCCCCCCCGCTCCTCACCCAGGAAAGCAGCTCGCACCCCCACACCCCCATCCACCCCCACTGCTCCTCACCTAGGATAGCAGCTTGCACTCCCCCCGCTCCTCAGTCTAAATGCCGCACCGGGGCCCCCCAGGCTCAAGGTCCGCCACTATAAAGAGTATGTAACGCTGCGGGTTTTCCCGTGGTGGAAATGACGCACATTTTGCTGGGGAAAGATCATGTAAATTCTAGCAGTGTATTTTGCCGCGATTTTCACCCATAGGCCTCAATCATAGCTCCTAAATATGCAGCAAATACGCAGCAGTGTTCACACAGTGTGTATTAGCCACGTATTTAGTGAGTATTTTGCGCTGATGACATGGGGCTCTGCTGTAGTTTTGGTCACCACCTCAGGTACGGCAGACAGGTACAGACTGCCACCCACCCCCAGCGGTATAGTTTTACCTGGCTGGTAATCAAAATACAGAGGAGGCCTTTTTTATTATTATTTGTTGAAATCATTTTTTTTTTAAATCACACTGAGCTTCGCTGTATTTTTTGTTTGCAGACAGGTACAACTAGGCAGCTGGGGTCTGGAATCCTCAGTATGGGGAGGCGCAAACTTTCTGGGTCCTCCAAACTGCGAATTGCATCCCACAGCTGAACCAGAACGCATTAATTGTAGCGCAATTTTATGGAGTTTTACCTGACTCTTCCAGTTGCCCTAGTGCCAGTGGCAAACTGGGTAATAAGGGTTTAATACCAGCTGAATTTTCCCAGCTGACACTAAGCCTGAGATTCATAATGTTGGGCTAATGTTAGACCAGGCCATTATGAATCTCTAGTAAATAATACACCACACTGTGACAAACTATTTATTTGTAAAAAAAAAAAAACAAAGATAGCCCTCATTCCCATCTTTATTATTCCCACATAAACCCTCCATGAGCCTCTGTGACGACTGTTCATGGTGGGACCCAAAACTGGCTGAGTTTCCGCTCCACGCTGTGAAAGTGGTGATGTCACTCTCACGTCACAGCAGCACCAAAAACTCGCTAGTTTTGAGTCCCGTTGTGATATGGGAAAGTTCACATGAGATCAGAGCTGAGCAGCAATGCAATGTGACCCAGACTGTGACATCACCACTCTCACAGTGAGAGCCGAAACTCACTCAGTTTCTGTTCCTGCAGTGAACGGCTGTCATAGAGGATCATGGAGTGTTTGGTGTTTGTGTGGGAATAATAAAGATGGGAATGAGTCATGTGTTTGTGTTTTTTGTTCAAATAAAATGATTTTTCTCTGTGTGGTGTATTATTTATTATTTACTTAGAGGTTCCAAATGACTAGGTCTAACATTGGCCCAACATTATGAATCTCGGGCTTAGTGCCAGCTGGCAATGTTCAGCTGGCATTAACCCCTTTATTACCCAGTTTGCCACCGACACCAGGGAAACTGGAATAGACGGGTATAGCTCCAGAAAATAGCACTTCAATGAATGCTTCATTTTCTGAAGGCACAAAATGCTTGGACAGTAGAGCATTTCTATAATGCACCAACTGGAAGCATGGTCACTAGACTGATGTCTGCAAAATCACACCGGTGTCAGGAGTAGGCCCCTTTTTACATCCCTCAACTTCGATTTCAGGGCATTGTGCTCCACAGAATTGGTGGGAGATGGCTTGCTCATTGATTGATAGTTCAATCCGACTCCATAATTGTCCTATAAATCATGAAGTCTTGTACACTGCAGAGGGCTGATGCAATCTACAATCAACAGGCCTTCCATAAATTGGCAGACAAACGGGGCAACTGAACGATCTCACATGAAACAATAGGTCATATCCCTTGACTTGCAGAACAAAGGAATGGTAAGTCTGGCATCATTTAGAATAGTTAACCCATGCACAAGTGGCCAGATTCTGGGTCATCACACATGGTTGTGGCAAAAGTCTAAAATATTGCCCCAATACTTGCTACAACTCTGGAAGATGTGACAACCATGAATCGGAATGACGACAATAGAAGATATTAATGTTCAGTTTCTATCCCTGGTAAAGCAGCCAGAAAGGACTTTAAAGTGGTCAGAAGCACTCGAATTTTTGGCAAATGTTACCTAATGTCCACATGTTTTTGGCCCAGGGAAGGTCGGAATTTGCTTGGATTGCTTCTAAAAAGTCAAGACAATTCTGCCAAATTTAGGACTGTTGCCAACTATTTAAGCTAACGAATGCTAATTAAAGGGGACTTTGTATCTAGTACAATTGGAAAAGTCATGAAAGGTTCTTAAGCCCCCGTCACACCAGGTGACGGGGCTGAAGATGTCGGCGGCGACTGGCGGTTGCGCGCACGTTTTTGGCGCCCTGCCAGCGTCACCATCCTCCGTTTGCACGGGGTGACACCTCCAGCCCCTCGCCGGCGAGCTGTCAGGCGGCATCGCCACCGGGGTGTATGGACACCCCAGCGGCGACGCAGGACAATGGGAGCCTATGGCTCCCATCACCTGACAGGTCGCCAGCGCCCGGTTACATGGGGCGATGTGTGCACATCGCCCCATGATGGTCGCCTGGTTTCAGAGCACAGCTGTGAAACCGGGCGACCGCCCGGCACCGCCGTCATCGCCCCTTTACATGAGGCGACGTAGGGGCGATGTCTCTGCTGATAGGCCACGCCCCCACGTCGCCTCTGTAATGGGCGGCAATGTCACCCTGTGTGACTTGGCTGTAGGGTGTTTTTCACATTGCCAAGCAAGATTTTCATAGCTATTTTCTTACGGTACCGTCACACTCGGCAATTTGCTGGTTTCAGTGAAATTATGGAGACATTGTTCTATTTTGTTGCCGTGTACAAATGGAGCAATGTGTCCATGATTTCACTGCAACCAGCAAATTGCCACTGAAATTGCATGCAATATTGCCGCTTGTGACGGTACCTTAAGTCTAACCGTTTTTCTGAGCTTTACCATCCCTACTGTGCATGTATTTTTTGGGGGGGAGAATAATTAGTCTATCCCTTAGGTAATATAGGATGAGCAGCTCAGTATGGGTTAGTACAGGCTCCCAGTTAGCTGACAGAGTGGTCTAGACTGTTGTTAAATGTATAGATATCTGTATTCTTTCTCTCACACATCATCGGATGTGAAGACAAATTGATAACATATGGATCCCGTCTGAAGGTTCATACAGCGGCCCATGCTTCATTGCTTGATATATTTCGGCCATATGTTATAGCTTTCACATGAAAGTCTTTAGATGAACAGCCACGGAAGGCTGAATCCAACAAAAAATACCCTAATTGTGCCATTGGGGTCAATTTTATATATTTTAGGATTTTATTATTGATCCCTCTTGGTCTTTGAATACCAATTGGGCAGTTGGGGACACATTTATCTACTTTGGGATTTTAATATTTAACCCTCTTGGCCTTTTAGATATCCCTGTTAGGAAATATCAAATTAACAAAAGGGATTCCCCTGTATTAGGGCCCCGATCTAGTAAACACGGACGACCTACTGGTGTAAATTAGATTTATGTAATCATTAGCGATGAGCGAGTAGTAAAATATTCGGGGTCGGATAGCTCTAACCAGAGCTGTGAAGTTGGTAAGCCAAACATCCGACTCCAACTCTTCAATTTCCCCGAATCTTATGTTGACTCCAACTCCACCAAAATGGACACCGGCTCTGACTCCATGACTCCAACTTCATAACCATGAATGTGAAGTCAGTAAGCCAAATATCCGACTCCAACTCTAACTTCAACTCCTCAATTTCCGTGAATCTGACTCCAACTCCACCCAAAATGGGCACCAACTCTGACTCCACAAGTCCGTCTCCAACTCCACCAAAATGGAAACAGACTCTGACTTCACGACTCTGACTCCATAACCATGGCTGTGAAGTCAGTAAGCCAAACATCCAACTCAGACCTTGAATCCAACTCTTCAATTTCCCTAAATTTGACTCTCACTCCACCCAAAATGGGCACTGACTCCATGACTGCAACTCCACAGCCCTGGCTCTAAACAAATACTTTGAACTGTTTCGGATCCGAGTGAGTTCCTCATTGCCTTGCATTGGATTCGTAACTCGTTACTCATTATTCGGTTAGAGTTATCCGAGCCTGAGTATCTTACTACTTACTAGAGATGAGCCACCACCCTAGTGTTCTAATTTGATTCGGTTCACCAAATTGGGCGTTTGTTCGTCGAATGTTCGTCGAACACCGTCAAATCCCATTGAAAACAATGGCAGCCAAACACAAACACATACAAACACATAGAAAACACATAGAAAACACCTTCTAAAGTGTCCAAAAGGTGACAAACTACTAAGAAGACACAACAAACATATGGAATAGTGAAAACTACATATAAAAATGAGAAAAGAAAGGAAATAGACAAGTAAAAGGGGGAGGAGACACAGATCATAGGCATGTCATTCCCTTCCAAAATCAGTTTTTACTACAGTATTTGTAAGGCATCATGCAGACGATGAGTAGTTGTTGAGTTTCACTTCAGTATCTGTAAAGCCTTGTGCAGATGATAATAATTTGGTGCGTTTTACCTCAGTATCTGGACGGCCTCTTGCAGGCGATGAGTATTTGGTGCGGTTTTTAACTCAGCATTTGGAAGGCCTCGTGCACACGATGAGTATTGTGTCACTTTTAGGGGACTACAACAAGAGCCTCCATTTTTCCCAAAAATTTGGGCCCAGACACCACTTCAGTGGCATCAATTGCCCCACAGTTGCAAGCTGAAAATGGTTGGTGAGGTGACTTTCATGTAGCACATTCCAAAATCCACAAACCTTTAGTCTCCCCATGTTATCTGTAAGATTTGTCACCAAAATGTAGATAGCGGCCAAAAATCTGGGTAACTATGAAGATTGCAGGAGAAGGGGCTGCTGTCCAAGTCTTGCCGTCCCCACGAGTTGTGCGTCAATCCTCTGTATGTAGAAGTTCCTCCACTCCTTCTGCCTCCTCAACCTCCTCTCAGTCCTCCACCTGCACCCACAGCCTGTCTGGTAATGCCACCCGCGTTCTAACTGTGCACAAGGAATCCGGCACACCTCCTTGCTATGATGGCAGCAGGGCTCAATGGCATCAGGCGGTCTTTACCTTGAAATATATGGGAAATGTGAGTCACACAGCTGAGGATTTGTGGTCTCCCCTATTGAGACGCTGCAGGTGCATTTAACATGATCAATTCTTTGTGATCCATTGTGATCACACTGATTGATCTCTTATGATCAGTATTGATACTTTTTGTTCTTCCATTGATTTGTCTGTAGGATCTCTCTAACTTTTTTTGTCTCTTTACTATGGAGGAAGGAGCAGCCTGCAACACTATTCTGACCATGAAAAAGAAATGAAGACCAGAGAAAACACAAGTATGAACAGAGTTGAACATTTGTTTGTTGAGTTTCATGGTTACATCTAATTTTAACTCTTTTTTTCCCCCCACATTGCACTTTAATCCCACGAGGATTCCCCTTTTGTAATAGTAACAGGGTCAGGGATATGTAGCTCTCTCAAAGATATTTTGGGAAGAGGAAGACGTATAGCTGTGCTGGGGTCTGTAGTGAATGTCCGGATGATACTGAAGGGATAACGCGGCTGTTACTGCAGATACGTGGCTGCACCATTACTGGAGGCCTGTGTCAGCACTGTTTCTGGCAATCTATGGCGGCACTGTTATTAGGATTATGTGTTGATATTGTTAGGCTATGTGCACACAGTTTTTGTGCTGCGTTTTTACATAAAAACGGATCAATTTTTGTCAGGTCAGCAATGTCTGTGTAATTGCTGCAATGCTGTGCCGCAAGATGCATTTTGTCCTGATCAGGTTTTGCTACAAAAACCTAATCAGGAAAATAAGTAGCATGTCCTATAATTAATCCGGATTTGCAGCAAAAACGCAGCAATACTCACCCTCCTCAGCGATCCCATGGTGAGCTCCAGTGATTTCTTCCTCCCAGGCACTACAGATGCTGTGTTTATCGATCTTCCAGGACCTGCGCACCATGTGACTCAGGATGTCACCTGGTGCACAAGATCTTGCAGTACCAAACCCAGAAGTAAGAGATCACCGGTCACCGTGGGATCGCCAGAGGGTGAGAAGGGTGTGTGTGTCTGTCTCTGTCTGTATGTGTGTCTGTGTGTCGGTATGTCTGTGTGTTTGTCTGTCTGTGTGTGTGTGTCTGTCTGTAGGTGTGTCCAGGGGCGGACCTACCGTGGTGCAGCTGGTTCAGCTACACCAGGGCCCCGACCAGCTAGGGTGCCACTCAAGGCTGCAGGGGGGCCCCCAGCCAACCCCCATGACTTTGTGCCAGAGAAGAGGGGGTTAACGGAGGGAAGCTTCCTGCTTCCCTTGGCTGAGCCTGCCCCGCCTCTCCTCTGCAACCCCGGCTCCCCCCAGGACAGCGCGGCTCACTCGATGCAGGCAGGAGCAGCCGCACATACAGCCAGCGCCACCCTTTCCCGCTCACGCGTTGCCTGCTAGCACCATAACACCCACCCCCCCGGTCCTCGCCGGCGTCCGATAGCACCCTCCCCCCCGCTCCTCACCATCGGCTGCTGCACTAGGGCCCCCTGGTCGCAAGGTCCGCCACTGGGTGTGTCTGTCTGTATATGTGTCTATCTGTGTCTATCTGTGTGTCTGTTTGTCTGTCTCTGTGTCCCCTTATTTGTGCTGGGTTTGTATGTGCACAGGTTTTGAAAACCTGATGCAAAAAATTTTTCTAAGCACAAATGGATCACTTTTTTTGTGTGTTCTCATAGCCTTACTGGGAATCTATGTGTCTGCAGTGTTATTAAGAGATGTTGTTGCACCCCGAGCTGAAGGACCCGTCTTCACAAGGAAGGGAGACCGTTATCTAAGACGCAGCGCTATGGCCACCTGTACCCCTGCCTTGCTCTCATCAAAGCGTAGTTACCTAGCCCGTGGTCCAACACCACCTCATTGCTCCCCACCTGTGTCTTTCTCCTCTGAGCAGTGCATCTGGGTTTGCACTTAGAGGGTGCATGCCGCACTCTCACCCTGACCCGGGGCTGACTTTTACTGAGAGGCTCTGTGTATATAACGCAGCTTAAACCTTTGGGAGGTGCCTGAGCAACATCTCCTGCCCCTTAGTTATGTTGTTCTACTCTAATTACTTACTGTATATTTTCTGTACTCTAACCCTACATTGTAAAGCGCTGCGGAATATGTTGGTGCTATATAAATAAAGCTTTTTTATTATTATTATTATTATTATTATTATTGTTCGTTCTCAGATCCCCTTACCTTGAACCTTCCCTTGTCCTTTGTTCCCTGTCTTTGTTTCCTGCACCTAGTAAGTTACCATTGTCTCATTCTAGAGCCTGGTATACACCTGAACCTGTCTACGTCCCATTAACTACACCTGCCTGCTCACGCCTTTCCATCTACGATGACACCTGTGCCTGCCTCCACTGAAGATCCTGTGGCCTTGCTCTGCCCTCTTAGGCTGCGTTCGCACACACCGTATTTTTTTGCATATTTGCTTTTTAGTGCTGCGTAAATGCCGTGAACGCAGCTCTGTTCACATATTCCATATTTTGCGGATTCACTTTGTACTACAAGGCGCATCCGTAAAAAGAGTGAACATGTTAATTCTTTGCACCTTTTCAGGCACATTTTGTTCTCACGTAGCCGCCGCTCTCTTCATACTGACGCCTTAGTACTTTGCACAGGACCTTAAACAGCACCATGTGATCGGGCAACGTCACCGGTCACATGGTGCTTCCAGGTCCTTGAGCCCGCCGCTCACTGCGAGTGAGTAAGACCACCCTGATGAGATTGCCTTGATGTGGCAGGGTGGCTCAAAAGATTGATCAATATTTTGCCAAATATCTCAATTTAATAACATTATACAGTTAGGAAGGAATATGTGCATTTGCACTGTTTATTGTGAGCTATTTTCTGGTGGTGCTGGCTTGTTTGCTGATTTCATATGAACTGAGTCTCAAAAAAATTCCTGAAAAGATGATTGAGAATTTCAACACTACCCAAGTTTTTATAAGAAATTTTGTTATTTTTGCGCTAACGTGCAGGGAAGGAAAAGTTTATTTCAATTATGGATCTAAAGTTCAATCCCTAGAATCACTTGTACTCCATTTCTTATTCATTGGACAGAATAGTTGTTTATCCATTAGACTCATTGTTACATTGTTATTTTGTATCCATTAGACTCATTGTTACATTGTTATTTTCTTCTGTAGTGAATGGTTCACAATCAGAACAGCTGAAGTCAAAGACATAAAAATAGAATCGCATTTTAAGCACCATGGAGGAGTGACCTTGTAGTTAAAACACTGAACTGTGAAGTGGATGACTCCCCTGGCCCTGGGCAAATCACTTTATCTCCCTTAATTTAAAGTCCTTTTATATACTGCACAGAGGAGGCACTTCGGACCCTTTCTTGCCCTTGTCGTGTCCTTTCACCGAGTCTATTTTCAGCACCATTGGAAATAATAATATTGTAATCACATCATTGTTTCTTTACATGTTTCTGCTCGTGCGACTTATAGACGGTAAACAGAAAATAAATGGATTCTTAAATCTAATCTACGTGAATATTATATATTTTATAGCAAAACTTCACATAATGAATAAGTTTGAAATATATTATAGAGATGATCAGATTACGATGGGTTCCTGCGAGTTTATGAGGAGAATAAAAGTACTACATCATTTCCACCCCCCCAAAGGTGAATATAACATCATTAATAAACCTCCAATGTACAACAATATAACCACTATAATAATGCCCCTATATACAAGAATATACCTACTATAATACTGCTCCTATGTACAAGAATATAACTACTGTAATACTGCTCCTATGTACAAGAATATAACTGCTATAATACTGCTCCTATATACAAGAATATAACTGCTATAATACTGCTCCTATGTACAAGAATATAACTACCATAATACTGCCCCTATATACGAGAATATAACTACTATAATACTGCCCCTATATACAAGAATATAACTACTATAATACTGCCCCTATGTACAAGAATATAACTACTATAATACTGCTCCTATGTACAAGAATATAACTACTATAATACTGCCCCTATATACGAGAATATAACTACTATAATACTGCCCCTATATACAAGAATATAACTACTATAATACTGCCCCTATGTACAAGAATATAACTACTATAATACTGCTCCTATATACAAGAATATAACTACTATAATACTGCCCCTATGTACAAGAATATAACTACTGTAATATTGCTCCTATGTACAAGAATATAACTACTATAATACTGCCCCTATGTACAAGAATATAACTACTATAATACTGCCCCTATATACAAGAATATAACTACTATAATACTGCCCCTATGTACAAGAATATAACTACTGTAATATTGCTCCTATGTACAAGAATATAACTACTATAATACTGCCCCTATATACGAGAATATAACTACTATAATACTGCCCTATATACAAGAATATAACTACTATAATACTGCCCCTATGTACAAGAATATAACTACTATAATACTGCCCCTATATACAAGAATATAACTACTATAATACTGCTCCTATATACAAGAATATAACTACTATAATACTGCCCCTATATACAAGAATATAACTACTATAATACTGCCCCTATGTACAAGAATATAACTACTATAATACTGCTCTTATGTACAAGAATATAACTACTATAATAATACCCCTATGTACAAGAATATAACTGCTATAATACTGCCCCTACATACAAGAATATAACTACTATAATACTGCTCCTATGTACAAGAATATAACTACTATAATACTGCCCCTATATACAAGAATATAACTACTATAATACTGCTCCTATGTACAAGAATATAACTACTATAATACTGCCCCTATGTACAAGAATATAACTACTATAATACTGCTCCTATGTACAAGAATATAACTACTATAATACTGCCCCTATGTACAAGAATATAACTACTATAATACTGCTCCTATATACAAGAATATAACTACTATAATACTGCTCCTATGTACAACAATATAACTACTATAATACTGCCCCTATGTACAAGAATATAACTACTATAATACTGCTCCTATATAAAAGAATGTAACTACTATAATACTGACATTATATACAAGAATATAACTACTATAATACTGCTCCTATATACAAGAATATAACTACTATAATACTGCCCTTATGAATAATAATATAACTACTATAATACTGCCCTTATGTATAAGAATATAAATATTATAATACTGTCCCCTATGTACAAGAATATAACTACTATAATACTGCTCCTATATACAAGAATATAACTATTATAATACTGCTCCTATGTGCAAGAATATAACTACTATAATACTGCTCTTATGTACAAGAATATAACTGCTGTAATACTGCCTTTATGTACAACAATATATCTACTATAACACTGTCCCCTATGCACAAGAATATATCTACTATAATACTGCTCCCGTTGTACAAGAATATAACTACTATAATACTGCCCCTATATACAAGAATATAACTACTATAATACTGCTCCTATGTACAAGAATATAACTACTATAATACTGCTCCCTTTGTACAAGAATATAACTACTATAATACTGCCCCTATGTACAAGAATATAACTACTATAATACTGCTCCTATGTACAAGAATATAACTACTATAATACTGCACCTATGTACAAGAATATATCTACTATAATACTGCTCCTATGTACAAGAATATAACTACTATAATAGTGATCCTATGTACAAGAATATAACTACTATAATACTGCCCAATATACAAGAATATAACTACTATAATACTGCTCCTATGTACAAGAATATAACTACTATAATACTGCTCCTATGTACAAGAATATAACTACTATAATACTGCTCCTATGTACAAGAATATAACTACTATAATACTGCTCCTATATACAAGAATATAACTACTATAATACTGCCCCTATGTACAAGAATATAACTACTATAATACTGCTCCTATGTACAAGAATATAACTACTATAATACTGCTCCTATGTACAAGAATATAACTACTACAATACTGCCCCTATGTACAAGACTATAACTACTATAATACTGCCCCTATGTACAAGACTATAACTACTATAACAGTGCCCCTATGTACAAGAATATAACTACTATAATACTGCTCCTATGTACAAGAATATAACTACTATAATACTGCTCCTATATACAAGAATATAACTACTATAATACTGCTCCTATGTACAAGAATATAACTACTATAATACTGCTCCTATATACAAGAATATAACTATTCTGGTGCCATCTTTTCCTCAGGTAAGTGATGCTCACACTCAACCTTTATATCCTGTAAAAGAAGACATAATTAAGTGTAATTCCTCATAGCCATCTTCTTCCATGACTCAATGATCCAGTTCTGATGATCATGTGCCCGTACACAGTTGCAATGCTCTGTCAATTCTGACCCCATTCCATCATAACTTTTTCATCCATTCTTAGTAATGTATTTCTGATATACACTTGGACGAGACCCGCGAGCCTCCTCTACTCTATGTACCTAAACAAGACTTAGGTGCCCTTGACTCTGTTGCTGGTTTACCGGTTACACTGCTTTGGACCTCTTTTGATGCATACTAATTACTCCATACCAGAAACATCTCATAAAATGTACCTGTTATGATTGAGTGATCAACTCACAAAGGAGAAATAGGTAGAATACTAAAAACTGTAACTGGTCCATCCGGTCCTGCACAGACCAGAGATTCAGACCCTGCTGTTCCTAATGGTACCTAGTAGGCTATAATGGCCCTAACCCTAGACTAAACAATGGCATCTAAAACCTTTGCTACTTGAATGGCCATCAAAGGCTTCACGTTCCTCCTAAGGAACCTGAGGGCAGAAAAGAGTGCGACATACCTACTGATAGAGCAGAAGGTGTTGAGATAGGAAGAGATCCTAGAGTGAGTAGACACAAACCACGTCAAAGAGAGTCAACTGATTATGTAAGTACTGCTAGATAATATGCCACCTTCTTCTTAGCTGCAAACAGAAGATAGGTGCAGAATGAAGAGCAAAAATAGCAGAGATAAACCCAAGCTTGTCTTTCATTGACTGGTATGTAAAACGGCAGTACAACTGGACTTCCGAATGAGAATATCACCAGCAGCAGCACCCAAGAGATGATTGGACAGTCAAATGGATAAATGAAAACCACCTGTTTACCTAAAAGACTAAAGCAAAGATAACAGATAGCAAACAGCCAGAAAGTAGTGTACCTGCTTTGGCTCAGTGGAAAGGTAAGCCGACAAAAAAACATAGAGTTATGGGTTCCTGACACATGACACTACTACTATTTTGAAGACTTTGTAAACAAGATGTCTACCCATTACAATTTTACTTTCCTATTTTCTTGCTTCCAACACATCAACTCCACAAC
Organism: Allobates femoralis; assembly: GCA_033576535.1. Classification (NCBI taxonomy): domain Eukaryota; kingdom Metazoa; phylum Chordata; class Amphibia; order Anura; family Aromobatidae; genus Allobates; species Allobates femoralis. Next base: position 11,273,229 of record JARQOC010000001.1, read on the forward strand.
ATAATGCATAATATATATCGTACCCGGAGACAGGTTCCATTGTGATGAGATAAGCAATGTTGTTCACTTTACCTGTCAGTGTGTTTAAAGCAATGGCCGATCGGTGAACATACCATATATATAATGGGTTGCAAATGACTTGGCATTATCGTGGTGGCCGCTACTCCCGTTTACATGCTTGTAGACTTCCTTATTCAGTTTCACATTGTTCATTTTTATTGAAAACATGACCTTTGGATTTATTGTTACTGTCATAATTCACCTTACTGAGAGATTTATGGAGACCCTTGTTTGGAAGGGCCCAGGGCACTAAACACAAAGATCTCAGGATGGAGGGTATAACAGCTCAGTGTTGTAATAATAACCAGGAAGAAAGCGAAGTCGAACCATATGGAATCTACATCTCCCATGCAGAGTAACACAGTAACACTTCTTGGGTTTTGAATTTGAAAAAACAATGACACTTTTAAAAAATATAAACCTAAACTATATCACGATAATTATCCAAATATTTACACAACTAATTAAAATTAATCCCACAAAATTTTATAAATATATCAGTGCCAAAAAGAGAAAAATGAATGGTACTGGCCCCTTAGATGACAATAACAAGATAATTATAGAGGACAAAGAAAAGGCTGAGATATTAAACAGGCACTTTTCATCCGTGTTCATCAATGAGCTGATTGTTCTAGCGATGGATCAAAAAGGCAAAAATTAAAGTTTGTTACTTGATATAAATAATTTAGCACAAAAAGAAGTACGTTTGCATCTGAGCAAACTGAACATTGACAAATCCCCTTGGTCTAATGGCATTCATCCATGGATATGGAGGGAATCAATAGGATTGATACCTTCCAATTCAGCACTCAACGGGAGTCCTGATCAAAAACCTCTCATTGAATGGAGGGCTTTCAGTGTGCTATAGGTATGTAAAGGATTTACATATGTAAAGGATTAGTTCCATATTAAATATGTATACAGGAAGACTAAACAGATTTGATTAATAAAGTTTACCTTCACTCTCTGGGTGTAAGAGCCCTATGTGGTCAATTCAATAAGAAATGCTGAAAGAAAATCATACAACACCACTGAAGGAAAATAATCAAGTGTGCAGGCTATGGGATAAATATGTGCATGACATCAAAATCATACTCACTCTGACCCACAAAGCCCTCCACAATTCTGCACCACCCTGCATCTCCTCCCTCATCTCTATTGCCCTACACGTGCCCTCTGTTCCGTAAGTGACCTAAGAGTGACCATCATCTACAATCCAGACCTCCCACTCCCTTCTCCAAGACGTCTCATGACCTGCACCCATTCTCTGGAACGGATTAACAAGAACAATTCAATGAATTCCAAATATCCATAGCTTTCAGCGAGCGTCAAAAACACATCTATGTAGACTAGCCTACCACCTCACCTCATCTATGTAATTATTCCCATTCTGTCCTTCTCCAAATCTGGCCTCTTGTTTCATATTTTCTACACCCCTATGCATTTTATAGCACTTTCTCTGTTCTTGTACAGGTCCTGGCTGGTGAACGGTTCTTGCAGCGTTATGTGCATCCCCTATTTATTATATAGATAGCTGGACCATATATGATGGCACTTTTTACTGTTACCTTTTGTGTATCTGCTATTTTCGCATATATTGTAAGCTTGCGAGCAGGGACTTCACTCCTCATGGGCTCAGTGATGTTTTTTTTTTTTTTTCTCATATGGTCTACATTGTATTATATTTTTATTGCCTCATATTGAATTGTATTTTATCCTATTATTGTGTTGTATTTTATTATATATTATTGTATTGTATTGTACCGTATACCCTCTGAACTGTAAAGTGCTGTGGAATATGTTGGTGCTTTATAAATATAAAGTATTATTATTATGCCTGTAATTCAGCCAAATGCGATATGCCAGTGCTGGAAAGAAGTATACAATTTCATATTTCATTAATGGGCTGATTTAATATAAGAAAAGGTTCTGTGCCCCTCCCCCCCCATCCCGAGCACCCCAGTGTAACCCCCGCTACATACATGTCCCATGGGAGCAGGAAAAAGTGAATGCGCTGGCCTAATGCCACTCATCAGGTTATGGTTTTGTACACACTATGAGTCACCAATCACCATGACGTGACATGATCATGACGTGATATGGGGTAATATACATGTCATATGGAGAACCCCCTCATTGGCTAAAACCAGTTCAAGTTCATTAACCGTTGTTTAATTCTTTTTTCTATTTAACTTTTAAATTTTACTTTACATCATGTATTGCATTGTATTATGAGGCAACAAATTATCTGTATGCACTTTATATTCAACCATTTAGTACTGATGCACCTTTTCTCATATTTGTTCTCTTTTGTTTTCTCTATGTAAATGGCTGTCAAGGCAGCAGTTGGTTTGACGAAGACTCAACCGAGTCGAAAACGTTTGTTAAGGACAACTGGACTGCATTTCCATTTTCTCACATGTGTCTCTAAATAAATACACTGCTTGAACCAGCATTTCGGACTCTAATCCATTTTTTGAGTGCCAGGGTTATTCTATATAAATTTTGACTATTTTCCCAGCTGGAAATTGTACAGCTGGGTGGGCTCCGACGCTGATGTCACCGGCAGGAGGTGTGTCAGCCAGTGCCGGAGCCCGTCCTGCTATACATACATAAGCTAGAGCAGGGCGGGCTCTGATGCTGACATCACCAGCAGGAGGCGTGTCAGCTGCCGGGACCCGGTCCCACCCATTGCTTCCTCTGTGTCTGTGTGAGTTCAGATACAGAGCAGCATGGAGCAGGCGAGGAGGGGAGACAAATAAAGGAGGCGTTACTGATATGGCTGGAGGTGGCTCACAGAAGGCTGGAAGCGGGGAGGACACCAGCAAGAGTGATGACTCATCACTCAGTAAGTCCCTCTGGACTCACTATACGTACACTTTATAAAGTCTACTTCTCAGGGTACAGGGGGGCTGGAGCCATGGGGGACCCCTTCCCTGAATGCAGCAGACACACTGCATTCAGTGCTGCATTTGGATTGCCAAGTACCATGAGGGTGACAGGTCCTCTTTAATTGTCAGAACAAGATAACAAATCAAACCAAGCATAGTGCACCTTCCTACATATTAGAATTCCATTTTCTGTATTTCTGCCCTCCTCCAGATCCTGTTAATCAGAGCCGGCAATCAAATTGAAGGTGGTGGAGATAGATATAAAACAAATAGTTGGGAAGTTGCGCTGATCTTTTCGGCCACACCAAGACTTCTCCTAGTGTGTGTGCTTGGTTTGAAGTCATTTTGTGCTTACAGGTACTCTATAAGGTGAAAATCATGGTAAAAGGGATACTTTAAGATCTAATTAACTTCTATGAGTTTAACCTATCTTGGTTTTGCACTTTAGTCCCGATGCACTTATTTTCCAGCATACTTAAATATATTTACTGTTTAAATTTCCATACACTTTACAATAAAGTTCAATAAAATTGACAGTTTCAACCATAAAAAAAACTCTTATTTGGTGCAATTAAAAAGTTGTTAAGTCAGATGACAAATCGTCAATTTATAGAGAGAAGTTGGCAAAATTCACAGGGTTTTGTACCTGATTTTCATAAGAAAGCTTCCTTCTTTCAAAGAAAAATCTTTCAGTCATGAAAGCATTTTCCTGAAAATAATGTTTGTCCTTCAACTAAAACAACTAAAAATGTTTGGTCAGCCTGTTTGACTATGAAGACAATTGTTGCCTAAAATGTGAATGATGTTGTCAATAAATTGATCATTCTCAAGATGATTATTTATGCAACCTACTTCTATTAATTTCCTATGGCCATTTGTAAGGTGTCCATATACCTTAAAGAGTGTTTGGCCGACCGTTATCTCTTTTAACTCGTCTATACACAGCAATGGTCGGTTCAGTCAAATTTTCACTAGTTGTCAACTGGAAAATAGGAGAAATTCCCTCTGGTAGTGGGTTATCACTAATGATGAGCAAGCACTATAGTGCTCGTGCGCTTGTTACTCAAATTGAGCAGATCGCATGATCTTACGAGGTCCACTTGAGTAATGAGTTTAATGGAAGTCAATTATTGGGCAGTTCAGCTCTCTGCCCACACACAGCCAACCATAAACAAAGAATTTCTAGGAGAGGGTGGGTGGGTAGATGTTTTTTGTACTTTTTTTTACTCACAGTATCCGGACATGTTGATCGAGCATCGAGGTGCTCAGGTACACTCGATACTGGGCCAAGTATTGCAGTTGACACAAAGAGATGGCTCTCTTCAGTGAACGATGGGAACCGGCACCTCAATCAACGTGTCCGGATGCTGTATGCAAAAAATAAATACTCGGCCACTCCCCAGGAAAATGTTCTGTTTAAGGTTGGCTGTAAGTGGACAGAGAGCGGGACTGCCCGATTGTTGACTTCCATTATATTCATTACAGAGTCAACCCTATCAGCCTATAAGAGAGTCCAACCTGCTCGATTTCAATAACAAATACCCAAGCTTTTTAGTGCTTGGTCATCATTAGTTATAACCAAAGGAATTATTATTATTATTATTTATTTATATATCGCCATTAGTTTCCATGGTGCTTTACATGAGGATAAGGGAGACAAGAACAAGTACACTAAATCTAGGCGATCAGGATGTACAGGTACAGGATGGGCAGGGACCCTGTCCACGAGGGCTCAAGAAAGGAATAAAAATGATTGGTCATTAGGATATAGTGTGTCATCCTTATCTCCTCTGATATTTTCCGTTGGAAGAAATATCTCAATACACAATAGATAGCTGGTCAAACCCACCAAAGGTTTGAGTGATTTACTTAGAAAATAACTAGATTCTACAGTTTAGCTGCTGTTTTAAAAAATAATGAAAAATATTCAAGTGAAAAATTTATGGTCAAAATTTTAACAAAATCCTCGCGTACATTTCATTCTGCCCCGAATGAACAAAAACAGAAGCTTAAAATACAACAAAAACACAACAATGTTTTATTAATGGAAATCAGATCATCACTGGACAATTATCAGTTTATCTATTCATTGCTATAATGGTTTGTTTAGAGAACAAAAAAATAAAAATGTCAGAGACTACTTAATTTCAAGCGTTTCCACCCATTCACAGAGGTACAGACTCACATATAAATAAGTACTTACTCGCCATATATACAAATTCCTGTTAAATTAAGCATAAATAAATATATACAAACTTAACATTATCTCCCCTCCGGTTTCCAGGTTTGCTTCGTTTTACTTTTGTCATTTATGAACATTTCGGAAAAAAAAATTAATTTTGTTTTTGTTTATTTTTAAAGAAAAAGATTATTTTTGTCTGAAATGAACTTGAAAAACAAAACTATCGAAAAAAAATGAAATGTGATATTTTGGGATATATTTGTAAAATATTATATTCCTTGCTCTCAAAACCAGAAAAATCTTTCATTGAGTTTTTGGCCCTTTTTCTTGGAAAAATGTGGATATTTTTACGTTGCGAAATGAAAAAAAACTAAATATAAAAAAACTATTTTTTAACACCGTAATAAAAGATTGATTGAAATAAAGAGCAGATAATATCAATATAATTTTATGATGTTGACATGAAAATACACGGCACAGCCTTCGGAATAAAATGACAAGGTACAATGATAACAAATGGAAGAAAAAAAATTCTTTACAGCATCACAGAATATAAAATCAAATACAAATATATTTTACATGAAAAACATTATTATTCTAGTCGGGCAGTGAATCATTTCAAAGGAATCACTCCTGATTTTTAATTTAAAGTCAATTTCCCACGGCGGTTTCTGAATCATTATGACAACATTGGCATTATTGTTGTATTTTATTTCTTTCTAGGGTTTTTTCAATGTGTTTACAATAATTTTTAGAATTCTAATTTTAACATATTTTTTGCAATTTTTTACCCAAATTTGACAAAAATTGCAAAATTTTTCAAATCGTAAAATGGCACCAAATCACTGCAAATTGATTCCAGATCATTATTGATGATGCAACTCTATATAAATTGCGGGTAAATTGTTTGTATTTTTATATGTTTTTATGGTTTTTTCAATGTATTTGCAATTATTTTAAAATTTAGAATTCTAACGTTATCTTTCTTTTTGCAGTTTTTTACAAAATTTGAAATAAAACGCAAAATTCTTCAAATCGTAAAATGGCACCAAATCACTGGAAACTGATTCCAGATCATTATTGATGATGCAACGCTATATGAATTGTGGGTAAATTGTTTGTATTTAATGTTTTTATGGTTTTTCAATGTATTTGCAATTATTTTTAAAATTTAGAATTCCAATTTTGCCTTTTTTTTTGCAAGCTTTTACGCAAATCTGAAAAACATTGCAAAATTCTTCAAATTGTAAAATGGCACCAAATCACTAAAAACTGATTCCAGATCAATATTGACGATGCAACTCTATATAAATTGTGGGTAAATTGTGTTTATTGTATGTGTTTTTATGTTTTTTCTATGTATTTGCAACTATTTTTGCATTTTAGAATTCTAATTTTAACCTTTTTATTGCGATTTTCTTCACAAATCTGAAAACCATTGCAAAATTTTTCAAATCGTAAAATGATACCAATTCAGTGAAAGAAATTGCAAAATTCTTCAAATCATAAAATGATACCAAATTATTGAAAGTTAATTTCAGATCAATATTGACAGTACAACTCTGTATAAATTATGTGTAAATTTTGTTTATTTTATATGTTTTTATGGTTTTTCAACTTAATTGCAATTATTTTTAAAATTTAGAATTCTACTTTTAACATTTTTTTGCAATTTTTTACACAAATCTGAAAAACATTGCAATATTGTTCAAATCGTAAAATGATACCACATCTCTGAAAATTGATGAATACATTTTCAGATCAATATTATTTATGTATTTCTACATATTGGCAATTATTTTTAAAATTTAGAATTCTAATTTTAACATTTCTTTGCAATTTTCTACACAAATCTGAAAAAAATTGTTAAATTCTTCAAATCGTAAAATGACACCAAATCACTGAAATTTGGTTAAACAATTCCAGATCAATATTGACAATGCAAGTCTATATAATTTGTGGGTAAATTATGAGTACTTTATATGTTTCTATGTTGTTTTCAATGTATTTGCAATTAATTTTAGAATTTAGAATTCTAATTTTAACATTTTTTTGCAAATTTTCGCAAATCTGAAAAAAAGTGCAAAATTCGTCAATTCGTAAAATGGCACCAAATTACCAAAAATTGATGAATACAATTCCAGATCAATATTGATAGTGTGATAGTGCAACTCTATAAATTGCAGGACTTTATGTCCTAGTTGGCCCTACAATCTTTTGAAGGGAGCATAATGGACTCATAGAAATGCTGGAAAGTCTAAAAGTTCTAAACTTTTAGACTTCGAAAACACAGCATCAATTTTCTTAGCTCATTGGGAAACTTCATTGAGGTTCTTAGCTCAAGTCTAAATACCACAGATTATCAAACCACTTACGGCATAATTAAGATATCTAACTACTCGGCAAACTTTTATGTGATTGTACATAGCTTGTAATTTGCACCGAAAAGACATTTATTTGCCTCAATTTTTCGTTTTTAAAAAATGTGTATATTTTCAAGGTTGTGCTATCTTTTTAAATAACCATTCTTTTCAGATCTGTCGAGAGTCTAGGAAAAGAAAAAAGTGATTTCTGACATTGGTGGAATCATCAAAGTGTTGGATTTCTTTTTTTTTTTTTAAATTACACATTAGGTTGAAATGCCTTTTGGAAATCAACATTTACAGTGAAAATATTAATCGTGAGAGGTCAAACATAGGAAACTACTAGTACAGGCAAAGATGGATGGCAAGGAATTGGTCATATAATTAACCTTGGGTTGTATAAAACACATATTCTACAGCAAATAAAAGTCTCAAAGTGAAGACTTTAAAGGAACAGGAGACAGGCAACTCCTAGGTAAATGACGGTTGAATGAAGTAGGTTTCTTCATGGCATTGTCATGTCCTATCGAGACAGAAAATTCCCATAACTGTGATCCCGCGAAATCTGCAGCTTCCCAAAATTCCTTCCAATCTTCAAAGACATCTCCCAATGGTTCTGAAGGAAGCAGCAATGGGGCTTGCAGGTCAGATATAAAGGAGATAAGTAAAAAGATTGCATTCCATAAAATCTCCAATAAATGGTCACTGTCCAATTCTTAAGGGTGTTGGGGAGTTCTAGAAAGTGTCCTTAAAAATGGAGATAAATACAAAGTTGTTGGCAAACGATGAGCCTGTGTTTTCTGTTTGTGCGCTGGATATTCGTCTATAGGGCTCGATCTGATATATTTATATATAGAATTTGTAATTTTCCAAAGCCAGTCCAGTAATTTTTTTATTTTTTTACTTTTTTTCTTTTTTTTAAAGCTAAAATGAAAGATGTTAAATAAATGATGTCCCATTTTCATTTTCGGTGTTTTTCTTCCTTGTCACCGTTTTTACTAACAGGTCCCTCCCCGGATGTGTGCCTGTTAGAGTTGTTATTGTTTAAAAACATCTTGTCCATGCCCTTCAGGGCCTCGGTTAGGTAGTTTTGGAGAGCCGTCAGAGCTGCGCAGATGGCTGGTGAACCAAAACCATGGGTGATGAGACTAAAGTGAGTCAAGCAGCTCTGGATTCCAGGTTCCAAGATAGGAGATGGCCGGCTGTTGCCAATGGGCGTCCTGTCTTGAGCAAGTAGATCTGTGAATTCTTTACAAAGTTGCCTGTAAAAAATGGCAAAACAGATACGTAAGTATCAGAAATGGACTAGTTTAAACAATAATGTAAACAATATGCCAAGAGGGGATGTATAATAGAGACAGCAATAGTTACGAGCAAGAACTACCATGCTCGGGAGCTCGCTACTCGTTACGAGCATTGCAAGCTTGGATGGGCTCACCTCGTGTATTGAGTATTTTGAATTTCTCGTAAATGACAGTCATTGTTTTCTGCTTTACCCCAACATGTCATGATACCAAAATACATTTAGGCAGTGAGTGACGACTGTCAACTTTCACAAAAACTTTCCCTATCCACATTTTAAAAGTGTGCAACAAGATAAACAGATAGTTAAAGTAATATCAATAAGACATGATCCAAAAACAAGAGATATAAATGTAGATAAAATAAAATTTTAAATATAAAAAAAGAAGAAATTGAAAATTGCAATTTAGTCGAAATAAACAAAAAATCCATGATTTCCAATATTCGGCAGCATAGTCTATTCATATCAACTTTGGCCAGCAATTTACTGCAAACATTTACTTCTATAGTAAATCACCCTTGAATAATCTCAATTCCATGCTAAATGATTATATCTAAGTGTTATCTAATTACCCCATAGGGTTAAAGGTATTATGGGATAATTGTGGCTTTTCCTGACCTGTCAATCACAATTGCAATATGTGAAAGGAAAGTTTGAATTTAGAAAGCAAATGCAAGAAGTCGGGAATTATACATCTTCAAAGGGATCTGAAAGTAATTAAAGGTCTGGGCAACTGATATCTCTTGACCTTGGAGAAGGAGGCAATGAAATTCAAATTACGTTAAGCAAAACATATGTGAGAAGCGAGCTCAATGGTTTTCTTCTATTAATTCAATGCATCTGCATCAATTTGGCAAAAACTTCCTCTTCCTCGCGCTTCTAAGAGAAGGGAACATGGCATGACCATTCGGTAATGTAGCATCCATCTGATGCTACATTAACACAGATGAGACAAAATATCTAAAGTCATGAAATGCTAAGTACTAGTGACTGGTGAGAACTACCATGCTCAGGTGCCGGTACTTGAAACAAGCAGGTTGGCTGCTCAGACAGGCTCAACTCGAGTACAAAGTATAAGGATAGTTAATGGAAAACTCGAGCATTTTTCTGGAAGACTCTTCAGAAAAATGCAAGAGTTTCTCATTGAGGTACTTTATACTCCGCACTCGAATTGAGCCCGTCCAAGCGTCCGACCTGCTCGTTTTGAGTACCGAGCACCCTAGCAGCTTAGTGCTCACTCATCACTACTAAGTTCCCAAAATACAGGACTACTCCAGGCCTCTACTTAGGTTCATACACCCTTTGATCTGGTAGCAGAGATCAAAGATCAAAACAGATCCCAAGAGGGTACCATTTTTATCCCCCACTGACCCATCAACACCCTTTCTATGACCCTTGGACCCATTGCAAACCTTTGGGAGTCCAGCACAGATTCTAGGAAACCAGATAGGGGCAAATAGGACCAGGCCACAACTCTCTAAGGGCCACATAGTAGGGTCATAGGTATGTCCGACATGATCAGATGTTTCACTTTCAACTTTTCTCTTCTAAATAATGTAATACTGTTACTTCTTCCCTCATGAAATACACAATCATGACCAAGCATTCAATTCATTCATGTATTCCCTTGAAAAATAGGGAATAGCATCAGTCATTCATTCAGCTGCACACAACTATGATTTGTATTAATTAATTCACAGCAGTATGATCTTAGTACCAATGAATTAGTTATTCATATAAAGGATGATACAAGTCTATGGTCAAGATCCTGTATATTGTAGGGTAACATGATATTCAGTCTCATTCTTTAATTCATTCATTCATATATGAAGAAAACATTCATACATTTCTTCATTCAGCCAAGCATTCATACACATGGTGACACCAGTCTAACATCTATGCTGACATACAGACACAAAAGATTTATGTTCATTCATTCCATTCATACAATTGTTCATCATCCACTAAGTTATATCAGTCTAAAATCCATCCAGTTGTGTACTGCACAAAAACAGTAGACTGATGTTCATTCGTTCATTTATTCAGTCGTTCATTCATACACTTCATACACATGGTGATAGCAGTCTAACATGAATGCTGGCATATACTATATAGTAACAAAAAATGTATGTTCCTTTATTCATTCATTCATACATGATATGATATCAGTCTAAAATCCATCCAGTTGTGTACTGTAGGAAAACACAAGACTGATGTTCATTCTATTCGTTCATTCATTCAGTCGTGCATTCATAGACATGGTGACATCAGTCTGACATCCATATTGACATGTGATGTATTGAATTCATTCATTCCTTCAATGATACAATTGTTCATCATAAATATTACATTATTTATCATACACAATATGATAGTCTAAAATCCATCCAGTTGTGAACTGTAGGAAAACACAAGACTGAGGTTCATTCATTCATTTGCTCGTTCATTATTTCCTTCATTTCATTTGTGCATACGTACACTTGGTGACACCAGTCTATCATCCAGGCTGACATTAGCAAAAGATTGATGGTCATCCATCATTCATTTTTATACTGCAGGAGGATTGTTCATTCAATTGCTGCAGAATGCTACCAATGCCATAATTCATCTATTAATTCATCATATTCAATATCTGGCAGGATGGCTGATGCTAAAGTAACTCAATGTTCAGGAACGTGATCATTGTCATGTTTATTACATAATGACTATTTCATTATTCATTCATTCATTCATTCATTCTGATATCAGCCTATTACTCATGTCCAAAATAATTCCACATATCATGGTTGAGCCTCCAGTAACCACAATGTCACGACATCTACAGATCCTGGAGGGTCTACAGCTGCAACATGGACATCAGAGCTATTGACGCCCAAGGATCTTCATCACATTGATAAACACATAACCAAGATGCCATGAAAGCTACAAGGAGAAATCCTGGTGAAATGTTTCATTAATTCATCTATTAAATAATCCAGCTTCCCATCAAAAAGACTTTTTTCTGATGATATCGGACCAAACGAAAAACCATGGACGAAGAAGGAAAGCACCACCATGCACATCCTTCATGAGGCCGTAGTAGACTGGATCCTCACTTCCGCAAGCTTGTGTCAGATTCTGTGTTGAATATATGACAAAGCCTATAGTATCCAAAAAATGGTCATTTTAGATTATTTTAACTTTGTCTGGAAACTCTGGGCACAAATTTTCCCCAGTCAGGAAGTTGACCATAAAATTAAGGTAAAAATCAAGAACATGGAACCATTAATCTAAAACAAAAAGGTTGCATTACTTGTTATAAAATAATATGCCATACAGTACCATGGGGCTACAATACTAAGATCTCACATTTTGGGTCTGGGGTACAAGGATTCTGATTGCAAAATAAAAAATTTGAAGACCCAAACGATGGGGCTTCGATAACACACCCATGATTAAATATAAAGGGGAGCAGTAAGGAAACTGATCTACGAAAAGTGGAGCTTCAGTGAGAGGAACCTGATCCTGAAACAAGTGGGATCCTGATCCCAAAATTATAAACACACAATACTGACATCATGATCCTAAATAAAGGGGTTGAGGTGGTAAAATCCTGATGTTTGGAGACTGGCCTTTAAGGGAATCTGTCAGCAAGTTTGTTACATGACTGAGAGCAGCATGATGTAGCAAAAATACCCTGAATCCAACAATGCATCACATAGTTTACTGGGTGCAGCACATCTGACATAATAAAAGATTTTAGATTTAGCCATACAGCAAAGCAGAGAAAGCTGCCCCCACCCATACCACAGCTAACCCCACCCAGATCATAGATAACCCCACCCTCACCACAGCTAACCCTGCTCACACCAAAGCTGCCCCCACTCTCACCATAGCTAACCCCTGCCACACCACAGCTAACCCTGCTCTCACCACAGCTTACCCCTGCCACACCAAGCTAACTCACCCAAACACAGCTAACTCTGCTCCACCACAGCTAATTGCGCCACACCAAGCTAACTCACCACACCACAGCTAACCTGCTCATACCACAGCTAACCATGCCCACACCATAGCTAACTCTGGTCACACCACACTAACTGCACTCTCACCACAGCTATCCTTGCTCATGCTGCAGCTAACTATGCCCACACCATAGCCAATCCTGCTCACACTACAGCTAACCGCGAACCACACCAGAGCTAACCCTGCTCACACTGCAGCTAACCATGTCCACACCACAGCTACCCCACTCACACTACAGCTAACCCTGCTCACATCAAGGCTAACCCACCCACACCACAGGTAACCCTGCTCACACCACAGCTAACCCACCCACCACAGCTAACCTGCTCACACCACACTAACCCACCACGCACAGCTAACCTTACTCAAATCAAAGCTAGCCACACCCACAACACAGCTAACCTCACCCACACCATGCTCACACCAGGCTCTGAATGTACAATGTCTATAGACAGGAAGCTGCTAATCACAGCAGGGGACTACTAACCTCTTGCTGACCTAATCCAAGAATGATAATCTCCTGAAGTTAAAACAAAAATTACAGGTAAACAACAGCACACAGTGTTAAAAGAGAGGCATCACTGAAAACTGTGTTAACCCCTGAAGCATGCTGTCTTCAGATTAGATTTCAAAAGCATGCTGACAGATTCCCTTTATGATTCTGATACCAAAATAAATTGACTGCCCCAATCACAAAACTATGTGGCTGCAGGACTGAGGGCTTTAACCCCAAATGATACAGGACCATTTATCCCACAACAACAGCACTGAAGATTCGCCACGCTGATTCAAATACAATGGGTCTGGAGTAATGTGACCGTGGATCCAAAAACAATATTAAGATCCTGATCCCACAAATAGAAGGCTGAATTGCTGAAACCTATCCCAAAACATTGGGACTGAACCAAACACTCGCATACTGTAAGCACCTAAGATCAGTGTCAGACTGGGGTGGCAGGGGCCCACCAGTAACATTAAGCCTGGGGCCCACTAATCAACTACATGTAAATATTACATTCACAATTTACCTATGCTTCTATATAATAATATACTGGGCAGTTTGAAAAATGAGTGATAATATGCTTCTTTTATCTATATACAGTAAAACAAGTGTATTGTGTCAACTACTGATCATGTTTAGGGGGGAAATCACATATTACTGCAAAGGGGCCCACCAGAGGATTACCCGCTTCTCCCATGTGCCAGTCCGAGCCTGTCTATAACAATAGGGGTGCAGTACGGATACCCTGCTGAGCCACCACAGATTCAACAAACTAGATATTTCCAAAGTAATGGAAGGCAACGAGGAAGCAGAACATGCCGGGGTGTAAGAAGAGTTAGGAGGGATTCGGAGAGCACTGGGAGCAGGGACAGGCAGATGTTCCAGTCCCCCTCATCGCACACATATTGGCACTTACTTTGTAGCCAGCAGCATATTCTTTCTGGAGTGCAGATCAGTAGGGTCTGTGTGCTGTCTATTCATGTATTCCGACACTGCCTTGGCTGGAAATTCTGTTTCACAGATGTAGCCAAAATCCCGAGCTAGATGGACAGCTTCACCTGCGGGGAAAGAATAAATGTACGATCAGCGGCGGCACGTCCACATGTAGGACTGGTGTATGGACTGCGGGATACGACACCCTGTAACTGCAGAGTGTACCCAAATATGCTTTATAGATTGGATGGATATGGAACATCAATTTTGTTACAATAAAACTCCTTTCGGGTAAGTGGACGTGAAATTTCTGCACCATTTCTGCATCTCTTAGGAGGAAAAACGGGCATTTTCAGCACATTTGGCTACGTTTTTGGTTCATATTCAGTACAGAAGTTTTAGCATACATTACAATGGGTGAAATCTGCAGAAAAAAAGCGGAAAAATTGACATCTGCAGATGTAAATCTGCAAGAAGAAAGTACTCAACACGTGCACGAGACTGCAAGATTCTCATTGACTTTGCCACCAAGATTCCCTTCATGTTTTGTGATAAATCTGCACTGAAAAACACATTAAAAAATGCAATAAAAGCACCCTGTTGCTCTCTCTGTCGCTCTCTCTGTCACTCTGTCTGTCGCTTTCCCTGTTGCTGTCTGTCACTCTGTGACCTTTTCTGTCGCTCTGTCTGTTACTCTGTCACTCTCTCTGTCGCTCTCTCTGTCACTGTCTGTTACTCTGTCTGTTGCTCTGTCTGTAACTCATTCTGTCGCTCTGTCTGTAACTCTCTCTGTCGCTCTGTCTGTCGCTCTGTCTGTCACTCTGTCTGTTGTTCTGTCTGTAACTCTCTCGGTCGCTCTTCTGGTTGCTCTGTCTGTCGCTCTCTCTCTGTCGCTCTGTCTGTCACTCTGTCTGTTACTCTCTCTGTTGTTCTCTCTGTTGCTCTCTCTCTCACTCTGTCACTCTGTTTGTCATTCCGTCTGTTGCTCTCTCTGTCGCTCTGCCTGTCACTTTCTCTGTCGCTCTCTGTTGCTCTGTCTGTTGCTCTTTCTATCGCTCTGTCTGTCACTCTGTTGCTCTGTCTGTTACTCTCTCTTGTTCTCTCTGTTGCTCTCTCTCTCCCCCTCTGTCTGTCACTCTCTCTGTCGCTCTCTCTGATGCTCTGTCTGTTGCTCTCTCTGTCGCTCTGCCTGTCACTTTCTCTGTCGCTCTCTGTTGCTATGTCTGTTGCTCTCTCTATCGCTCTGTCTGTCACTCTGTTGCTCTGTCTGTTACTCTCTCTTGTTCTCTCTGTTGCTCTCTCTCTCCCCCTCTGTCTGTCACTCTCTCTGTCGCTCTCTCTGATGCTCTGTCTGTTGCTCTCTCTGTCGCTCTGCCTGTCACATTCTCTGTCACTCTTCTGGATACACTCTCAGTTGCTCTCTCAGTCATTCTGCCTGTCACTCTCTCTGTCGCTCTTTGATGCTCTGCTTGTTGCTCTCTCTGTCCCTCCACCTGTCACTATCTGTTGTTCTGTCTGTTTCTTTCTCTGTCACTCTCTCTTTCGCTCTCTATTGCTCTTTCTGTTGTTCTCACTGTTGCTCTACCTGTTACACTCTCTGTTGCTCTGTTTGTTGCTCTCTCTGTCACTCTTCTGGATACACTCTCAGTTGCTCTCTCAGTCATTCTGCCTGTCACTCCCTCTGTCGCTCTTTGATGCTCTGCTTGTTGCTCTCTCTGTCCCTCCACCTGTCACTATCTGTTGTTCTGTCTGTTTCTTTCTCTGTCACTCTCTCTGTCGCTCTGCCTGTCACTTTCTCTGTCGCTCTCTGTTGCTATGTCTGTTGCTCTCTCTGTCGCTCTGCCTGTCACTTTCTCTGTCGCTCTCTGTTGCTATGTCTGTTGCTCTCTCTATCGCTCTGTCTGTCACTCTGTTGCTCTGTCTGTTACTCTCTCTTGTTCTCTCTGTTGCTCTCTCTCTCTCCCTCTGTCTGTCACTCTCTCTGTCGCTCTCTCTGATGCTCTGTCTGTTGCTCTCTCTGTCGCTCTGCCTGTCACATTCTCTGTCACTCTTCTGGATACACTCTCAGTTGCTCTCTCAGTCATTCTGCCTGTCACTCTCTCTGTCGCTCTTTGATGCTCTGCTTGTTGCTCTCTCTGTCCCTCCACCTGTCACTATCTGTTGCTCTGTCTGTTTCTTTCTCTGTCACTCTCTCTTTCGCTCTCTATTGCTCTTTCTGTTGTTCTCACTGTTGCTCTACCTGTTACACTCTCTGTTGCTCTGTTTGTTGCTCTCTCTGTCACTCTTCTGGTTGCTTTTTCTATCACTCTGTCGCTGTCTGTCACTCTCTCTGTGTAGTTCTGCCTGTCACTTTCTCTGTCACTCTCTGTTGCTCTGTCTGTTGCTCTCTATGTTGTTCTGCCATTCACTCTCTCTGTCACTCTTCCAGACAAGCTCTCTGTTGTTCTCTCTGTCACTCTTCCAGTTCCTCGGAGGATGTTCATTCAGTTGTTTAATGTTGGAGAAAAAAAGCAGATCACAGACATGGCACATAACTAAAGTCATTTCAAATGGCAACTTTATGGCTTGAAGAAACACTAAAAGATAAGAAAAAAAATGTGCTACCCAGTAACGGTTACTTTTGTAGACCAAGCAGAGGGAAAAATGATGGAATCACTCAATTCTGAGGAAGAAATTATGAAATCATAACACAAAAACAAAACAATACTCCAATACATCGCTAATATTTTGTCGCACCACCTCTGGCTTTTATAACAGCTTGCAGTCTCTGAGGCATGGACTTAATGAGTGACAAACAGTACTCATCATCAATGTGGCTCCAACTTTCTCTGATTGCTGTTGCCAGATCAGCTTTGCAGGTTGGAGCCTTGTCATGAACCATTTTCTTCAACTTCCACCAAAGATTTTCAATTAGATTGAGATCCAGACATGACTTTGACCTTATGTGTCTTCTTTCAAGGAATGTTTTCACAGTTTTTGCTCTATGGCAGGATGCATTATCATCTTGATAAATGATTTCATTATCCCCAAACATCCATTCAATTGGGATAAGAAAAGTGTCCAAAACATCAATGTAAACTTGGGCATTTATTGCAGATGTAATGACAGCCATCTTTCCAGTGCCTTTACCTGACATGCAGCCCCATATCATCAATGACTGTGCAAATTTGCACGTTCTCTTCAGGCAGTCATCTTTATAAATCTCATTGGAACGGCACCAAGCAAAAGTTCCAGCATCATCACCTTGTCCAATGCAGATTTGCTATTCATCACTGAATATGACTTTCATCCAGTCATCCACAGTCCACGATTGCTTTTCCTTAGCCCATTGTAACCTTGTTTGTTTCTGTTTAGGTGTTAATGATGGCTGTTGTTTAGCTTTTCTGTATGTAAATCCCATTTCCTTTAGGCGGTTTCTTACAGTTCGGTCACAGACATTGACTCCAGTTTCCTCCTATTCGCTCATTTGTTTTGTTGTGCATTTCCTGTTTTGGATACATATTGCTTTGAGTTTCCGGTCTTGACGCTTTGATGTCTTCCTTAGTCTACCAGTATGTTTCCGTTTAACAACCTTCCCATGTTGTTTGTATTTGGACCAGATTTTAGACACAGCTAACTGTGAACAACCAACATCTTTTACAACATTGTGTGATGATTTACCCTTTTTTAAGAGTTTGATAATCCTCTCCTTTGTTGACATCTCTCATGTTGGAGCCGTGATTCATGTCAGTCCACTTGGTGCAGCAACTCTCCAAGGTGTGATCACTCCTTTTTTAGATGAAGACTAACGAGCAGATCTTAATTGATGCAGGTGTTAGCTTTGAGAATGAAAATTTAGAGGGTGATTCCATAATTGTTTCCTCAGAATTGAGTGATTCCATTCATTTTTCCCCCTGCTTGGTCTACAAAGGTAACTGTTACTGGCTGGCACATTTTTTTTCAAGATTTCTTTTAGTGTTTCTTCAAGGCAGAGAGTTGCCATTTGAAATGACTTTAGTTTTGTGCCATGTCTGGGATCTGCTTTTTTTTCTATAAAATTAAAAAACTGAATGAACATCCTCCGAGCCCGGGGATTCCATAATTTTTGCCAGGGGTTGTAAATGTTCAATCGATAGATAAAAGATAGAAGATAGATAGATAGATAGATAGATAGATAGATAGATAGACAGATAATAGGATAGATAGATAGATAGATAGATAGATAGATAGATAGATAGATAGATGGATAGATAGATAGATTCACGATAGAACCACTATATAATTATAATATAATATAATTATTTTATATATTATAATATTATACCGTATGTATGGTTTTACAATGTGTCTGCAAAAAATATTGTCTGTCCGGGATTTTTTTTATAAGCGTCCAGTTAAAAATAAACAGTAAATTTGGTGTCTCTAGTCGGCGTTCATCACAGATGGTTCAGGGTTGCATCAATTGCATTACATTGGACGGCGTCCTACAGGTTGGGCCTTGTTTCCTCATCCTTTTTTTTCCGTCTGATGTGGGAGCTGACCCCATAGATTTCTATGGAATTATATACTTTAATACAGTTGTTATGATGGATTGAGATGGGAAGCGAATCTCAAAACACAACAACGTGATCGCTCTACGAGGCGGAACCCGTGTGCAAACAGCGCAAGCGTACGGCAACATGAAGTCATGGCCCCGATGCAAAACTCCAACGGGGTCCCGATTAAGCAAGTCTTTGATAGCAACAGTATTTTTACTATAGACAAAAGGACTTTTGGGCCCCCTAGGCTTCATGGCCCGAGAACCCCTGCACTTGTGTAGTTACGGCCCTGAGTGCAAGAGTGTCCAGGTCAGACTTTAATAAGAAGAGGTGGAATCTTCAATTCTAATAATCTGCCATATTGATAGATAAAAAGAATTGTATATTATATTATTATTAGCAGTGTAGTATTGCTTTTAGTAGTCGAAGTAAAAGTAGTATATTATATTATTAATATTATTATTATATAGTAGTAGTAGAATATTATATATTAGTAGTAGTAGTATATTATATTATATTATATTATAATATTAGCAGTAATAGTAGTAGTAGAATAATATAATTATTATTATTAGTAGTATTATATATAGTAGTAGTAGTAGTAGAATTATATATAGTAGTAGTAGTATATATTATATTATAATAATAATATTAGTAGTAATATAGTAGTAGAATAATATACATTATTATTAGTAGTATTTATAGTATTAGTAGTAGAGTAGAATATTATATAGTAGTAGTATATTATATAATATAATATTAGTAGTAATAGTAGTAGTAGAATAATATACATTATTATTAGTAGTATTATAGTATTAGTAGTAGCAGTAGAATATTATATAGTAGTAGTATATTATATTATTAATATTAGTAGTAATAGTAGTAGTAGAATAATATACATTATTAGTAGTAGTATTATAGTATAGTAGTAGTAGATAGTAGTAGATATTATATAGTAGTAGTATTTATATTATAATATTAATATTAGTAGTATAGTAGTGAATATTATATAGTAGTAATATATTTATTATATTAATATTAGTAGTAATAGTAGTAGAATAATATAATTATTAGTAGTAGTAGTATTATAGTATTAGTAGTAGTACGGTAGTAGTAGAATATTATATAGTAGTAGTATATTATATTATAATATTAATATTAGTAGTAATAGTAGTAGAATATTAATAGTAGTAGTATATTATATTATAATATTAATATTAGTAGTAATAGTAGTAGAATATTATATAGTAGTAGTATATTATATTATAATATTAATATTAGTAGTAATAGTAGTAGAATAATATACTTATTAGTAGTAATAGTATTAGTATGTAGTAGTAGAATATTATATAGTAGTAGTATATTATACTATAATATTAATATTAGTAGTAATAGTAGTAGTAGAATAATATACATTATTATTAGTAGTAGTAGTATAGTATTAGTAGTAGTAGTTGTAGTGTTATTGTGAAATGTGTTCCAAAGCAAGCAGAACTATTCCTTATAAGAAATAATGATGCAAAAATTAAAGGGATAATACTAGAAAACTAGAAAACATAATGATATAATAGCAATAAATAATTATAGTACAGTGTATAATAATAACAAGAAGAAGAAGAGAAGAAGAAAAGAAAGAAGAAGGAAAAAATAAGAGAAGAAAAAAGAAAAAGAGAGGAAGAGAAGAAGAAAATGAAAGAAGAAGAGAGGAGAAGAATAAAAGAAAAGAAGAAGAGGAAGAAGGAAAGAATGAAAGAAGAAGATAACATGAAAAAGAAAAGGAAGAAGAAAGAAAATGTAATATATAAAAGCAAAATATGATATACATGAAAAAAATAGTCAAGAGAAACATATAATGTAGTCTTTAGAAAAGATTATTATACAGAAGAAACAAATAAGCACATGAACATGAAATACTTCATGAATCATATTATGATACTGAATAGTCTATTCTCAGAAGTAGAATGTGAATATATAGATAGAATTAAAAGTAGAGTCAAAGCAATGAAAATATCAGTATACTTAAGAAAGTAGAAATATAATATTATATAGATTGTAAAGATTGTTAGATAGATAGAGTGTGATAGAATGATAGGTAATAGATAGAAGAATAGGATGAAAATAGATATTAATAAAGATAGATGAGATAATAGTAATAATAGATAGATAGATAGATAGATAGATAATTGATAGATAGATAGATAGATAGATAGATAATAGATTAGGATAATAGATGATAGATAGATAGATAGATGATAATAGATAGTAATAATAGATAGTAGATAGATAGAATAGATAGATAGATAGATAGTAATAGATAGATAGATAGATAGATGATGGGTAGATTTGCCCATTATTGCAATAGTGATGGTGGATGGTGATTTCTATGATTGTTGTCCCCCTATTTCTGGGGGGACTCCCTATGATGTCAGCTCTTGTACTCGGTGTCTTGTCTCTTACCTTCCACCAGTGAGGTCAGCAGGGTCACATTCGCAGCTTTGCGTCTTCCTGCCGGTAAATTCAGCCCGATCTTCTCCAGTCTTTCCCTTAATGATCTTCCCCCATTTTTGGATTTTGCCCTGGGGGACATAAAACACCAATAATATTAATAATAATAATAATAATAATGATGATGATGATGATGATGTTCTTCTTCTTGTTCTTGGGGGGTGTTAGGTCACAGATGAAAAACAAGCAAATAGACAAATATAAATGAGCCAGAGAGGACTACAAGTCTCAGCCTGATAGACTAAAAAATGTGGTAGGGGGAGAGATCATTAAAATATTAGATAACACCACTTCATTTAATCCAAAAATGTCTTTAAATGTATAAATAAATCTTCATTAGTAAAAGTTGTGACTTTTACTAAAAGTTTTTTTTAGCAAGGACGAGTTTTATGGAGTTCAGAAATAAAACCCGTCCTACTGGGTGATGTAGACCAACCTAGCTCTGGACTGGAAGGTTCTGCTGGGACTATTAGTCGCCACCGGTCACCATGAATAGGTGTGTTACACTATATATATGCACTATATTTAATACTACATATACACTGTGTGCAGAATTATTAGGCAAGTTGTATTGTAGAGGATTATTTTCATTATTGATCAACAACTATGGTCTCAATCACCCAAAAGACTCAAATATCAAAGCTTAATATTTTTGAAAGTTGGAGGGGTTTTTAGATTTGGCTCTTAGGAGGATATCTGTGTGTGCAGGTAACTATTACTGTGCAGAATTATTAGGCAACTTAATAAAAACCAAATATATTCCCATCTCACTTGTTTATTTTCACCAGGTAAACTAATATAACTGCACAAAATTTAGTAAGAAACATTTCTGACATGCAAAAACAAAACCCCAAAATGAGTGACCAATATAGCCCCTTTCTTTATGATGACACTCAGCAGCCTCCATCCATAGATTCTGTCAGTTGCTTGATCTGTTTACGATCTACATTGCGTGCAGCAGCCACCACAGCCTCCAGACACTGTTCCCAGAGGTGTACTATTTTCCCTCCCAGACACTGTTCCCAGAGGTGTACTATTTTCCCTCCCAGACACTGTTCCCAGAGGTGTGCTGTTTTCCCTCCCAGACACTGTTCCCAGAGGTGTGCTGTTTTCCCTCCCAGACACTGTTCCCAGAGGTGTACTATTTTCCCTCCCAGACACTGTTCCCAGAGGTGTGCTGTTTTCCCTCCCTGTAGATCTCACATTTTAGGAGGGACCACAGGTTCTCTATGGGGTTCAGATCAGGTGAACAAGGGGGCCATGTCATTATTTTTTCCTCTTTTAGACCTTTACTGGCCAGCCACGCTGTGGAGTAGTTGGATGCATGTGATGGAGCATTGTCCTGCATGAAAATCATGTTTTTCTTAAACGATACCGACTTCTTCCTGTACCACTGCTTGAAGAAGTTGTCTTCCAGAAACTGGCAGTAGGTCCAGGAGTTGAGCTTCACTCCATCCTCAACCCGAAAAGGTCCCACAAGCTCATCTTTGATGATACCAGCCCATACCATTACCCCACCTCCACCTTGCTGGCGTCTGAGTCGGAGTGGAGCTTTCTGCCCTTTACTGATCCAGCCTCTGGCCCATCCATCTGGCCCATCAAGAGTCACTCTCATTTCATCAGTACATAAAACCTTTGAAAAATCAGTCTTAAGATATTTCTTGGCCCAGTCTTGACGCTTTATCTTATGTTTCTTGTTCAGAGGTGGTGGTTTTTCAGCCTTCCTTACCTTGGCCATGTCCCTCAGTATAGCACACCTTGTGCTTTTTGATACTCCAGTAATGTTGCAGCTCTGAAATATCGCAAAACTGGTGGCAAATGGCATCTTGGCAGCTTCACGCTTGATTTTACTCAATTCATGGGCAGTTATTTTGCGCCTTTTTTGCCTTCACGCTTCTTGTGACCCTATTGCCTATTTGCCATCAAACACTTGATTGTTCGGTGATCACACTTCAAAAGTTTGGCAATTTCCAGACTGCTGCATCCCTCTGCAAGACATCTCACAATTGTGGACTTTTCAGAGCCGTCACATCTCTCTTCTGACCCATTTTGCCTAAGGAAAGGCATTTGCCTAATAATTAAGCACACCTTATATAGGGTGCTGATGTCATTACACCACACCCCCTTCATTACAGAGATGCACAACACCTAATTTACTTAATTGGTAGTTGGCTCTCAGCCTATACAGTTCGGAGTAGGACAACATGTATAAAATGTATCATATGATCAAAATACTCATGTGCCTAATAATTCTGCACACAGTAGTCCCCACTAGTCTCCATGAATAAGTGTGTTAGTATATATATATATATATATATATATATATATATATTATGTATATACACACTATATTTAATACTATATATACACTATATATAATACAATATATGTACACTATATGTATATATATATATACAGACTATATACAATACAATATACATATATATACACTATATACAGTATAATGCATGTACACAAGCAGTGATATAGGGGCCAGTGAGAGATTAACCCCTGTGGTGCCACTCACCTCCTCAGCACTCCCCCTAGTAAAGACGCGTTCAGACACTCCGGTGGAGACAGGCGTCTCTGCACTTCTCCCACCGTCACTTTGTATTTGGATGTGGAGCTGAGTAGGGACAGACGGCCGGGGACAGAGCAGAAGACCTCACCGGCATTCACCGACATCCCACCCAGGAACCCGTCCTTACTCATCATTAGGGAGGTCACAGACTTAGGGGGGACTGGAACTGTGGAGATAAAAACACTAAGTGAGTGGAAGACCCTCCATGTCACAGCACCACACAGGGACAACCACATACTGTGCATAATGATAGATATGATAGATAGATAGATAGATAGATAGATAGATAGATAGTAGATAGATAGATAGATATAGATAGATAGATAGATAGATAGATAGATAGATAGATAGATAGATAGATAGATAATGAATAGATAGAATAATAGATAATAGATATGAAGAGATAAATAGGTAGAAGGATATATAGATAATATTAGATAGATAGATAGATAGATAGATAGATAGATAGATAGATAGATAGATAGATAGATAGATAGATGATAGGGAGATAGATGAAAAATAGATCTAATATAATAAATCATCACATAAATAGTTAAAAAAGAAGAAAGATATAAAATAAAAATATAAAAATATGAATGATTAGTTGATAATACATAGATGAAAGATTTAAAGTAAGTAAAGACTAAAAAATAAATAGATAATAGATATGACAGATAGATATAGGATAGATAGGTAGATAGATATCATATTGATGATGCAAATAAATAATTTATAATAATAATAAATAAGGACACATTTCTCATATAATAATATTGCAACACTTCAATCCCCTCCCACAAAAAATGATGCCTTTAACAATCACCAATAGATGGATTTCAGAAGCAAATTTCCAGTTCTACCTGAGTGGATGACAGATAGATAGATAGATAGATAGATAGGTAGGTAGATAGATAGATAGATAGATAGATAGATAGATAGATAGATAGATAGATAGATAGATAGATAGATACAGGGGCGTAACTACAACAGGTGCAGGGGTTGCGATCGCACCCGGGCCCCGGAGCCTACGGGGGCCCCAAACGTCCCTTTGGCCTATAGAAAAAGACTATTGCTGTTAAAGATTTGTAATAATTGTGGGCTCTGTTGGAGCTTTCACATCAGGGCCCATGAGCTAGATAGATAGACAGACAGATAGATACTGACAATTTTGTACTGTATTTATAAATGAATGATGCTGTGTTCTGTCCTCCAGTTCTCCCTACTCATTCATTGTATCCTATATGACTCTGCAGCCTGTGATTCTCCATACACAGCTGTTTCTGATACTTTATAATCACAGTTCACACATGTGATTGCAGCAGTCATCACCCTGATGGCTGATCCTCCTCCCTGATCCTCCTGTCTGATCCTTCACCCTGATCCTCCTCCCTGATCCTCCACCCTTGTCTTCCTCCCTGATCCTTCTCCTGATCCTCCTCCATGATCCTCCACCCTTGTCTTCCCCCCTGATTCTCCTCCTTGATCCTCCTCCTGATCCTCCACCCTGATCCTCCTCCCTGATCCTCCACCCTGATCCTTCTCCCTGATCCTCCACCCTTGTCTTCCTCCCTGATCCTCCTCCTTGATCCTCCTCCCTGATCCTCCACCCTGATCCTCCTCCCTGTTCCTCCTCCCTGATCCTCCACCCTGATCCTTCTCCCTGATCCTCCTCCCTGATCCTCCTCCCTCATCCTCCTCTCTAATCGTCCTCCCTGATCCTCCTCCCTGATCCTCCTCTCTAATCGTCCTCCCTGATCCTCCTCTCTGATCCTCCTCCTAATCCTCCTCCCTGACCCTCCTCTTTGATCCTCCTCCCTGATCCTCCTCTCTGATCCTCCTCTCTAATCCTCCTCCCTGATCCTCCTCTCTAATCCTCCTCCCTGACCCTCCTCTCTGATCCTCCTCCCTGATCCTCCTCTCTGATCCTCCTCCCTGATCCTCCTCTCTGATCCTCCTCCCTGATCCTCCTCCCTGATCCTCCTCTCTAATCCTCCTCCCTAATCCTTCTCTCTAATCCTCCTTTATGATCCTCCTCTCTAATCCTCCTTTTTGATCCTCCCCTATCTCCCGCCTCCCGATCCTCTCCTGATTCCCCCTGATCTCTCCTTCCCCTCCTAATCTCCTCCTGATCCTCCATCCCTGATCCTCCTCCAGTCCTCCCTGATCTCCTCTCTGATCCTCCTCCCTATCCTCCTCCCTCATCCTCCTCTCTGAATCTCCTCCCCTGATCCTCCTCCCTGATCCTCCTCTCTAATCCTCCTCCCTGATCCTCCTCTCTGATCCTCCTCCCTGATCCTCCTCCTGATCCTCCTCTTTGATCCTCCTCTCTGATCCTCCTCTCTGATCTCCTCTCTAATCCTCCTCCTGATCCTCCTCCTGATCCTCCTCCCTGATCCTCCTCCTGATCCTCCTCCCTGATCCTCCTCCTGATCCTCCTCCCTGATCCTCCTCTCTGATCCTCCTCCCTGATCCTCCTCCCTGATCCTCCTCTCTGAATCCTCCTCCTGATCCTTTCCTGATCCTCCTCCTGATCCTCCTCCTATCCTCCTCCTGATCTCCTCCATCCCTGATCCTCCTCCCTGATCCTCCTCCGATCTCTGATCCTCTCCTGATCCTCTCCTGATCCTCCTCCATCTCCTGATCCTCCTCCTGATCCTCCTCCTGATCTCCTCCTATCTTCCTGATTCCCTCCATCCCCTTTTTGATCCTCCTCCCTGATCCTCCTTCCTGATCCTCCTCTCTGATCCTCCTCCTGATCCTCCTCCTGATCCTCCTTCCTTATCCTCCACCCTGATCCTCCTCCCTATCCTCTCCTATCTGATATATCCTCCCTTGTCTCTCTTTGATCCTCTCCTGATCCTCCTTCCTGATCCTCTCCTGATCCTCCTCCCTGATCCCTCTGATCCTCCTTCTTATCCTCTCCCTGATCCTCCTCCCTTGCCCTCCTCAATGATCCTCCTTCCTCAGCCTCCTCTCTGATCCTTCACCCTAATCTTCTTCCCTGACTGGAAAACCCATCCCTCCTGTGTATGTATGTGGATGACATACAACGCCATTCACACGCCTCGCGCCTGCACAGTGGCGCACCTCAACGTGCTCTATTTAAGCCGCACAGTGTGCTGTGCGAAGTATTGCGGGATTTGTGAAGTCTCGCGCCGGCGCAGTGGAATCTCGTGAGACTTCGTGCACTGTGCGGCTTCAATAGAGCACAGTGCCCCGCTGCACTGCGCAGGCGCGAGATATGTGAACACAGGTGGGGGCCGCATTTTCAATGGAGCGTGGGGGGGTTTCCAGACAGTGGGCAGCTCTGACCGCGGTGTGCCGCACCCCATCAGACCCTTACTTACATACAGTGCGGGGCACACTAAAAGTTTATTATGAGTTATGCAGGGGGACATCTGGGGATATAAAGGGGTTACTGGAACCCCAATTACACTATGTTACAGATGGTGTGAATGGTTTCTAACCCCAACAACAGGCAACAGGTTCACATTGTTGCTTTTAATATTAGTTGCTGTATTTATTATTTAAATTAATTAAATTTATTTTGGAATTTTTTTTATTTTATTTTGGACATATATAAATATACAAATTCTAGATAAGATTCAAAAATAAATTAAATAATAAAGTAATTGCAGTCGAGCGTAACTACAACAAGTGTAGGAGTTGCGATTGCACTCAGGCCTTGCAGCCTAGGGGGGACCCAAAAGTTCCTTTGGCCTATAGAAAAAGACTAATACTATTAAAGATTTCCAATAATTGGGGGCCCCGTTGGAGCTTTTGCATCGAGGCTCCTGGGCCTCTGTCTGCAGAGAAGATGAGCTGCTGGTACAGATCCATGTACAGGGATGGTTTGCGGATGATCTGCTGGTGCAGATCCATGTACAGGGATGGTTTGGGGATGTGGTGCTGGTGTAGACCCTTGTAGAGGGATGGTTTGGGGATGTGGTGCTGGTCCATGTACAGGGATGATTTGGGGATGTGTGTGCCATGTACAGGATTATGTGTGGTGCTGGTGCAGTCCATGTACAGGGATGGTTTGGGGATGTGGTGCTGGTGCAGGTCCATGTACAGGGATGGTTTGGGGATGTGGTGCTGGTGCAGGTCCATGTACAGGGATGGTTTGGGGATGTGGTGCTGGTGCAGGTCCATGTACAGGGATGGTTTGGGGATGTGGTGCTGGTGCAGGTCCATGTACAGGATGGTTTGGGGATGTGGTGCTGGTGCAGATCCCATGTACAGGGATGGTTTGGGGATGTGGTGCTGGTGCAGGTCCATGTACAGGGATGGTTTGGGGATGTGGTGCTGGTGCAGGTCCATGTACAGGGATGGTTTGGGGATGTGGTGCTGGTGCAGGTCCATGTACAGGGATGGTTTGGGGATGTGGTGCTGGTGCAGATCCATGTACAGGGATGGTTTGGGGATGTGGTGCTGGTGTAGGTCCATGTACAGGGATGGTTTGGGGATTGTGGTGCTGGTGCAGGTCCATGTAGAAGGATGGTTTGGGGATGTGGTGCTGGTGCAGATCCATGTAGAGGGTGGTTTGGGGATGTGGTGCTGGTGCAGATCCATGTAAGGGTGGTTTGGGGATGTGGTGCTGGTGCAGATCCATGTACAGGATGGTTTGGGGATTGGTGCTCGGTGCAGGTCCATGTACAAGGATGTTTGGGGATGTGGTGCTGGTGCAGTCCATGTACAAGGATGTTTGGGGATGTGGTGCTGGTGCAGATCCATGTACAGGGATGGTTTGGGGTGTGGTGCTGGTGCAGATCCATGTAAGGGATGGTTTGGGGATGTGGTGCTGGTGCAGACCATGTAGAGGGGTGGTTTGGGGATCTGGTCATGTAGATCCATGTACAGGATGGTTTTGGGGATG
Source organism: Allobates femoralis (assembly GCA_033576535.1). Classification (NCBI taxonomy): domain Eukaryota; kingdom Metazoa; phylum Chordata; class Amphibia; order Anura; family Aromobatidae; genus Allobates; species Allobates femoralis. The sequence continues at coordinate 11,301,947 of JARQOC010000001.1, forward strand.
TGGTGCTGGTGCAGGTCCATGTACAGGGATGATTTGGGGATGTGGTGCTGGTGCAGATCCATGTAAGGGTGGTTTGGGATGTGGTGCTGGTGCAGATCCATGTACAGGGATGGTTTAGGGATGTGGTGCTGGTGCAGGTCCATGTACAGGGATGGTTTGGGGATGTGGTGCTGGTGTAAATCCATGTACAGGGATGGTTTGGGGATGTGGTGCTGGTGCAGGTCCATGTAGAAGGATGGTTTGGGGATGTGGTGCTGGTGCAGGTCCATGTAGAGGGATGGTTTGGGGATGTGGTGCTGGTGCAGATCTATGTAGAGGGGTGGTTTGGGGATGTGGTGCTGGTGAGACCCATGTAAGGGTGGTTTGGGGATCTGGTACTCGTGAGATCCATGTACAAGGATGGTTTGGGGATGTGGTGCTGGTGCAGGTCCATGTACAGGATGGTTTGGGGTTGTGATGCTGGTGCAGATCCATGTACAGGGATGGTTTGGGGATGTGGTGCTGGTGCAGACCATGTAGAGGGGTGGTTTGGGGATCTGGTACTCATGTAGATCCATGTACAAGGATGGTTTGGGGATGTGGTGCTGGTGCAGGTCCATGTACAGGGATGATTTGGGGATGTGGTGCTGGTGCAGATCCATGTAAGGGATGGTTTGGGGATGTGGTGCTGGTGCAGGTCCATGTACAAGGATGATTTGGGGATGTGGTGCTGGTGCAGATCCATGTACAGGGATGGTTTGGGGTTGTGGTGCTGGTGCAGATCCATGTACAGGGATGGTTTGGGGATGTGGTGCTGGTGCAACCCATGTAGAGGGGTGGTTTGGGGATCTGGTACTCATGTAGATCCATGTACAAGGATGGTATTTGGGGATGTGGTGCTGGTGCAGGTCCATGTACAGGGATGATTTGGGGATGTGGTGCTGGTGCAGATCCATGTAGAGGGGTGGTTTGGGGATGTGGTGCTGGTGCAGATCCATGTACAGGGATGGTTTAGGGATGTGGTGCTGGTGCAGGTCCATGTACAGGGATGGTTTGGGGATGTGGTGCTGGTGTAAATCCATGTACAGGGATGGTTTGGGGATGTGGTGCTGGTGCAGGTCCATGTAGAAGGATGGTTTGGGGATGTGGTGCTGGTGCAGGTCCATGTAGAGGGATGGTTTGGGGATGTGGTGCTGGTGCAGATCTATGTAGAGGGGTGGTTTGGGGTTGTGGTGCTGGTGTAGGTCCATGGACAGGGATGGTTTGGGGATCTGGTACTCGTGAAGATCCATGTACAAGGATGGTTTGGGGATGTGGTGCTGGTGCAGGTCCATGTACAGGATGGTTTGGGGTTGTGGTGCTGGTGCAGATCCATGTACAGGGATGGTTTGGGGATGTGGTGTTGGTGCAGATCCATGTAGAGGGGTGGTTTGGGATGTGGTGCTGGTGCAGACCCATGTACAAGGGTGGTTTGGGGTTGTGGTGCTGGTGTAGATCCATGTACAGGGATGGTTTGGGGATCTGGTACTCGTGTAGATCCATGTACAGGATGGTTTGGGGATGTGGTGCTGGTGCAGATCCATGTACAGGGATGGTTTGGGATGTGGTGCCGCTTGCAGGTTCGCTTGGATTGGTAGTAATTATAAGCACAGTGTTCTCCAGCTCTGGGAGGAAATAGTGAGGAAATGGAGCATGGAAAACTCTCAGCAGGGGCAGATTCTACTCCTCCATGTTTACAATCTCTCTGCATACATTAACCCCTTCCTCCACACACAGAGGCCTGGAAGGTGAGGGAGCCCTGAGGGGACAGCTCCCTCCATCCACCAGGGGATGGGAAATGTTAACCTACTTAGCCTAAAGTGGAGCTGTGGTGGTGACCCCAAATACAGAGAGGAGGAGGGGGATTGCTAATATTTCTGACATCTGTGGGGAGTAAATGCATGTCCATGATAAGGAACCTACATTTACTGGCAAACTGTTGATTATTTATTATTATTATTATTATTATTATTTATTATTATTTAGAATTACATTTATTTATGCATCCACAACTTCGTAAAGGAAATAAACTTTCCTTGAGCAAATGAAATGTAATTACAACCTAATACATCCTTTCTTTTCGATAATTTACATATATAATTTAGATATAACATAGATATACTTGTAAATTAATATAGTTTTATTAAAATGGCATAGATGTAATAGGACTGTACTAATAAAATGAGAATGCTAATAAAAATGAGAAGTATAGTTATAATATTATTAATAATAGTAATGACACTTAATACAAGGTTTTAATTTCTTATCAATTAGTTAGTAAATAATAAAGCAAGGCAATAATGATTTGTATTAATTATTATCACTAATAGGAATACTGATAATGATAATAAAAATAATAAATATTAGTAATATTATTATTAGTAATAGCAATAATAATGAATATAATTATTGCTATCACTTATTGAGTATAAAAATATAACCTTCCACTAATCAGTATTCTTCACTTTATTATTTACTAATTTATTTATTATTAATAATATTGTTTATTAATATTATTATCAACATTATTATAATAATATAATAATAATAATATAAACGTGTACTAATAACTACTGCCTCCTTTTATTATTTATTATTTAACTGAGTTAGTAGTAGTAGATAGTTAGTAGTGGTAATAATAAAATACTAATAATAATAATAATAATAAATCATCATCATCATATCTTGTACTAATAATTATATACTCCTTTTATTGTTTACTAATTAACTGAGTTAGCGGTAATATTAATAATAATATTTTTATTTATATTATAATCTTGTACTATTATTTGTTAACTGAGCTAGTAGTAGTAATATTAATAATGATATTTTAACTAATAATGATATAATCTGGTACTTATAATGATTGCCTCCATTTATTATTTACTAATCAACTGAGCTAGTAGTAGTAATATTAATAATAATATTTTTATTAATAATATAATGTTGCACTAATAATGATTGCCTACTTTAATTACTTATTAATTGAAGTGTTAGTAGTAGTAGTAGTAGTATTAAATATTATAATAATAATATAATCTTGTTCTTATAATCATTGCCTCCTTTAATGATTTACTAATGAATTGAGGTAGTAGTAGTAGTTTTTTCCCCTTGGTGTGTATGTGTGATTATTGTATGATCCACACTATAATGAAGCATTGTGTGTCTCCAGTCTTTCAGGCTGTTCCTCCTTTCTTGGTGGCAGGAACATTTCCAATGATTTTTTAATGTCTACTTGGAATGTGGATGTGTTAATGTAGCGAATCTTTCTCATTATTGCTTTTATTGATTGCTCATTGACCAGTTCCTCCAAATCGTATTAACCACCCTCTGCCAATACGTATTAGTGGCTGTTAAGTGCCCCTTCCATTATCCCCCCAGTATCTGCCTCCTGATGGGGGCTCTAATGGACCAGGGCCCCTGACTATGTGGCATTAATGGCTCAAAGGGGGCCCATACAGAAAATTAGCCTTAAACGAGCTCTGGAGATCTGCAAATGACTGCGACATTCATCAGCTGCTCCTGCACTGAGAGATAGAGAGAGAGAGATAGAGAGAGAGGGATATATATATATATATAGAGATAGAGAGAGAGAGATAGAGAGAGATAGAGAGAGAGAGATAGAGAGAGAGGGATATATATATAGAGAGAGAGATAGAGAGAGAGAGATAGAGAGAGAGGGAAAGGAGAGAGACAAAGAGATAGAGAGAGAGAGACAAAGAGAGAGAGAGAAAGAGAGAGAAGGAGTGAGTGAGAGAGTGAGAGAGTGAGAGAGAGAGAAAGAGAGATAGAGAGAGAGGGATATATATATATATATATAGAGAGAGAGAGAGAGACAGAGAGAGAGAGATAGAAAGAGATAGAGAGAGAGAGGGATAGAGATAGAGAGAGATAGAGAGAGAGGGATATATATATATATATATATATAGAGAGAGAGAAGGAGTGAGTGAGAGAGAGAGAGAGAGAGAGAATTTGAATTGAATTGAATTGAGTGAGAGAGAGAGAGAGATAGAGAGAGAGGGAAAGGAGAGAGACAAAGAGATAGAGAGAGACAAGAGAGTAGAGAGATAGAGAGAGAGACAGAGATAGAGAGAGAGAGATAAATAGATAGACAAAGAGATAAAGAGATAGAGAGAGAGAGAAATATAGAGAAATAGAGACAGAGAGAGATAGAGAGAGATGGAAAAAGAGAGAGAGACAGAGAGATAGAGATAGAGAGAGAGGGATATATATATATATATATAGAGAGAGAAGGAGTGAGTGAGAGAGTGAGAGAGTGAGAGCGAGAGGAGAAGAGAGAGAGAAAGAGAGATAGAGAGAGAGGGAAAGGGAGAGAGACAAAGAGATAGAGATAGACAAAGAGATAGAGAGATAGAGAGAGAGACAGAGATAGAGAGAGAGATATAAATAGATAGACAAAGAGATAGAGAGATAGAGAGAGAGACAGAGAGCTAGAGAAATATAGAGAAATAGAGAGAGACAGAGAGAGAGAGAGAGATAGAGAGGGATATATATATATATATATATATATATATATAGAGAGAGAGAGAGAAGGAGTGAGTGAGTGAGAGAAGAGAAAGAGAGAAAGAGAGAGAGAAGAGAGATAGAGAGAGAGGGAAAGAGAGAGAGACAAAGAGATAGAGAGAGAGAAAGAGAGACAGAGATAGAGAGAGATATAAAGAGATAGAGAGACAAAGAGATAGAGAGAGAGACAGACAGCTAGAGAGAGAGAGAGAAAGAGAAATAGAGAGAGACAGAGAGAGATAGAGAGAGATGGAAAGAGATAGAGAGACAGAGATAGAGAGAGAGATATAAAGAGATAGAGAGACAAAGAGATAGAGAGAAGAGAGAGAGACAGACAGCTAGAGAGAGAGAGAGAAAGATAGAGAAATAGAGAGAGACAGAGAGAGATAGAGAGAGATGGAAAGAGATAGAGAGAGAGATAGAGAGAGACAGAGAGAGATAGAGAGAGATAGAAAGAGATGGAGAGACAGAGATAGAGAGAGAGATATAAAGAGATAGAGAGACAAAGAGATAGAGAGATAGAGAGAGAGACAGACAGCTAGAGAGAGAGAGAAAGATAGAGAAATAGAGAGAGACAGAGAGAGATAGAGAGAGATGGAAAGAGATAGAGAGAGAGAGAGAGAGACAGAGAGAGATAGAGAGAGATAGAAAGAGATAGAGAGAGAGACAGAGAGAGAGATAGAGAGAGACAGAGAGAGATAGAGAGAGATAGAAAGAGATAGAGAGAGAGACAGAGAGATAGAGATAAAGAGAGACAGATAGAGAGAAAGAGAGAGAGAGAGAGAGATAGAAAGAGATAGAGACAGAGAGGGAAACAGAGGGAGAGGGAGAGAGGGGGAAAAAGAGAGGAATTGAAAGAGATTGAGAGAAAAAGAGGTGGATTGTACTGTGGATGGAAGTATAATCCTCAGCATTCTATCATAGAACTACAATCCTCAGCATTCCATCATAGAACTATAATCCCCAGCATTCCATCACATAACTATAATCCTCAGCATTCCATCATAGAACTATAATCCTCAGCATTCCATCACATAACTATAATCCTCAGCATTCTATCACAGAACTATAATCCCAGCATTCTATCATAGAACTATAATCCTCAGCATTACATCATAGAACTATAATCCTCAGCATTCCATCATAGAACTATAATCCTCAGTATTCTATCATAGAACTATAATCCTCAGCATTCCATCATAGAACTATAATCCCAGCATTCATCATAGAACTATAATCCTCAGCATTCTATCATATACCTATAATCATCAGCATTCTATCATAGAACTATAATCCTCAGCATTCTATCATAGAACTATAATCCTCAGCATTCTATCATAGAACTATAATCCTCAGCATTCCATCATAGAACTATAATCATCAGCATTCTATCATAGAATTAAAATCTCAGCATTCTATCATAGAACTATAATCCTCAGCATTCTATCATAGAACTATAATCCTCAGCATTTCCATCATAGAACTATAATCCTCAGCATTCTATCACTAGAACTAAATCCTCAGCATTCTATCAAAGAACTATAATCCTCAGCATTCTATCATAGAACTATAATCTCAGCATTCCATCATAGAACTATAATCCCAGCATTCCATCATAGAACTACAATCCTCAGCATTCTATCAAGAACTACAATCCTCAGCATTCTATCAAAGAACTATAATCCTCAGCATTCTATCACAGAACTACAATCCTCAGCATTCTATCAAAGAACTATAATCCTCAGCATTCCATCATAGAAGTATAATCCCCAGCATTCTATCATAGAACTATAATCCCAGCATTCTATCATAGAACTACAATCCTCAGCATTCCATCATAGAACTATAATCCCAGCATTCCATCAATAACTATAATCCTCAGCATTCTATCACAGAACTATAATCCCAGCATTCTATCATAGAACTATAATCCTCAGCATTACATCATAGAACTATAATCCTCAGCATTCCATCATAGGACTATAATCCTCAGCATTCTATCATAGAACTATAATCCTCAGCATTCAATCATAGAACTATAATCCTCAGCATTCTATCATAGAACTATAATCCTCAGCATTCATCCACATAGACCTATAATCCTCAGCATTCTATCATAGAACTATAATCCTCAGCATTCATCATAGAACTACAATCCTCAGCATTCTATCATAGAACTATAATCCTCAGCATTCATCATAGAACTATAATCCTCAGCATTCTATCATAGAACTATAATCCTCAGCATTCTATCATAGAACTATAATCCTCAGCATTCATCATAGAACTTAATAACCAGCATTCCATCATAGAACTATAATCCTCAGCATTCTATCAAGAACTATAATCATCAGATTCTATCATAGAACTATAATCCTCAGCATTCTATCATAGAACTATAATCCTCAGCATTCTATCATAGAACTATAATCCTCAGCATTCTATCATAGAACTATAATCCTCAGCATTCTATCATAGAACTATAATCCTCAGCATTCTATATAGAACTATAATCCTAGCATTCTATCATAGAACTATAATCCTCAGCATTCTATCATAGAACTATAATCCCCAGAACTTCCATCATAGAAACTATAATCCTCAGCATTCTATCATAGAACTATAATCCTCAGCATTCTATCATAGAACTATCATTCCTCAGCATTCTATCATAGAACTATAATCCTCAGCATTCTATCATATACTATAATCTCAGCATTCTATCATAGAACTACAATCTCAGCATTCATCATAGAACTATAATCCTCAGCATTCTATCATAGAACTTAATCCTCAGTATTCTATCATAGAACTATAATCCTCAGCATTCCATCATAGAACTACAATCCTCAGCATTTCATCATAGAACTATAATCCCAGCATTCATCATAGAACTACAATCTCAATTCTATCATAGAACTACAATCCTCAGCATTCTATCATTGAACTATAATCCTCAGCATTCCATCATAGAACTACAATCTCAGCATTCTATCATAGAACTATAATCCTCAGATTCTATCATAGAACTACAATCCTCACATTCTATCATAGAACTATAATCCTCAGCATTCTATCATAGAAATATAATCCTCAGCATTCTATCATAGAACTATAATCCTCAGTATTCTATCATAGAACATAATCCCAGAATTCCATCATAGAACTACAATCCTCAGCATTATATCATAGAACTACAATCCTCACATTCCATCAAGACATATAATCCTCAGATTCTATCAGAACTATAATCCTCAGCATTCTATCATAGAACTACAATCCTCAACATTCTATCATAGAACTAATTCCTCAGCATTTTATCATAAACTATAATCATCAGCATTCCATCATAGAACTATAATACTCAGCATTCTATCATAGAACTATAATCCTCAGTATTCTATCATAGAACTATAATCCTCAGCATTCATCATAGAACTACAATCCTCAACATTCTATCATAGAACTATAATCCTCAGCATTCTATCATAGAACTATAATCCTCAGCATTCCATATAGAACTACAATCCCCAGCATTCATCATAGAACTAAATCCTCAGCATTATATCATAGAACTATAATCCTCAGCATTCTATCATAGAACTATAATCCTCAGCATTCTATCAAGAACTACATTCCTCAGCATTCTATCATAGAACTATAATCCTCAGCATTCCATCACGAACTACAATCCTCAGCATTCTATCATAGAACTAAATCCTCAGCATTCTATCGTAGAACTACAATCCTCAGCATTCTATCATAGAACTACAATCCTCAGCATTCTATCATAGAACTATAATCCTCAGCATTCTATCATAGAACTATCAATCCTCACAATCTATCATAGAACTACAATCCTCAGCATCTATCATAGACTATAATCCTCAGCATTCTATCATAGAACTATAATCCTCAGCATTCTATCAAAGAACTATAATCCTCAGTATTCTATCTAGAACTATAATCCTCAGCATTCTATCATAATAATAATAAAACTTTTTTGTATAGCGCCAACATATTCCGCAGCGCTTTACTGTATATAGGACTATAATCTTCAGCATTCTATTATAGAACTACAATCCCCAGAATTCCATCAAGAACTACAATCCTCAGCATTCCATCATAGATACAATCCTCAGATTCTATCACAGAACTAATCCCAGCATTCTATCATAGAACTATAATCCTCAGCATTCTATCATAGAACTATAATCCTCAGCATTCTATCATAGAACTATAATCCTCAGCATTCCATCATAGACCTAAATCCTCAGCATTCCATCATAAAACTATAATTCTCAGCATTCCATCATAGAACTATAATCCTCAGCATTCCATCATAGACCTATAATCATCAGCATTCTATCATAGAACTATAATCCTCAGCATTCTATCATAGAACTATAATCCTCAGCATTCTATCATAGAACTATAATCCTCAGCATTCTATCATAGAACTATAATCCTCAGCATTCTATCATAGAACTATAATCCTCAGAATTCTATCATAGAACTATAATTCTCAGCATTCCATCATAGAAGTATAATCCTCAGCATTCTATCATAGAACTATTATCATCAGCATTCCATCATAGAACTATATCCCCAGCATTCTATCATAGAACTATAATCCTCAGCATTCTATCACAGAACTATAATCCTCAGCATTCTATCATAGAACTATAATCCTCAGCATTCTATCATAGAACTATAATCCTCAGCATTCTATCAGAGAACTATAATCCCAGCATTCCATCATAGAACTACAATCCCCAGCATTCTATCATAGAACTAATCCTCAGCATTCTATCATAGAACTATAATCCTCAGCATTTTATCAGAGAACTATAATCCCCAGCATTCCATCATAGAACTATAATCCTCAGCATTCCATCATAGAACTATAATCCTCAGCATTCTATCATAGAACTATTATCATCAGCATTCTATCATAGAACTATAATCCTCAGCATTCTATCATAGAACTATTATCATCAGCATTCCATCATAGAACTACAATCCCCAGCATTCTATCATAGAACTATAATCCTTAGCATTCTATCATAGAACTATAATCCTCAGCATTCTATCATAGAACTATTATCATCAGCATTCTATCATAGAACTATAATCCTCAGGATTCTATATAGAACTATAATCCTCAGCATTCTATCATAGAACTATAATCCTCAGCATTCTATCATAGAACTATAATCCTCAGCATTCTATCATAGAACTATAATCCTCAGCATTCCATCATCCAATATCAGATGTGACATTTATTTCCTGAATGCCATGGCTTAGGAGATATGTATATGCCATCATTAAGATATATTCTTATCATCACAATTATGATTTCTTATGCCTAATGTCACACCATTCCAACATACAGGGGCGACATTTACTGACACATAATGCTGCATTGTACTTTCGCCACTTATACAACCTATCTCCTTGACTGACATCAATCAGCTGCAATTGTGAGAGCCCCTCCTCCAGGGAAGACACCCAGCCCACACATGCAGAACTGGCATATATAGGACTACAGGTCGCAGCATGTTCTTCACTTTGCATGTATTGGATTTATCCCCACCACACACCCACCCCACACACACACACCTCACATACACACCCCTACCCCACATATACACACACACACCCCACTTACACACCCCCACCCCACACACACACACACACACCTCACATACACACCCCTACCCCACATACACACACACACCCCACTTACACACCCCACCCCACACACACACCCCACATACACCCCCCACCCCCCACACACACCCCCATACACACCCCACCCTACACACACACACACATACACACCCCCACCCCACACACACATCCACATACACACCCCCACCCCACTTACACACAACCCCCACACACACACACAACATCCCACATACACACCCCACCCCACTTACACACACACCCCACACACACACACAGACATCCCCACATACACCCCCCACCCCACACACACACCCCCACCCCCCACACACACACCCACACCCCACATACACCCACCCCACACACACACACACCCCACACACACACACCCACCCACCCTACACACACACATCACACACCCCACATACACACACCCCACACACACACACACACACACACACCACATACACCCGCCACACTCACACAGCCCCACATACACACCCACACCCACCCTACACACACACACCCCACATACACACACACACACACACACACCACATACACACACCTTCCCAAATGAAGACATTTCCCACTGGTAGAACAGGGAGACCCCCACTGTACGACCCCTGCCTTATATTTCCCAGGACAAGCCTTTTTGGAAATATTCTTATGTCATTGTCACTGTGCGACAAATATTATGGCCGATGATCCATCATCATCATCATCATCATCATCATAGTAATAGTGAATTATAACCTGATTCTCCTAATGGAGGGGGGAGCTTTGTTATGTATATGGAGCTCTCACAGGTATAAATGCTAAAACATTACATAGAGATGATTGCTAATTATTCATAGTTAACCCCTTCATGTAGGTGGGTTTGACGAGTCATACATGGGACGAGTTGCTGCATCCTATACAGAAGGAGGAGAGAGGAGGCAGCGGTGATAGGAACATCCCAGCAGCAACCCGAGCCTGAGGCACAGCCTGGGAACGGAGGGAGGGAGCACAGCGTGGGACATGGAGGGAGCAGGCACAGCCTGGGACATGGAGGGGCAGGCACAGCCTGGGACATGGAGGGGGCAGGCACAGCCTGGGACATGGAGGGGGCAGGCACAGCCTGGGACATGGAGGGGGCAGGCACAGCCTGGGACATGGAGGGGGCAGGCACAGCCTGGGACATGGAGGGGGCAGGCACAGCCTGGGACATGGAGGAGGCAGGCACAGCCTGGGACATGGAGGGGGCAGGCACAGCGTGGGACATGGAGGGGGCAGACACAGCCTGGGACATGGAGGGGACAGGCACAGTCACACTGGGGGTGTTGTGTTTCTCCATTTTTCCCCTGTAATTACTATTTTTTACAAAACTGATTGAACAATTGATGAATGATTTAGATCGGTTGATATTTGTTTTTCAATTGTTGATTATAAATGCTTTTATTTCTAGGACCAATTAAATGACCCCCCCCCTCCACACACACACACGCCTACACACACATACATACTCACACACCTACACACACATACAGACATACACACATATACACACTTACACACATACCTACACACACATACAGACATACACACATATACACACTTACACACATACCTATACACACACATACATACATACTCACTTTCATATACGTATACACAAACATACACATACATGTACATACTCATACACACACTTACACACACACCTACATATTTACTTACATACACACATATACACACAAACATACACCACATACACATGCATACACAAACATATACATACTCAGAGATACATACATAGACATATGCACACACTTACATACATATCTATACACACACATACACACTCACTTACATATACACATACACACACATACACACATGCATACACATACATATATACATTCTCATACACACATAGACACTCATACATATACACACACATACACACTTACACACACAGACATACATACACACATGCATATACACACACACATACATACACACATGCATATACACACAAACATACATACACACATACATATACAAATACACATTCACACACAAATACACATACACACACTCATACATATATACACATACATACACTTACACACATACCTATACACACATATACACACCTACAAACTCACTTACATATATACATACACACACTAATACATATATACACATACATACACTTACACACATACCTATACACACATATACACACCTACATACTCCCTTACATATACACATACACACATGCATACACATGCATTTACATATTCATACACACACATGAACACACATACACACACACCACACACACATACATATACACACACAAACACACTTACACATACATACACACATGCATATACAAATACACATTCACACACAAATACACACACATACACATACACACACTCATACATATACACACACAACTATACACATACACACACTCATACATATACACACACACATACACATACATACACTCATACATACACACACACAATATAACACACACACACACATACAGACAAGACTACATCAGTGGTGTATGTTTCTTATTCTTTGTTAGTTCTCTGATATATAGTGTTATATATTGTCGGGTTTGTATACAGTTGTTCTTGTTGATCAGATGATAATTAATTATATTTTTTCCTTGGCACCTAGATCTACAAATTTACATTATGAGTAAAACAAATGAAGCTTGAAACAAGGGGCTATAACCAGCTGAGCAGGGTCTTCAGTTTACCATACGAATTACTCCTGACCCCCTTTTTTCACAAAGATGTCAGGCCCTCAGGGGGGATTCCTACAGGAGTTTTACAATTTGTTTTGGGGGTAAATCCAGTTTTTGCACATTGACATGACAGTAGGTCACCAGCAGGAATATATCAGGCAGAATATAGATTACTTGGATTTCTGAGACTAAAATATTTCTCAAAAAGTATGAAGTGGTCCCCTGGAGCCCTGACTGTAATCCTGAGCTGAGGATACTGAGGACACCATCTATCATCAGGATGTTCTGATCTCAGGCTATAGGTGTGAATGGATCCTACAAAAAAAAACAATCCCCCTGAATCTACACTTTGTATCTCATAGAAATATAAGAGATTTGTTAGAATGTTTATGATCTTTTTATTTTCGATCCTTTTTAGCTTTTTCTATTCCAAAAAACTGTCGGCTTTTTCCATAGTTTCCCTTAATACAATGTAGCATCAGGGCTCAGTTCACACTGGTGATTGTCTGATGCGTTTTCACACAGTTATAGTCACACATGTAAAAAGTAAAAAAAATACATATGTCTTGCAGCTGTGAGAGGATCTGAGAAGTTGAAATGTTGCTGAATGACATATATCAGTTCTGTACAAATAAATCAATCAATTAATAAAAACACTAGTATAAATGGGCTCTGGAGTTTGGTTTCTTTTTTTGTTGATTCTTGATACATTTTGTCAAATTTTGAGTAGATCCAAAAAGATAAGTCCTTCCCTTAATCCCAGGAACCTTTCTTAGGTGGCCAATGTAACCCTTATTTTATATTATTTTATTATTCTTATTTATTATTAGTTCATAAATTTCACATAGTTTAAATATTTTTATCTTATTTATTTTACATTTTTATTTATTTTATTTATATGTTTTATCTTATTTATTTATTTGGTTCATATATTTTACATTATTTTATATATTATATTTTATCTTATTTTATTTATTTAGTTCATATATTTTTCATTATTTTATATATTATATTTTATCTTATTTATTTTTTATTATTATATTTTTATTTTTATTTTATATCTTATTTATTTATTTAGTTCATTTATTTCCATAAGTTTATATATTATTTTTCATTTTTTTATTTATATTTTTTTATATTTATTTTATTTTTTTTTATTATTTTATTTATTCATTTATTTTTACATTAGTTTTTTGTATTATATTTTATCTTATTTATTTTATATATTTTACATATTTTTTATTAATTTTATTTTATCTTTTTTTGTTATTTATTTTATTTTTATTTTTATATTTTTATATGTTATGTTATTTTGTTTATTATATTTTTTGTTTTATTTATTTAGTTTATAAATTTTACATATTGTTTTATTACATTTTGATTTATTTTATTTGATCTATTTTACATATTTTTATTTTTTATTTTATATCTTTTACTCTTATTTTATTTATTTAGTTTATATATTTTATCTTGTTTTATTTATTTTTTTATACATTTTACATTTTTTTTGTTTATATTAATATTTTATCTTATTTTATTTAGTTTATACATTTTACATTATTTTATTTTATATATTTTTTTTATTTATTCCTTTTACCGTAAATATTTGATCTTATTTTATTTATTTAGTTTATATATTTTATGTTATGTTATTTATTTAATTTATATATTTTATCTTATGTTATTTATTTAGTTTATATGTTTTATGTTATGTTATTTATATAGTTTATATATTTTATGTTATGTTATTTATTTAATTTATATATTTTATCTTATGTTAGTTATTTAGTTTATATGTTTTATGTTATGTTATTTATATAGTTTATATATTTTAAGTTATGTTATTTATTTATTTAGTTTATATATTTTACATTATTCTATTGATTTCAACATTAGCAATACTTGAACCTAACTAAACACTCCAAAAAGGGAGAATTGCAACCAAGGAAAACTTAAAATGGGGCCTAGAAAAAATCCCCCCAGACCCAGGTGGATAGATAAAAAGGATTGCAGCACTCCTTCAAGATGTTTCCAGCCTTTATTTGGCCTTCAGGCAAAATTTGCGACGTTTCAGTCACATGGACTTTCTTCCAGCCTGAAGGCCAAATGAAGGCTGGAAACATCTTGAAGGAGTGCTGCAATCCTTTTTATTCATGGTCTGTATGCAAGACCGACTGAACCCCACTCTGGACTGATTTTGCACCCAACTTATTAGTAATAAGTGCTGCTCCTATTTTTAATTTTTTTTTAGATAGATGGATTGATGATAGATAGATAGATAGATAGATAGATAGATAGATAGATAGATATATTAAATATAGGTAATAGATAGATAGAGATACAAAGATAGATAGATAGATAGATAGATAGATAGATAGATAGATAGATAGATAGATAGATAGATAGATAGATAGGTATATAAAGAGCAAACTGTGTGTAGCCATTTTCTATTCCCCTTAAATTAAGTGCTAGGTCCCACTGGTGTGTGTGGATACCCTATATGAGGATATAGTCTATATACCCTTCCTCCAATCATACACTATGTATATACACAGGAGTATATATTCTATATCCCCTCCCTCCAATCATGCACTATGTATACACATAGGAGTATATATTCTGTATGCCCTCCCTCCAATCATATACTATGTATATACACATGAATATATATTCTGTATCTCCTCCCTCCAATCATACACTATGTATATACACAGGAGTATATATTCTATATCCTCTCCCTCCAATCATACACTATGTAGATACACAGGAGTATATATTCTATATCCCCTCCCTCCTATCATGCACTATGTATATACACAGGAGTATATATTCTATATCCCCTCCTCCTATCATGCACTATGTATATACACAGGAGTATATATTCTATATCCCCTCCCTCCTATCATGCACTATGTATATACACAGGAGTATATATTCTGTATCCCCTCCCTCCAATCATACACTATGTATATACACAGGAGTATATATTCTGTATCCCCTCCCTCCAATCATACACTATGTATATACACAAGAGTATATATTCTATATACTCTCCCTCCAATCATACACTATGTATATACACAGGAGTATATATTCTATATCCCCTCCCTCCAATCATACACTATGTATATGCACAGGAGTATATATTCTATATCTACTCCCTCCAATCATACACTATGTATATACACAGGAGTATATATTCTATATCCTCTCCCTCCAATCATACACTATGTATATACACCGGAGTATATATTCTGTATCCCCTCCCTCCTATCATACACTATGTATATACACAGGAGTATATATTCTATATACTCTCCCTCCAATCATACACTATATATATACACAGGAGTATATATTCTATATCCCTTCCTCCAATCATACACTATGTATATACACAGGAGTATATATTCTATATCCCCTCCCTCCAATCATACACTATATACACAGGAGTATATATTCTATATCCCCTCCCTCCAATCATACACTATATACACAGGAGTGTATATTCTATATCCTCTCCCTCCAATCATACACTATGTATATACACAGGAGTATATATTCTATATCCCCTCCCTCCTATCATACACTATGTATATACACAGGAGTATATATTCTATATCCCCTCCCTCCAGTCATACACTATGTATATACACATGAATATATATTCTGTATCTCCTCCCTCCAATCATACACTATGTATATACACAGGAGTATATATTCTGTATCCCCTCCCTCCAATCATACACTATGTATATACACAGGAGTATATATTCTATATCCCCTCCTTCCAATCATACACTATGTATATACACAGGAATATATATTCTGTACCCCCTCCCTCCAATCATACACTATGTGTATATACACATGAATATATATTCTGTATCTCCTCCCTCCAATCATACACTATGTATATACACAGGAGTATATATTCTATATCCTCTCCCTCCAATCATGCACTATGTATATACACAGGAGTATATATTCTGTATCCCCTC
Source organism: Allobates femoralis (assembly GCA_033576535.1). Lineage (NCBI taxonomy): Eukaryota > Metazoa > Chordata > Amphibia > Anura > Aromobatidae > Allobates > Allobates femoralis. Next base: position 11,318,933 of record JARQOC010000001.1, read on the forward strand.
CCTCCTATCATACACTATGTATATACACAGGAGTATATATTTTATATCCCCTCCCTCCAATCATACACTATGTATATACACAGGAATATATATTCTGTATCCCCTCCCTCCAATCATACACTATGTATATACACAGGAATATATATTCTGTACCCCCTCCCTTCAATCATACACTATGTATATACACAGGAGTATATATTCTGTATCCCCTCCCTCCAATCATACACTATGTATATACACATGAGTATATATTCTATATCCCCTCCTCCAATCATTCACTATGTATATACACAGGAATATATATTCTGTACCCCTCCCACCAATCATACACTATGTATATACACAGGAATATATATTCTGTATCCCCTCCCTCCAATCATACACTATGTATATGCACAGGAGTATATATTCTATATCCCTCCCTCCAATCATTCACTATGTATATACACAGGAATATATATTCTGTACCCCCTCCCACCAATCATACACTATGTATATACACAGTAGTATATATTCTATATCCCCTCCCTTCAATCATACACTATGTATATACACAGGAGTATATATTCTATATCCCCTCCCTCCAATCATACACTATGTATATACACAGTAGTATATATTCTATATCCCCTCCCTTCAATCATACACTATGTATATACACAGGATTATATATTCTATGTCCTCTCCCTCCAATCATACACTATGTATATGCACAGGAGTATATATTCTGTATCCCCTCCCTCCAATCATACACTATGTATATACACAGGAGTATATATTCTATATCCTCTCCCTCCAATCATACACTATGTATATACAGAGGAGTATATATTCTGTATCCCCTCCCTTCTATCATACACTATGTATATACACAGGAGTATATATTTTATATCCTCTCCCTCCAATCATACACTATGTATATACACAGGAGTATATAGTCTGTATCCTCTCCCTCCAATCATACACTATGTATATGCACAGGAGTATATATTCTATATCCTCTCCCTCCAATCATACACTATGTATATGCACAGGAGTATATATTCTGTATCCCCTCCCTCCTATCATACACTATGTATATACACAGGAGTATATATTCTATATCCTCTCCCTCCAATCATACACTAAGTATATGCACAGGAGTATATATTCTGTATCCCCTCCCTCCAATCATACACTATGTATATACACAGGAGTATATATTCTATATCCTCTCCCTCTAATCATACACTATGTATATGCACAGGAGTATATATTGTGTATCCCCTCCCTCCAATCATACACTATGTATATACACAGGAGTATATATTCTATATCCCTCCCTCCAATCATACACTAAGTATATGCACAGGAGTATATATTCTGTATCCCCTCCCTCCAATCATACACTATGTATATACACAGGAGTATATATTCTATATCCTCTCCCTCCAATCATACCCTATGTATATACACAGGAGTATATATTCTGTATCCCCTCCCTCCTATCATACACTATGTATATACACAGGAGTATATATTCTATATCCTCTCCCTCCAATCATACACTATGTATATGCACAGGAGTATATATTCTGTATCCCCTCCCTCCAGTGATACCCTGCAGATTGTATATTCCATGTGTTAATCTCTATGATCCATTTCATGCATCTATTTAATGCTTGTCGGAGCTTTACACCCCTGGCTCTGCTAATGATGAGTTATGGTGCTGAGTACAGACAATCCCATCAGCTCATCCTCCTGTCAGTGTCAGGATCCTTCAGAAAAATGAAAAGGGGGCAATAAGCCCAAAATGACTTATTGTAATTACATTTAATTACTTTAATGAGTTGATTATTTTGCTTACAGCTATAGGAAATACTGCAAACATTTGTTAGGAGCACACCCTCAGTAACAGGGAGACATCAATCAGAACTTCCATGTGTTTTAAGTCATTAAACCCCAATGGCCGCCATGTTATCATCGATTTAACTGTCGGACATATTTATTTAAAGGGACAAAAATATTAATTTTATCATACTACTAAAATAGTAAAAATATTGCATTTTCAAGGAAGAAAAACACATCCTGTATTTAACTTTGATTACAAGATCATTTTCAAGCTACTAGTCATCTTTAAAAGAAAGCTGCCATCTTGGATTCTTAAAGGGACAAAAATAAAAAAATTTTAATATGCCACTAAAACAATAAAAATATTGTATTTTCAAGCAAGAAAATGCTTCTTGTATTTAACTTTGATAAAAAAAAGATCATTTTAAAGCTGGCTAGATATTTTTAAAAGTAAGACGCCATCTTGGATTCTTAAAGGGACACTTTAAAAAAATATATACTATAATAAAATAGGCAAAATATTGCATTTTCAATCAAGAAAACACATGCTGGATTTAACTTTGATAACAAGATCATTTAAAGCTGACTAGACTTCCTTAAAAGACAGCCGCCATCTTGAATTCTTAAAGGGACAAAAATAAAAATTGGAATATTTCACAAAAATAGAAAAATTGTTGTACTTCCAAGCAAGAAAATGCATCCTGCATTTAATTTTGATAACAAAATCATTTTTAAGTAGACTAGTCATCTTTAAAAGAAAGCCGCCATCTTGGATTCTTAAAGGGACAATTTTTTTTTTTTAAATATACTAATGAAATAGGAAGAATATTGTATTTTCAAGCAAGAAAATGCATCCTGTATTTAATTTTGGTACTGACATCTTTTTCAAGCTACTATTCATCTTTAAAATAAAGTCGCCATCTTAGATTCTTAAAGGGACAAAAAAAATATTTCAATATACTAATAAAATAGGAAAAATATTGCATTTTCAAGCAAGAAAACACTTCTGGTATTTAACTTTGATAGCAAGATCCTGTTGTAGCTGACTAGTCATCTTTAAAAGAAAAATGCCATCTTGTATTTTTAAAGGGACACATTTTTTAAATGTAGAAATAAAATAGAAAAGATATAGTATTTTCAATCAAAAAAATTCATCCTGTATTCAACTTTGATAACAAGATCATTTTAAAGGTGGCTAATCTTCTTTTAAAAAAAAAGCCGCCATCTTTAATTCTTAAAGGGACAAAAAAAGAAAAATTTTAATATACTACCAAAATGGAAAAATATTGTATTCTCTCGTTAAAAAATTTATCCTGTAGCTAACTTCGATAACAAGATCCTTTTCAAGTTGACTAGACATGTTTAAAAGAAAGTCGCCATTTTGGATTCTTAATGGGACAAAAATAAAAACTTAAAAAATATTTAATATACTACTAAAATGTGAAAAATATTGCATTTTCAAGCAAGAAAATGTATCCTGTATCTAACTTCGATAGCAAGATCATTTTAAAGCTGACTAGGCATCTTGAAAAGACAGCCGCCATCTTGAATTCTTAAAGGGACAAAAACAAAAACTTAAAAAATTTTAATATACTACTAAAATGGGAAAAATATTGTATTTTCAAGCAAGAAAATGTATCCTGTATCTAACTTCGATAGCAAGATCATTTTAAAGCTGACTTGTCATCTTGAAAAGACAGCCGCCATCTTGAATTCTTAAAGGGACAAAAACAAAAACTTAAAAAATTTTAATATACTACTAAAATGGGAAAAATACTTGCATTTTCAAGCAAGAAAATGTATCCTGTATCTAACTTCGATAGCAAGATCATTTTAAAGCTGACTAGTCATCTATAAAAGACAGCCGCCATCTTGAATTCTTAAAGGGACAAAAACAAAAACTTAAAAAATTTTAATATACTACTAAAATGGGAAAAATATTGTATTTTCAAGCAAGAAAATGTATCCTGTATCTAACTTCGATAGCAAGATCATTTTAAAGCTGACTTGTCATCTTGAAAAGACAGCCGCCATCTTGGATTCTTAAAGGGACAATTTTTTTTTTTTTCAAATATACTAATAAAATACAAAAAATATTGTATGTTCAATCAAAAAAACACATCTGGTATTTAACTTTTATTACAAAATCTATTTCAAGCTGACTAGACATCTTGAAAAGAAACCCGCCATCTTGGATTCTTAAAGGGACATTTTTTTCAACTCAGAATTGGCAGAATTAACATTAATATTTATGCAAAAGTTCTTCATGTTTCCTAATTAATAGTATAAAGAGAATTAATAGGCGTCCATTGCAATAATACATACCTTTCTTGATGACAGACTGGTCCAGCAGATTCATGGCATTATTAGCATCTTCCACTGACTGTGAATATAAACCGAGAGATTAACAGCGGCACTAGGAGGGAGATTAAACATAATATATATAAATATATATAAATCATGAGGCCTGCACACATTTCCATTTATATTAACCCGCCAGGACACTGTCTATTATTCAGACACATATGGACACTGAGTGGATATGAAATATCTCCAGATGATAATAATAAAAGATGAAGAGTCTCAGGCTGGAGTCATTTTCTTATCTTGTTAAACATTGAATTACACAGAGGATTCTGCCTTCCTGCAATCTAATGTGAAATCAATGGGCGTCATGTGTCCTCTCTGTATAATTTACAGGCCGGGATCGGTTTAAATAAATTCACATTTAAATATGAATAAATCTCCGAATATTGGAGGCGGCGGAAAGAAAGAACGAAGGAAGAAAGAAGAAGAAAGGAGGAGGGAAGGAGGGAGGAGATCGCTGGCTTTTTATCGATTCGATTTGATTCCCTTTGATTTTAGGTTGGGCTGTAGAATAAATGACGGGCGGCTAATGATCTATATGTACGTGGGGGAGGGGCGCTCATAACATGGGCAATCAAAGGGGAGCGGGCATGTCATGATCATTACTATACATAAATAATAGTAACACAGCCAAGAAGATCACTGTGCTGGAGTTTGTATTAAATCACTAGTTATATTATTATTATTATTATATATTATTATTATTATTATTATTATTGGCATTATTAATGGTAGCAGTAAAGGGTTACATTGTATTTCTTTATCACTTTGGAGTGTAATATAAAGTTAATTTTTTTCTATTAATTTATGATGATAATAATAATAATAATAATAATGTAAAAAATTAATTATTGTTACATTATTGTATTAGATTTAACAGATCCATGACAGACCTAAGAGATAAATAAACAAGATAAATTAAGATGGAAATATTATTACTTACAGGACAAATTTAAAGGGTTAACCACTTAATTCACAAGTGTGCTCCCTGACTATCTATCTATCTATCTATCTATCTATCTATCTAATACTTTATTATCTATCTATACTATCTATCTATATCTATCTATCTATTCTATCTATCTAATCTTATCTATCTAACTAATCTTATCTATCTATCTAACTTTCTATCTATCTATCTATCTATCTATCTATCATTTATCTACATATCTATATCTATCTTTTTTTCTAGTTGTTTGACCCAGTGTCCCTGCTGGCGCCAGTTCAAATTATGTCTGTGAGTGCTGTGCAGTTTTTTTCTGTTTTATCTATATCTATCTATCTATCTATCTATCTATCTATCTATCTATCTATTATCTATCTATCTATATCTATCTATCTAATCTTATCTATCTAGCTATAATATCTATCTAATCTTATCTATATATCTAATCTTATCTATATATCTATCTATATCTATCTATCTATCTATCATATATATCTACCTATCTATATCTATCATATCTATCATTATCTTTCATCTATCTATGATGAATTTAAATGAGCCCTATTAGCAGAAGTAAGTACAAAGTTTGAATTGCCAAAGCAAATGGTAAAATAAGGGGAGCGGGATAGAGTGGGGTATAGAGGCCTGGGATATATGGTACTTGACAAAGGTGGTTTTACCACTGAAACGTCGTGCCACTACAGACTCATTAAAAAGTCCTTTATTCTACAACATTTATTTTGTGTGCTGCCTGATCTTTAATCTTTCTATCTATCTATCTATCAATCTATCTATCTATCTATCTATCTAAAAAATAAAGACTGCATCACTCTGTCTCAGGATGTTTTCTTAGCCTTTAATGGCCTTCAGGCATATTTTAGCGACGTTTCGGTCAACCCGTGACCTTCCTCCAGCCATCCATCTATCTATCATATATATATATCCTCTTTCAACCATGTACATCTACATCTATCTATCTAGCTATCCATCTATCTATCTATCCTCTATTTAAAACATCTCTCAATCCATTCACAATCTGTCTATCCATCCATCCATCCATCATCTATCTATTTATCTATCTATCCATCCATCCATCCATTATCTATCTATCTATCTATCTATCTATCTATCTATCTACCTATCTTTAATATAACTATCCATTAAGTCATCTATATATCATAACTATATGGGAAACATATTTAGATAGATATGTAGCTAGATAATTTTGGGGAGTAGAATCAGTATGTATACACATACATTTTAGCATTCATCTATCCATCACTCTATCTATCCATCATCTGTTTACCCATCAATATATGTATCTTTCCATTATATATATATATTGGGTAGATTTACAAACCAATAGATGGACAGTTTGATGGATAGATAAAAGCTAGATAGATAGATAGATAGATAGATAGATAGATAGATATAGATCAAATTGTAGTGTGGGGACAGATGATACAATACAACATATGATGTGAACTTCAGGCGAATATAAAGATAGAAAGATACTGAGGTACATAGATGATAGCTAGACGGATAGATAGATAGATAGATAGATAGATAGATAGATAATAGATACATGAAGCTATAATGCAGACCTCACAGTGAAGTCCTGCTGGGAGTTGTAGTCCCCCTGCCCTAGTCCAGGTTGCAGACCTCTGCTATTCACCATTGGACACACTCAAGCACTGCACTGAAGCTTTATTATTATTAACCCTTTAATATCATTACCGGGGAATTACCTGCAGCCTGTAATTACCTACAATTAGTTGGAGAAACATTGCTATGTGGGAACCAGGCAGCATCAGAGGGGACCGGGGGGCAGGGTCAGCAGGGTCAGCTGAGGTCTGGTCAGTGGCCTCGGAGGGGTTAACAGGAAATGGTTAATACCCCCCTTCCCTCCCCCCTCCTCCAGCTCCTGACATAATATGAGATCAGTGTAAATGATGTGTGGAGAGGGAGGGGGAGCTGCCAGGTAGAAGACCCCCATCCTCCTCCCCCCACTCCAGGAACATGGAGAAGTTGTTGTAGTTAATGAGAAGAGTCATGTCTGCTGTGGGATCTAATCACAGCCTCCTGCCGGCTCCTCATGAAGGAGATGTGCCCAGCATGTTGGCACTTAATAGTCACTCAGAGCATCGTAAAGATTTAATTAGGAAAGAAGATGCCACAAACTACTGAGAGTTTTAATTACTATTGTAGAAGATAGTTTGTGTAGAGACGATTCCTGCTCATCCTGGAGGTGGCTATAGAGAAGGACAAGTGATATCAAATGAGGACTTGTGGGTGACGCCCCTCTCCCGAGCTGCCACATTGGCTGTCATTAACCCCTTTTTTTTTCATGAATACATATGATAACGAGAGGAGACTCAATGCCCCTGTGTCCTTGTATTTACTAGAGCTTTGGTCATTTCTTGTTAGGATTTTATGTTTGGGGAGGGTGGCTTTATGGAAAGGTGCAAACCTCCCATATACACACAACATTCCTGTTATCAAAGGGTTAATCAGTCAGGAAAAAGGCAAAAACCTGAATGACATATTTGTC
>JARQOC010000001.1:11331626-11346626 GCA_033576535.1 Allobates femoralis
GAAAGGAAAAGCCACAACATTCCACTATGATAGAAAACATCAGAAAAAGAATTAGTTGGCAATTATAAGAGTTTCTATAACATTATCTTTTTTTTAACTGTTAAATACACTATTATAATTGCTAATAATGTTATTTTTTTTAATTCAGCCTAACAAAAAGAAATGCAAATACAAATACCCGACAATAACATCAGATTTGACTCTCAATGTAGTATAGCATTCATAGAATAATCAAATGATTAGTTACTATAACAATATCAGTATATAATATACTGCAATATCTGTAATAATAATAATAATATAATCATGCAAAAAAATCCATCAAATAAATAAAAAGAAATTCAGCTGACAAAAATAATAATTCAATATCCGACCATAAATCAGATTTATATCTCATTAGAAAAAAAAATAATTAACAATTATATTAGTTTTAAAAGCCATAAAGAAACAAATCTGGCATAGTCAAGACAATGCAAATAGCGAAAAATAATAATATTATTGTATTATAATACAATAGTTTAAATAGGGGAAAATAAATAATACAGGTATAAATGCACAATGAAAGAGGAAAGATTACAAAAATAAAAATGAAATAAATATAATAAAATAATAAAAAAAGGAGATAATAATAAATGAGCTCAATTGTCAATGAAATAAATAAATGAAATAAAATAAAAAAGTATAAAATAATAGTAAATAGGCTCAATAATCAAAAAAGAAAAAAAATGAATACTAAAAAATTTGGACTCAATCATCAAAAAAAGAAAACAAAATGAATGTAATAAAATAAATACTAAAAAAAATAGAAAATAATAAAAAATTGGCTTAATTGTCATTGAAAAAATAAATAAATAAAATAAAAATAAAAAAGTAGAAATGAATAATAATAAACGGCCTCAATCATCAAAAAGGAAAAAAAATCAACAAAAAAATACTAAAAAAATGGTAAATAATAATCAATGAGCTCAATTATCAATAAAAAAATGAATAAATAAACATAAAAATCAAAAAGTAGAAAATAGTAATAATAAATGGGCTCAATCATCGAAAGAAAAAAATAATAAAATAAATACTAAAAAAAAGTAAATAATAATCAATGAGCTCAATTGTCACTGAAATATAAATAAATAAAATAAAAATAAAAAAGTAGAAAATAATAATAATAAATGGGCTCAATCATCAAAAAGGAAAATGAATGAATGACTAAAATAAATGAATGAAATAAATACTAAAAAATAGAAATAATAAAACATGAGCTCAATTGTCAATAAAAAAATAAATAAATAAAAACAAAAAGCAGAAAATAATAATAAATGAGCTCAATTGTCACTGAAATATAAATAAATAAAATAAAAATAAAAAATTTGAAAATAATAATAATAAATGGGCTCAATCATCAAAAAGGAAAATGGATGAATGACTAAAATAAATGAATAAAATAAATACTAAAAAAATAGAAAATAATAAAACATGAGCTCAATTGTCAATAAAAAAATAAATAAATAAAAACAAAAAGCAGGAAATAATAATCAATGAGCTCAATTGTCACTGAAATATAAATAAATAAAATAAAAATAAAAAAGTAGAAAATAATAATAATAAATGGGCTCAATCACCAAAAAGGAAAATGAATGAATGACTAAAATAAATGACTAAAATAAATACTAAAAAAATAGAAAATAATAAAACATGAGCTCAATATCAATAAAAAAATAAATAAATAAAAACAAAAAGCAGAAAATAATAATAAATGAGCTCAATTGTCAAAGAAGAAAAACAAATAAATGAGTGGAAAATTAAAAACGAAAATATTACTAAATGAGCTCAATGGGCAATGAAGAAATACAAAAAATAACTAAAATAAAAAAAAATAGAAAATAATCATAAATGAGCTCCAATGTCAAAAAAAGAAAAAAAATGAATAAAAATAATATTAAAAGTAAAAAATAATAAATTAAATAAGCTCAATCATCTAAAAGAAAAAATAAAGTATAGATAAAATAAAAATGTTAAAAAGTAGAAAATAAATAAGCTAAATCATCAAAAAATAAAATATAGATAAAATAAAAATGTTAAAAAGTAGAAAATAAATAAGCTAAATCATCAAAAAATCAATTGTAAAAAAATAGTCAGAAAAAATAATCCTAAAAAATAGGAAATGGCTTATGAGACAACAATGCAGAACTTTAGCTTTCTCCCAACTCTGAAAGGAGGGGGTGGTTGGAAAAATCCATGGAAAAGAAGGTATTTCAAGAAAAAAAAAAATGAGTCCAAATCGCCAGCAGCAATATGTGGAGAAGTTTTTTCTGTCTCCAGCTGACTATGGTCCACTCCTAATAATAAGAATTCAGAGAAAACCCAGCTGTAGATACAATGATTGCCCTAAATGACTAAAGCCAAAGGCGTTAAAGGGAGATGAGGGGAGGAAAAGAAAAGGAATAATGGAAGCAAAGACACTCACCATAGCTGAATAGGTGTGTACTAACATCTGGACACAGTGCGGAGCCTTCAACAGTTAAATGAAATAAAAAGCTTTAATATAGGATGGGAACCCTACAAGATCACTGCTTGACTCAGATCCAAGTCTATCCATCAAATAATGGCCACAGAATGGGAGTGTGGATCGTCCTCTCCGTCCTCCTTCAAGCTCCTCTTCCACCCAAGGCTAGACTGAGACTGCCAGGACGACCCTTCCCACCAATGCTCTACACCGCCTCATAATAATTGATATTCATGACTATTAATATTACACCAAGGCAGCATGAGGCTCCTCCATCCAGCTCTCTAGCTCCCCTACTATTGTAAATGACGTTCATTCAGTGGAGAATTACTAGATGTAATCAGACAAGGGGGCTGGCCGGAGGAAGTCTTGGCTAAAAGTTTACCAGTGGAAGGATGAACAACTGTCAATTAAAGGAGATGGAGCTTTTGACGCACAGCCCCTACTGGAATATGGAATGAGAAGGTGCTGGGCTGTAGGGCTAGAGGCTAAAAAAAAAAACATTTCCTTCTCTTTCACTTAATTATACCTTGCTAATAGCCCTCAGTGATTAACACTTCTCCTTTAAGCAAATAAACAAAGGGCTTTTCATCCCTCCTTCAGGGGGGGTGCCGGGCAGAGTTTGCGTATTTTGCGCATTTTGCGCATTGGGAATATAAAAATGAAATGTTTTTTTTTTTGCATTTTCTTTTTTTCTTCTTTTCTTACAGAAAGTGAATTTCTAGTTTCATGGATGGCCACGGGCAATTTTTTACTGTCTTTTGATGTCTTGTGAACTAGCAGAACCAGTCTGCCTGTCATTATTATCTGCTTGTTTTGGAACAGATTTCTGCATTTTAACCCATTTCTGGCGCAGGGATCAGCTCCTTTAAGTTGGTGAATAGAAGATGCGCTTTTTAGTTGGTATTTTTTCCCATATAGATAGGAATTATAAGCAGATTTTATGCCCGAATCTTTTTTTTTTCCTGTTTATTATAAAGGAGGTCAGAAGAAAGCTGCCAATACCGCGAATATAAGCAAATGTCGCAAAGCACTGCTCAGTGTGAATACGGCACCAGGCAGTGTGCGGTATCATAGGGGTGGTGAGGTATCATGGGATAGTGGGGTATCACATGAGATAATGGGGTATCACATGAGATAGTGGGGTATCACATGGGATAGTGGGGTATCACATGGGATAGTGGGGTATCACATGGGATAGTGGGGTATCATAGGATTGGTGGGGGCATCACATGGGTAGTGGGGGCATCACAGGGGTAGTGGGTATCATAGTGGTAGTGGAGGTATCATAAGGGTAGTAGTGGAGGTATCATAGGGGTAGTGGGGTATCATAGGGGTAGTGGGATCATAGGGGTAGTGGGGTATCATAGTGGTAGTGGAGTATCATAGGGGTAGTGGAGTATCATAAGGGTAGTGGGGTATCATAGTGGTAGTGGAGTATCATAGGGTAGTGGATGTATCATAGGGGTAGTGGGGTATCATAGAGGTAGTGGGATATCATAGGGGGTAGTGGAGTATCATAGGGTTAGTGGCAAATTGTAATAACTGATTGTATTCCATAAAGGTTATATAGTTAATTAATGGAAAGAGAAGATGAAGAAGAAGAGGAGGAGAAGAAGAAGAAGAAGTAGAAGAAGAAGATAGTTAAAACAAAATGCAGAGAAGACACAGTAATGTAAACTCGAGGGTATAGAGAAATGGAGAAAAGTTGCAGAAGGGGCACAGACAGGAATAGGGAGGATCCTGGAATAGAGGGAGACTTAACATGTATAGAAGGGGGTGCGCAGCCGAAATAGAGGGCAGAAATAGGGGACACAAACCCAAATATATAGAAGCGACAATAGGAGATGAAAGAAAGAGGGGAGCAAAACATAGGGTAAAGATAATAGGGGATGGAACAGACCCCAAAGTAGAGCAAATATAATTGGGAATGAAATGGATAGAGGGTTTACAAATTGAAAAATAGAGTAAAGATAAAAGGGGGTGGAACAGACTGAGGAACACATACTCAATAATAGGGCACATATAATAGGAGATGAAATAGACAGAGGGGTACAGACCGAAAAAGAGGGCAAAGATAATAGGGGATGGAATGGATAGAGGGGGCACTGACCAAACAGTAGGTAAAGATAATAGGGAATGAAAAGGATAGAGGGGGCACTGATCAAACAGTAGATAAAGATAATAGGGAATGGAATGGATAGAGGGGGCACTGACCAAACAGTAGGTAAAGATAATAAGGGATGGAATGGATAGAGGGGGCACTGACCAAACAGTAGGTAAAGATAATAGGGGATGGAATGGATAGAGGGGGCACTGACCAAACAGTAGGTAAAGGTAATAGGGATGGAATGGATAGAGGGGGCACTGACCAAACAGTAGGTAAAAATAATAGGGGATGGAATGGATAGAGGGGGCACTGACCAAACAGTAGGTAAAGATAATAGGGGATGGAATGGATAGAGGGGGCACTGACCAAACAGTAGGTAAAGATAATAGGGGATGGAATGGATAGAGGGGGCACTGACCAAACACTAGGTAAAGATAATAGGGGATGGAATGGATAGAGGGGGCACTGACCAAACAGTAGGTAAAGATAATAGGGGATGGAATGGATAGAGGGGGCACTGACCAAACACTAGGTAAAGATAATAGGGGATGGAATGGATAGAGGGGGCACTGACCAAACAGTAGGTAAAGGTAACAGGGGATGGAATGGATAGAGGTGTACAAACAAAAAATAGGGCAATTATAATATGGGATGGAAGAGACAGAGGGGGCACTGAATGAGAGGAGGAAGAAGAGGCACATACAGAAGGAGAGAGAAGTATATAAGTATATAGATATATAAGAGGGTGCACAGACAGTATAGAAGGCAGAAAGAAGGGGCACAAATAATAGGAGATGGTAGAGAAAAAGGGGTTAAAGAATAAAAGGTGTTAAAAAAAATAAAGCATGACCTGAAGAATGAGGAAAGGAAGAGGGGAAAAAAGAGGGGAAGAAAGAAGAAGGGGTAAAGACAGAAAGAAAGGAAGTGATAGAATGAGAAGGGTAAGAAGAATAACGGGGTTCAGCCAGATGGAGAGAAGGGATGGAACTAAACTGTGGCACAAAGAGACAGAGAGAGAGAGAGAGAGAGGGAGAAAGAGGGAGAGGGCCCGGGGAAACACAGGGGCGCAGAGGGCGCAGGGGCCACGGAGCAGCGGAACTAATGCAGCATATGCCGGATTATGGCCGCGTTCCGCTATAATTAGTGTGACTGGCGCTATTCACAGTCCCTGATCTGGAGCCGGCTGTCTGCAGAGAGAGGGTCCTCCAGCCCCCCAACCCCAAACATGACCGCACTATATCACATATAGGATAATAATGCCCCAACCTCAGCTGCAACCTGCACAGCCAACCTCAGCTCCTGTTGTGTCCTGAACTTCTCCATCCAGATTAAACATTAACTAGAATCAGGAGTGCAGGGTCCTGCAGCAGTGACCTCTCCTCACACTGCCCCAATCATCCATCCACCCCCAGCCCACAGCCACACTCATGTATTGTTATCAGGGTGAAGCCCCCCAGCACCAGCTCTCCAAGGGGGAGACCCTTCCCCAGTGAGAGTCCTCCAGAAAGTGGCCACTGCTCAGCCCTGGAGGGGATGGAAGTTACAGATATAGACTGAAGAGGGTATCATTATATAGAAAAATATACTGTATATGATACCATCTAATAATACATAATTATAGATGGTGCAAGTTTATGTCACTAGGAACATTGTGCAGGAAATTTAATTAAGGAGGAAAATAAAATAGGAGATATGACAATCAGGAGCAGAATAATATTATTCAATCATAGAATCTAATATGAATTGTATATATATATATATATATATATATATATATATATATATATATACACTGGAAAATGGAAAGAAGTGTAAAAAAGAGGGTAAAATGTATTCTACATGGACCATAAAGGGGTAAAGTAAATGAAGCAAAGGGTAATATAGAATGTATGTAAGTTCTTATGTTTAGAGCTGGTACAGACTGTATTAGTGTGTAATATATACTTAATAATATATACATATTAGTACATACTATATACATATTAGTGTATCATTTAAAGACTATAGCATATTCATAATATATATAATAGTGTACAATATATACACAATAATATATACATAAAGTAGATATTATATACACTATAATATATACATAATAATAAACATAAGTGTACCATGTATACACTGTAATATATACATATTAGTATATAATTTAAAGATTGTAATATATACATATTAGTGTAGTATATATACACTATAATATGTAGACAATAATATGTATAAGTATACAATATATACACTGTAATATATACATATTAGTATATAATTTAAAGATTGTAATATATACATATTAGTGTAGTATATATACACTATAATATGTACACATGTATAAGTATACAATATATACACTGTAATATATACATATTAGTATATAATTAAAAGACTGTAATATATACATACTAGTGTATAATATATAAACTATAATAAATATTAGTGTAGAATATATATACAATAATATATATTAATGTAGAATATATGCTCTACAATATATACATAAAGTGTATCATATATACACAATAATATATACATATATGAATATACATAGCAAACGTGTATAAGAAATAATGAACATATATATATAGTTTAATAAACAGTGTATTCACAAGCTATACAAAGTGTATAGTGTATAGTCTGTATATAATTTGTTGTATAGAATGTGAGTATAATAGATCAGATTTATATAATATATTGAGAGAATGTAGCACATAATGGGCAGAGTGTATATAATATATTGACAGTGGATCATCTATACAGAGTGTATAATATATAGATCATGTATGGAGATACTGCACATAAAAACAAACGAAAAATAAACAAAAAAGCAATAGAAAACCAAATACAGGACACAATGTATAGACATTAATAATGACACAATGTATAGACATTACACAGACATTAGTGACTATTTGGATGAAGTCATTTCATGGAAAATAGATAGAAATGATAGAAATTAGATAATGAAGAAAAAATGTAATGCAAATATTAGAAAAGAAAGATATAAAGAAGAGGAGGGAGACTGTGACACTATATGGAAACAATCTAAACTAATCATATCAAGTGTATAGCGAACAGAACATCTACTGTATGGAGAATCACTGTGTCATGTTTATAATAAGGAATATAAGAAAACAGGGAGAGTAGGAACACTCAATGTCACAGGGAAGTTCTCATTGTGGACAATCTATGGAAACTTTTTCTACAATGAAAGTCTTCTATAATATATACACAAAGCAAGAAAAGTTTATAATTAAGGTGATATAGATGTGAGGTGTGTTATAAAGCGCAGACACCATGATTCAGGCACAGTGTATGGAGGGATGATACGGTATGGACACTGTGGGGTATGGACAGTGTAGGGTGCAGTGTATGGACAGTGTAGGGTACAGGGTATGGACAGTATAAGGTGCAGTGTATGGACAGTGTAGGGTGCAGTGTACGGACAGTGTAGGGTATGGACAGTATAGGGTGCAGTGTATGGACAGTGTAGGGTGCAGTGTATGGACAGTGTAGGGTACAGGGTATGGACAGTATAGGGTGCAGTGTATGGACAGTGTAGGGTATGGACAGTGTAGGGTATGGGCAGTGTAGGGTGCAGTGTATGGACAGTATAAGGTGCAGTGTATGGTGCAGTGTATGGGCAGTATAGGGTGCAGTGTATGGGCACCACATGGGGAGCCCCATGGATCAGATCCACACAGCAGGATGGGGATGGAGCAGTGGTACAATGTTGCCTTTACCTCGTAGATATCTTCATACTTGACATTTTCCACCAGTTTCCAGAGCATTGTGGCTGGGTGTTCAATGTGTGGTGAGCGCATTCATGTGAAGAGCAGATGTCTGCAGTCTCACTCACTCCCTGTCTGTAATGATCCACATACAACTGAAAGTGGGGGGGACCCACTGCACAGAGGAGCAGCAACCTCTCTATCTGGGGCTGTGAACAAAAGGCTGAGCTACAGGACACAGCTCCTCTGCCCCTGCCCCTCATCCATCACATGCACTTACCATACTGTATATATATGTGCATGTGTGATGCGGGACACAGGGGTATGGAGCCTGGGCAGGGGGCAGAGAGCACAGGGATATGGAGCCAGGACAGGGGGCAGAGAGCACAGGGATATGTAGCCAGGGAAGGGGATACAGGGCAAAGGGGTATAGAGCCAGGACAGGGGGCACAGGGCACAGGGGTATGGAGCCAGGGCAGGGGCACAGGGGTATGGAGACAGGACAGGGGCACAGGGCACGGGGTATGGAGACAGGACAGGGGGCACAGGGCACAGGGGTATGGAGCCAGGGAAGGGGATACAGGGCAAAGGGGTATGGAGACAGGACAGGGGGCACAGGGCACAGGGGTATGGAGCCAGAACAGGGGGCACAGGGCACAGGGGTATGGAGCCAGGACAGGGGGCACAGGGCACAGGGGTATGGAGCAAGGACAGGGGGCACAGGGCAAAGGGGTATGGAGCCAGGGCAGGGGGCACAGGGGTATGGAGACAGGACAGGGGGCACAGGGCACAGGGGTATGGAGCCAGGACAGGGGGCACAGGGCACAGGGGTATGGAGCCAGGACAGGGGGCACAGGGCACAGGGGTATGGAGCCAGGACAGGGGGCACAGGGCAAAGGGGTATGGAGACAGGGCGGGGGGCATAGGGCACAGGGGTATGGAGCCAGGGCAGGGGGCACAGGGCACAGGGGTATGGGGGGGCACACTGTGCTGGAGAGGAGCTCAGCTGTGCAGGATGGACATGGAACCTGGATATAAATGGAGTAATCACTCGGTCTGGAGATGTTGGAAATGTGTTCAGTATATAATCTATACAAGAAATCAAGTATATAATCTATACATTCAATAGATGGAGCAGATATCACAGATCATACACAGGCTCCCTGTCACCTGTGTTATCTATACTGATCTCAGATCTGTATCCAAAATCTAACTTTTATTTTTTTTTATTTTTTTGGGGCATTTTTTTCTTCAATACTAAGATGGAAAATCTTTCTTTCTTTCTTTCTTTCTTTCTTTCTTTCTTTCTTTCTTTCTTTCTTTCTTTCTTTCTTTTCTTTCTTTCTTTCTTTCTTTCTTTTTTCTTTCTCTCTCTTTCTTTCTTTCTTTCTTTCTTTCTTTCTTTCTTTCTTTCTTTTTTTCTTAGTTTTCTTTCTCTGTCCTTTTTATTCTCTTTCGTATCAAAGTCTAAATAACTATCTATCTATCATCTATCTATCTATCTATCTATCTATCTATCTATCTAATCTATCTATCTTTTATCTATCTATTTATTTATTCAGTATGTATAAACTCGTTTTGACATATTTATCCATACATAAGTGAGTAAATAAAACAATAATAATAGTTATTATTATCATTATTGTTGCAATATTATAGCACTTGTATGTGTATAATTGGATATCAGTAGGGGTGTGCACAACGATCTCAGGTTTTTGCACCGGTTACTAATTTAGCAGTGCTGCCCAGAATTTTTTAATTATCTAACTATCTATCTATCATCTATCTATCTATCTATCTATCTATCTATCTATCTATCTATCTATCTATCTATATATCTATCTTTTAACAATTTATCACAGTTATTTCCATGTTTTGAACCGGAAAAGTTTTATCCAGTTCTTTCCACTAATGTTATCATTAACTAAAGTAAAAATTATTGCAATTTCTCTGCTTTCGGCTTTATTATGTGGAGCAGGTGAGGAGCTCGGGGATGACACTTCTGTATGGAGCAGGTGAGGAGCTCGGGGATGACACTTCTGTATGGAGCAGGTGAGGAGCTCAGGATGACACTTCTGTATGGAGCAGGTGAGGAGCTCAGGATGACACTTCTGTATGGAGCAGGTGAGGAGCTCAGGGATGACACTTCTGTATGGAGGAGGTGAGGAGCTCAGAGATGACACTTCTGTATGGAGGAGGTGAGGAGCTCAGGGATGACACTTCTGTATGGAGGAGGTGAGGAGCTCAGAGATGACACTTCTGTATGGAGCAGGTGAGGAGCTCAGAGATGACACTTCTGTATGGAGCAGGTGAGGAGCTCGGGGATGACACGTCTGTATGGAGGAGGTGAGGAGCTCAGGATGACACTTCTGTATGGAGGAGGTGAGGAGCTCAGAGATGACACTTCTGTATGGAGCAGGTGAGGAGCTCAGGATGACACTTCTGTATGGAGCAGGTGAGGAGCTCAGGGATGACACTTCTGTATGGAGCAGGTGAGGAGCTCAGGATGACACTTCTGTATGGAGCAGGTGAGGAGCTCAGGATGACACTTCTGTATGGAGCAGGTGAGGAGCTCAGGGATGACACTTCTGTATGGAGCAGGTGAGGAGCTCAGGGATGACACTTCTGTATGGAGCAGGTGAGGAGCTCAGGATGACACTTCTGTATGGAGCAGGTGAGGAGCTCAGGGATGACACTTCTGTATGGAGGAGGTGAGGAGCTCAGGATGACACTTCTGTATGGAGGAGGTGAGGAGCTCAGGGATGACACTTCTGTATGGAGCAGGTGAGGAGCTCAGGGATGACACTTCTGTATGGAGCAGGTGAGGAGCTCAGGATGACACTTCTGTATGGAGCAGGTGAGGAGCTCAGGATGACACTTCTGTATGGAGCAGGTGAGGAGCTCAGGATGACACTTCTGTATGGAGGAGGTGAGGAGCTCAGGATGACACTTCTGTATGGAGGAGGTGAGGAGCTCAGGGATGACACTTCTGTATGGAGGAGGTGAGGAGCTCAGGATGACACTTCTGTATGGAGGAGGTGAGGAGCTCAGGATGACACTTCTGTATGGAGGAGGTGAGGAGCTCAGGATGACACTTCTGTATGGAGAGGTGAGGAGCTCAGGATGACACTTCTGTATGGAGCAGGTGAGGAGCTCAGGATGACACTTCTGTATGGAGCAGGTGAGGAGCTCAGGATGACACTTCTGTATGGAGCAGGTGAGGAGCTCAGGATGACACTTCTGTATGGAGGAGGTGAGGAGCTCAGGATGACACTTCTGTATGGAGCAGGTGAGGAGCTCAGGATGACACTTCTGTATGGAGCAGGTGAGGAGCTCAGGATGACACTTCTGTATGGAGGAGGTGAGGAGCTCAGGATGACACTTCTGTATGGAGGAGGTGAGGAGCTCAGGATGACACTTCTGTATGGAGGAGGTGAGGAGCTCAGGATGACACTTCTGTATGGAGGAGGTGAGGAGCTCAGGGATGACACTTCTGTATGGAGGAGGTGAGGAGCTCAGGGATGACACTTCTGTATGGAGGAGGTGAGGAGCTCAGGATGACACTTCTGTATGGAGCAGGTGAGGAGCTCAGGATGACACTTCTGTATGGAGGAGGTGAGGAGCTCAGGATGACACTTCTGTATGGAGAGGTGAGGAGCTCAGGGATGACACTTCTGTATGGAGCAGGTGAGGAGCTCAGGATGACACTTCTGTATGGAGCAGGTGAGGAGCTCAGGATGACACTTCTGTATGAGAGGTGAGGAGCTCAGGATGACACTTCTGTATGGAGCAGGTGAGGAGCTCAGGATGACACTTCTGTATGGAGCAGGTGAGGAGCTCAGGGATGACACTTCTGTATGGAGGAGGTAGGAGCTCAGGATGACACTTCTGTATGGAGCAGGTGAGGAGCTCAGGATGACACTTCTGTATGGAGCAGGTGAGGAGCTCAGGGATGACACTTCTGTATGGAGGAGGTGGGAGCTCAGGGATGACACTTCTGTATGGAGCAGGTGAGGAGCTCAGGATGACACTTCTGTATGGAGCAGGTGAGGAGCTCAGGATGACACTTCTGTATGGAGCAGGTGAGGAGCTCAGGATGACACTTCTGTATGGAGCAGGTGAGGAGCTCAGGATGACACTTCTGTATGGAGCAGGTGAGAGCTCAGGATGACACTTCTGTATGGAGCAGGTGAGGAGCTCAGGATGACACTTCTGTATGGAGGAGGTGAGGAGCTCAGGATGACACTTCTGTATGGAGGAGGTGAGGAGCTCAGGATGACACCTCTGTATGGAGCAGGTGAGGAGCTCAGGATGACACTTCTGTATGGAGCAGGTGAGGCGCTCAGGATGACACTTCTGTATGGAGCAGTGAGGAGCTCAGGGATGGTCATAGATCCCAGGTCTCCTCTGATTTGACTTTCCCCTCTATTCCCTCTTATTTGGGGGATTTGTTCTCCTGATTTGGACCCTCCCTGCTCATTTTCACTGTATGATACCTGGTATATGTAGTACAGGTGTCACCTTGATGGTGGTGGGGATTCATTTTACCATTAGACCCCTATATTTTGTTAAATTAACGAACACGAATCTGTTATGTCAAAGTGTAGATGAGGATTCATGAAATTATTATTAAAAAGCATCGACTCAATAAGAACATAACAATGTGACAATGTGTGGGAAGAAATGAGAGAGAGAAAGGGAAAGAAAATAAATAAATAAATAAGGAAAAATAAATTAATAAAAAAAATATAAAATTATATAAAAGAACAAAATAAAATTGTCTGAGGATAGGTAGTGAAATGGATAGGAAGATTAATAAATGAATAGGTTGATAGGAGATATATAGAAATGAGATAGATAAATAAATATATAAATGGTAGATAGGTAAATATATACTTAGATATAGATATACTGTATATATATGTATATATATGATATATCTAAATATGTATATATATATATATATATATATATATATATATCTACTCTATAATTACCGTAGGCATTTTCGTGTCGGACCCCCAAAAGACCGTGGCTTTGTCACTTTGTGACGTCACCACGCGCGAGCAATGGCCGCGAAGCGGCCATTGCGAGTCGCTGGCCGAAAATAGAACCAGAGGCTCGGCCACAAAGTTAGTGATTTACCATTGCGAGTCGCTGTATGAGCCGCCGCACTTGCCGCAAGTCCCCCTATACTTTCTATGGGGATCGCTGGCGCTCATGTAGCGCGAGTAATCCCCATAGAAAGTATAGGGGGACTTGCGGCAGGTGCGGCAAGTTCGGTTTTGCACTTGCGGCAAGTGCGGGCGCTAATTAAAATAAAAAAAAATTAATCTAATACAAATAAATTTAATTAAAAAAAAAAATTAATATACAAATAATAAAAATAATATAAAATACAATAAATCAAAATTAAAAAAATAAATAAATAAAATAAAAATATATATAATTTAAATATTAATAACATTAACTAATTCTAAGAAAATCAAATTACTCAAATAAAAAAAAATTCAATTAAAAAAAAAAATAATATTATAAAAATATTAAATAATAAATTATTACAATAATAAAATAATAAATAATAAAAAAAAATATTCCATTTAAAAATTCATAACATTAACTAATTCTAATAAAAAAAATAAAAAAAAAATATTCATAACATTAAGTTATTCAAAAAAAATGTAAATAAAAAAAAAAAAAATAATAATATAGCTACTATAATCTAATTTATGCACGTTCTAGAATCCCGATGCATTTGCATCGGGCTCACAGCTAGTATACACATAAATATATATATACATATATACATATAGTAGATGATGATTTTTTTCTATTTATATTTATTTTTTTCTATTTTTGTTTCTATTTCTATTTATTTTCTATTTATAGTAGATGATAGATAGATATATGATGGATGGATGGATAGATAGATATATGATGGATAGATAGATAGATAGATAGATAGATAGATAGATAGATAGATAGATAGATAGCACTGCTTGAGAAAGGCTGACATAGCCGAAACGTCGCAGTCCAGGAATAAATCCACATATGTGTATTGAAAAGGATGTGCTGCTATCCATTTCTTGATTCTATCTATAATACCTTGGTGACGGTAGGATAAGCTTGCACCCGATTTATATGATAGTGCTGTTCCAATTTTTGATATTTTAGATAGATAGATAGATAGATAGATAGATAAGTAGAAAAAAAATTCTCTGCAGCACTCAGCTACTACCAATGTGCAAACATGCTATCAAGCTATATATACTTGAGGAAAAAATTTAAAAACTTACGTTTTTTTCAAAAAACTCAAAAATCTCATATTTTTATTATTTTCTTGGGGTTCTTGGTACGCACATTGGCCAATGTCCGTTTGCTCATCAGTCGCGACAAGGCGACACCAGGTTTGATGAGTCCTAACGCTGACATCCCTGTCCTCCTTTTCCTCCCTATCCCACTCTCAAGTGGGTGGACACCATCTCAACCCCAGACCACCTGTGGGTGATGAGGGTGCAAGTTGCAGTCATGGAGCCAGATTCTCCATTCGTTATACACAAAGCAGAAAAAAACTGCACAGCACTCACAGACACAATGTGAACTGGTGCCAGCAGGGACACTGGGTCAAACAACTAGAAAAAAATTTCTCTGCAGCACTCAGCTAC